>PVIH01001656.1:0-155253 GCA_004025045.1 Sigmodon hispidus
CCAAAGTGGCTGAAGAAGCTTACACTCCCACCAACAATGGAGGAGTGTTCCCCTTGCTCAGCATCCTCTCCAGCATAGGCTGTCATCTGTGCCTTTTATCTTAGCCAATCTAACAGGTGTTAGGTGGTATCTCAAAGTTGTTTTGATTTGCATTTCTCTGATGGCTAAAGATGAAGAGCACTTTTTCAGGTGCCTTTCAATCATTCATAGTTCCTCTGCTGAGAATTCCCTTTTTAGATCTGTACCCCATTTTTTGATTGGGTTATTCCAGGGTTTGGGCTCTAGATTCTTGAGTTCTTTATATATCTTAGAGATCAGTCCTCTATCACTTGTAGGGTTGGTGAAAATCTTTTCCCATTCTGTAGGCTGTCGTTTAGTCCTATTGACAGTATCCTTGGCTTTGCAGAAGCTTCCTAGCTTCAGGAGATGCCACTTATTGATTGTTGGTCTTAGTGTCTGTGCCACTGGTGTTATATTTAGGAAGTGTTTGCCTGTGCCAATTTGTAGAAGTGTATTTCTCACTTTCTTTTCTATCAAGTTCAAAGTGGCTGAGTTTAAGTTGACGTCTTTGATCCACTTGGATTTGAGTTTTGTACAGGGTGACAGGCTCGGATCTATTTGCATTTTTCTACACACTTCCATCCAGCTATGCCAACACCATTTGTTAAATATACTATCTTTTTTCCATTGATTGTTTTGGGCCTCTTTGTCAAAGATCAAGTGTTCATAGGTTTTTGGGTTAAGAACCTCAGGAGGTATCACCATCCCTGATTTCAAGCTATACTATAGAGCTACAGTAATAAAAACAGCCTGGTACTGGCATAAAAACAGACTTGTGGACCAATGGAATAGAATTGAGGATCCAAAAATGTATATTCTTATACAGCTTATAGTAAGCCTCATTTCTTTAGAACTGCAATAGATAACCCTGGAATCAAAAATACTAATACCAAATGACCTTAATTGATATTATAAATTAGAGAGTATCAAGAATCAAACTTTATTATGTCACTGAAAAGAACATTATTATGTCTAATTTTAGCTGAAGAACCTAAAGTTTAAATACTTAAGTGGCTTGCTCAATATCATTCAGCAGTAAGGAATGAGTCAGAGATCAGCTTCCAAATCTCTCAAATCTAGCAATTTTCCCAAAGTATGTATTTCTATCATATGTATGTGACTACCTAACAACATCTATATCCTTTGAACCCGTTTATTCAATAAACATTTACTGAACTTTTACTAGAGTCTTAGTACAATGTTACATACCGTGTATTCAAAAACAAGTCAGATAGCCTTATTGAGCTAGGAAGGCAATAACATCATCAGCATTATCAATAGAGCCATTTTTTAGTGTGCCATGTGCCAGGCACCATTATAATCTCTTAAAGAACTAACTCAACTTAATCTCATAAAAACTCTTTGATGTCGGAAAGCATTGGTATTACCTGGGATTGTGGGATTAGAGGTTAAACCAAACTATTCTACAGACTGAGAAATAGTAAAGAAACATTTATGAATTAATAAATTTTCAACAGAGTTGGTGATATTTCAGTTGGGATCTAAAACAGGAACTGGGCTATAAAAGATGGGAAGAAAGGTAAATACTTCCTCTCTGTAGTGACTTGAATGGGAATGGTCCCCATAGGCTCCTATGATAGAATGTGTAGTCACCTGGGAATGGTGCCTCTTGAGAGGGATTAGGAGGTGTGGCTTGTTGGAAGAAGCATGTCAATGGGCTTTGCAATTTCAAAAACCCAAGTCAAGTCCAGTCTCTTTCTTTCTGCAGGTAGTTCTTAGCTACTGCTCCACCATCACCTGCATATTGCCATACTTCCCATGACCATAATGATAATGAACTAAACCTCTGAAGCTGTAAGCCAGCCCCAATTAAATGCTTTCCCTTATGAGAGTTGCCTTGTTCATGGTGTCTCTTCACAGCCATAGAACAGTGACTAAGCCCCTCAAATACATATTATGTATTCCTTAGCCTCCCTATCTTTTTGTTGTTCCTCTCATCCAAACTGACATATCAATCAAAGCTTGATTGGTTAATTGGATGTGACTGAAAATAATAGGAAAGTTAAGAATGATGTCTGAGAGGACCAGAAAGGATGGAGAGGCTGTTCACTGAAACAAAGAGAGTGAGTGTTACTCTTTAAACAGGAATGTAAAGGAAGCTGTACATGTTGGTGTACACATGTCCAGACAAAGTTTTGTACCTCACACAGGCAAGAAGATAAGGCATCTGTCTAATTTGCATTAAAATAAATGCCATGGAAACTCCTAAGAAATTGTTTGGTCACAGACATGGTAAGAAATTTACTAGACAGCCAAGTAATTTGTCAAATAAATAGTTAGCTAAACAAATATGGACATCTTTGAACAGTTCCAAAAAGACAACTGGGAAGTTGCCAGCTTCATTACACCATTTAAAACCATGAGACTGGATGAGCTCCTCAATGCAGAAGGAACAGGAAGAAAGCCAAATCCTGAGGGCTGCAGTGCACACTGCTGAGAGGTCAGATTGATGAGGAATAGCCAGCAAAGTCAACCGAGAAGGAATAGTTGACAATAGGGAATTCAGAACATACACGGAGAGTAAAATTAGAAGGATATGGTCAAGTTCAGATGATAGATGTGATTGAAAGAAACAACTGGAAAATAACTTCTGGATTTAGTAATGCAGTGATCACTGGCCACTCTAATGAGAGTAATTCTAGTGAAATAATGACAAAGGACATTGAACTGAACACTAAAAAAAATGGAAGGCAAACTGGAGACAGGGAAATGAGAACATTCTAGTATATAAAAACACCAAAGAATGGAACACTTACTTGTTAGTAGTCCTAGTGATGGGTATTTGCTGCTTTTTTAAGTCAGGGAGCACACATGCATGCATGGAAGTCAGTGAAAATGACTCAGTAGAGAGAACAATGGTAATGCAGAATCATAAGAAAGAACTAGTGGAAAAATAATCTTGTGTCTATTATTACAAGATGGAGTCCACACAAGTGAAATGACTGGCCTTGGCTAAGAGTACAAACAGTTCCTCCATTATAATAGAAAAAGCAGAATCCAGAGGCATGCGGGAGTAGTGATGGAACTTGGAACATGGCTGTTATTATTTTATTAGAGAATAGAAAGATAAGTCAGCACCTGGAAATTAAGACTGAAAAATAGTATAAGGAATGGCAAAAATTGTCTGACAAATATATAAGAAAAGGATGAGTTGCCAAAATGTGGAAAAATAGATTCAGTCATACACTACTGCCAGATGTGAAAATTGGTATGAACACTTGAGAAACAATGCCTTTATGTTTGTGAAGGCAAAGATTTATACACCCCATAACCCAGCAAAGCCATTTTAGGAACTAATGTTAGAAAACTGTGAACGTGTGGGTGTGGGCCTTCACAAGACTCAGCATGCTATGGTAACACTAACAGCAGGGAGTTAAAAAGTAACTAACAAAATATCTTCAGGGTATAAATTAGTAAAAACAAAAATGATAATTATAAAAACTAAGGGCATCAAAAAGAGGTGATTGATAAATGGGGGAATCTGAAACACTGGCATGCCAAATATGTTTTGTTCACCTTCCTTTAAAAATTTCAATGTTCAGTTAGGAGATGTGTTTTCAGTCTCTTTGCCTCGCTGCTTAATGTTAATCCATTCTGTTTTGATTTATAACTCTTAATTGAATACACTCCATCAGCTCAAGATCTGTCCACTCACTTCCACCTCTCCTTCTCCTTTGACTATGACATAATTTCCTTTGAGATTTCATAAAATCCCTGATAGCTAACAGAGGCTAGACAGCTACCTGTAATCACTAGTAGCTCATCTCTCCTACTCTTAGAAGACATGTTCTGGTGTCTGATACACAGTGCTCACTGTGATTGGAGACAGCCTGCTCTGAATCTTACATGGGACCTAGGCTATCTGTAACCTACCAGTCCCTTGGCACTCTTACATGGTTCTGATGTGGCTCTTACTCGCTCAGAAGCTCTCAGTTACTTCCTGTGCACTGCCTTGCACTGAGCATGCTCCCTAGTGGGCTGCCTCTGCCTTGTTTGTCCTTTGCTTTCCATCTTCCTGAACCATGTTATAGGAAGCTCTCTGTGCTTTAGGACAGTCCCAAATTAGCTATGCATTCAAGGGATTTCCCACTTTCTTCTCTATTGAGTTCAGTGTAACTGGGTTTATGTTGAGGTCTTTGATCCACTTGGACTTGAGTTTTATATAGGATAATAGATATGGATCTATTTGCATTCTTCTGCATACCACCATCCAGTTATGCCAGCTCTATTTATTGAAAATGCTGGGGCTGGAGAGATGGCTCAGCGGTTAAGAGCACCGTCTGCTCTTCCAGAGGACCCGGGTTCGATTCCCAGCACCCACATGGCAGCTAACAACTGTCTGTAGTTCCAGTTCCAGGCAAAACACCAAGGAAAATAAATAAATAAAGGGTTTAAAAAAAAAAAAAAAGAAAGAAAATGCTATCTTTTTTCCATTGTGTATATTTGGTCTCTTTGTCAAAAATCAGATGTTCATAGGTGTGTGGATTAATGTTTTTGATTCAATTCCATTGATCCATGAGTCTGTTTTATGCCAGTACCCGGCTATTTTTCTTATTGTAGCTCATAAGCTTTAAATCAGGGATGGTGATGCCTCCCAAAGTTCTATTATTGAACAGGATTTTTTTTCAATTCTGAGTTTTTTGTTTTTCCATATGAAGTTGAGTATTGTTCTTTCAATGTCTGTGAAGAATTGTGTTGAGATTTTGATGGGGATTGCATTGAATCTGTAGATTGTTTTTGGTAAGATTGCCATTTTTGCTATGTTGATCCTACTTATCCAAGAACATGCGAGATCTTTCCACTTTCTGATATCTTCTTCAATTTCTTTCTTCAATCTATAATCAAATGAATGACCACCCTAATTGTCATTATAGAACCTTCACCCAGCAAAGGCAGAAGCAGAGATTGATAGCTATGTACCATTTGCATTCCTGATCCAGCTGAAGAAAGGGAGGAGAGAGTACATGAGCCAAGGGATCAGGATCATGAGGAGACCCACAGAGATGGCTGATCTGAGCTATTGCGAGCTCACTGACTCTGAAATGACAGCTGAGAAACCTTCATGGAAAGGAACTAATCCCTCTGAATGTAGACAACAGTTGAACAACGTGGGCAGTTTGTGGAGCCTCTTGCAGTAAGACCAGAGTTTATTCCTGGTACATGAACTGGCTTCTAAGAGTCCATTTCCTATAGAGAAACACCTTACTCAGCCTTGATACTGGGGTGGAGGAATACAGACCTACCTCAACTGGATATGCTAGACTGAACTGACTCATCTTAGGATTCCTTGTCCTCCCTGGGGAATGGATGGGGAGAATGGGGTAGGGAGGAGGCTGGTGGAAAACTGGGAGGATGGGAAGGAGGGGGAGCAATGATGATTATGAAAAAAAACTTTCTAAATAAAAAATATAAATATTTTTGGTTGTGAGCCTAGCCTTTAACGGCTGAGTCATCTCTCAAACCTCATGTTCAGGTTCATTTTGCAAGCTTTATCCTCCAAGCATATCAGATTCTGCTGTTTAAGATTTAACAAGCCACTGAGCACCTAAAAATTCTGAAATAATACGCACCATAATCTTTGATGCATTTGCTATTGTCATTTTTTTATATACTGACCTCATTTGTTTACTTGCTTAGGTTTCTGGTAGTAGTAGCCATAGTGATTTGTTTTTAATTTATGTGTTTGTTTTGTTATGGTGGTGGTTTGGTCTTGTTTTGGGGGTTGTTTTGTTTGTTTGTTTTAGAGTCTTGCTGTGTAGCCCAGGCTGGCCTCAAATTCAAGATCCTTCTGCCTCAGCCTCTGACTGATGAGGTACACAAGAATATGCCAACACCCCACCTTGACCTATTTAATGAAATGAGGTTTCCTTTGTGTCTTATGGTAAATTTTGTCTCAGTGTTTTATCTACTATAGTATAGTTTACTCAGTCTCTTATGCTTATCATTTATATGTAGTATATTTTTCACTCATTTATTTGTAACCTACAGGTCACTGAGGTTCTGTTTACTTTTCTTTATTTTTTTTCTTATTCTTTTAGACTGGATACTTTCAATTGATATACCTTAAAGTTCCCTAAATCTTAGTTCTACCATCTTTAATCTACTTTTAAACATATTCATTAGATTATTTCATATGCATTTGTCAGTTCCAAAGTTTTCATTTTGTTATTTTTATAGCTTCAATTTCTTCACTGAGGAATGAAGAACAGTGTGTGTGTGTGTGTGTGTGTGTGTGTGTGTGTGTATGTGTGTAAAATGCCATAGTGAATTGTATGCCAGCCAAAAAATTATTTTTACAAAATGAAAATAACAGAAAAGGGTTTTTTTTTCTATCTTTAAGCATAGTAACTTTCTGCTTGCAGATCTTCCTTTGCTAAGTGAAAAATCTAGTCATCCTCAAGCCAGTCTTTTTCCCTAGGCATGGAATAAAGCACGTATCTTGTATCTTTATGGTCAATAATTTTATTTCATTATTTACCCAGAGAGATTTGCTGCTATTGGTGTTGTCTGTTAGAGTCTAAAGTTTTCTTGTCAGGCCCAAGCAGGCAGCCTAAACAGATCACTCCCACCCTCCATCCAGGAGCCACTTATAAAATAATTAACCCCGATGCTTAATATTATAGTTGTTAGTTTTGCACATGGAGAGAGACACACACTCACTATCAGATGCCACATAAGAGTTTATTTTAGAGAGTTACTGAGTGCCATGTACCTTGGGGAGAGCCGGGGAGAGAAAGAAGAGAGAGGAAGAGGGAGAGAGGAGAGAGAGGGACTGTCATGTGGCATTTCTTTTTAAGAGAAGGGGTAGGCAAGGATTCATGTTGCCAAGTCTAGAGATGTGCCCTCTGTATGTGACTACCATGTTGGCTTTACCACATGGCTTCTACATGCCAGGAATTCTTATTTTACCCAGCATCGTATTGGGTCCACCACATGGAATGCCAGGAATACTTACAATAGTAACTGCTGGGCCAGTAGTCCAGGCATATTACTATCAGGCTTTTACTTTTTTTTTTTTTCTTCATGCCAGGAAATCTTTACTGATCTCTGAAGTTCACACACCACACCAGGGCTTTCACCTTCACAGCCTTCCTAAATGTCATTCCATTACCACAGTTCTCTCCAGGCTTTTACTCTTAAATTAACCCATAATTCTTATCTGTGTTTATCTTGGTACCTTTCTCATCTTGCTTCTTTTGTGTCTGATTGATGTCTGCACTCTCCTTTCCTCTTTCCAGAATTCTCCTAGTCTGGTTGACCCACCTGTACTTCCTGATTCTACTAGACAATCTACATTTTATTAATCCAATACAAGGAAAAAAATCTTTACAGTGTACATGAGCATTATTCCACATTTCTTCGCTTTTTTTCCTTTTTAAAACAAGAACTCAAATTTAATCTCCTTTATGTAGTTTTTTTTTCTATATAACAACTTGTAGCCAACACTCTAAGCAAAGACAAACATCTATAATCCATTTTGGGGGGAATATGGATATGGTTCTTTAGAATACTTCCTGCTGTTTAGGGCTGTTGCTGCTAATCTTATGGGGACCCAAAGAAAATTCAAGTTTATAGTCAAGTCATGACTAGAGTATTCTATAAAGCTAGATCATCTCAGCCATTCTCCTAGAAGCTGTTTTGAATGCAGAACTCAAACAAAAGTGTAACAGAAGTCATCTGAATTGGATCATCTGAGCCATGTATTCCCATCAAAGATTTTTCAGGGGATCTTCTCTGACCAAACCTTGTTTATCTTAACCCAGAATGACTCCACAGACTCTCATTTTCTGTGGAAAGAAAAGCATAACTTCTTCTCCAAAGTAACATATCTTTTGACTTAAATTTTGAAGTCAAGACATTTTCAAAATAGATAGGTTGGATTAATCCAGCAGTATTTATAATTAAATGTCTTTTAGAAGCTCTTATTCCTTTCTCAGCAGACAAAAAACTCAAATACAACACAATAACAAATAGTATCCAGACTCCCTGTATAATTTCCATCTTTACATGGCTTATTATTACTATTTTTATTTTATTTTATTTTTAAGGACTTTATCCTTTTTTTCTCTCCCAAACCTACATTTTTTTTTTTGCACACTGTAAACTATTTAGAGGAATTATTTTTTGTCTGAATCTGCCTTTACTGTAGATCACTATCTTTTTCTGACCACACGAGACTTTAATCTGCTGTAAGGCATGGCTAGGATTAAAGCCTGTGTTTAGGATTAAAGTCCCTCTATGGAGGCTGGGTCCACCCACCTCTTTGTTCTGTGAGGGTTTAGTTTCCTGGCAAAGGAACTGGCATACCACCCCAACTCTGAAATTTCTCACACTGCCAAGCAAACCTGATTTAAGTGTTTAGCAGCTAGACCTCTTAAAGGAGCTTCGAGGGGTTTGGCCCTAAGGTTGAGTCAGAAAGCATCTCTTAAAGGAGCCATGCCTCTGCTTGCTGCTAGCAAACAGAGACTACCCAAGAAAATGCTGCTACCAAGAAGCATTCCTGACTCTGTTCTCTTTTTGTCTATATGAACAGAAACCTTAAATCCATCATATGCATCTTGTGTTTATACCAAGGCTTCTGTGAGAATTTGGAAACATATCATTTTGTAGTTCAAGACTGCACACCACTCTGAAACAAGGCCCACTTGAGAGACACAGCTATGAAGCTAGTTGTGGCTGCATTTCTGTGTTCTAGAACCCTTTTTAAGTTTTCTCAGGCTTCATGTAGATGTACATGAAATATACAATATATTATCAAAAGTATGTAGTTGAAGCCATATCTCAAACTTAAGATCCTGTGCTTCTGCCTCAGCTGCTAAAATACGAATGAGCTCTGCCACACTCCACCCTTCAGTCCTGTAGGTTTCAGTTGAATCTAAGACTTCAGAGATTATGGAGACTCTAGATTCTGGGACTGCAAACATTGTTACTCCTATTTGTAGGTTAAGCAGGTAGAATTTAAGTATCCATTTCCGACATCTCAATCCTACTCTTTAGACCTTAGCTGAGTATCTTGGAGTATTATTATATATTCAGGGTTTAGACAGAAAACCAAGAAAATAATACACAGAATTTTGGTCTCCCTTGGGGGCTCTATTTGCCAAAATCTCTCCCTTGCTTTCAGACATTATGGTTGCTTCAAATTCTGTTCTCAGGAAGACTGTGAGATGTCCATTCATGATTGACACCAACTGTGACTTTCTTTCTGTCAGGTTAAAATATGTAAGAAACAGAAAAGAAACATTTTCTTTAGCGCCTTAGGAAAGTGCCTGTGTTCCTGTAAATAAACTCCAACCTACACCCCTGTAAGCAATCCTAATGAAACTCATTAGTATGAAACTCATACACACACACACACACACACACACACACACACACACACACGTGAACACAGGACTGAGGTCTAGTTAGAAAAATTAAAAGTATTAATGGGAGTGGAAAGAAGACAAGAGAGAATAAAGAAAATTAACATGATGAAAATTCATGAAGAATACCATGAATCCCATTATTAGATATAAATTACATATGATAAAAATTAAAATTAAAAATCTATAAGAGATTAGAACTTGCCAGTGCTAGTTCTTCCCTACAAATGTCCATTTGAAATTCACAGGCACAGGCTTGTTCAGGTTGGCATTTCAATGCCTCTAGATGATTACTTCAGTTTGTACTTCTGCAGGATTTTGTCTGTTTGAGAAAGTTCTCTGAAAGGAGTTATAGCCTATTGCTAAAAGCAGAATGAAACACTTGCCATTGAAAGCAACAGTTTCTCTCTTGCCTTTAGAGTTCTAGTTGTTTCTTTTATTTTCTTGTTGTTTTGCTTTATTTTATTTTTGTTTTGTTTCATTTTTTTTATTTTCTCTTCCTCATTCTCATCCTCCTTTATTTTTTTTTTAAAGACTGGTTCTCTCATATAGCCCAAGCTGACTTTCAACTTGGGATGTTGCTGAGGATGTCCTTGAGCTTCAGACGCTCCTGCCCCTACCTCCTGAGTGTAGAGATTATAAGGATATGTGCTGTCATCATGCCCAGTTTACATGATGCTGAGATTTGAACCTGAGACTTCATGCATGCTAGCCAAGTTCTTTGACAACTGAGCTACATCCTCAGCCCTGTTGCTTTCTTACTTCAAACACAATGGGGCCAGGAAGATGATGGCTCAGGGAGTAAAGGTGTTTACCACTAAGCCTAAGATCCTAAGTGGATTCATTCACCCACAAGACTGAGAACCAACTCCTAAAAACTGGTTTTAGCCCTATGCACTGTGGCATTTGGACACCTAAACACAAACAAAAATTAATTAGAGATAAATTAAACCAAAAAATGATTTAAAGCACAATGAACTCTCTCATTCTTCCTGTGATTCATGTGTCCTTCCTTCTCTGAGGCAGTAAGATTCAACATTAATACTGAAATGCAAAAGGAAATAAGAGGAGCAGGTATAGATGATTTTAAGCAGCTGTCTGTAAATACTGTGGATATATTTTGATATCAATATATTTTAGAGCATTTTCAACAATCTCACTTGAACCAAATATGCTGCTGATCAGACTCCCTGCAAAGGTCAGAACCTCAGTGTCCACACCTAGGAGAGTGACCTGGGAGAAGCCTGTCACTGTGGATGGTGGGGTGGAGAGAAACAAGAAGTCTTTTGGGAGAAGAAAGTACTCAAAGATATAGTCTAAGAAAATGGAAACAAATTTGATTTTCACCTATAGCTTCAGGGCGTTTTAAACTAAAAGATACTTAACACACTCCCCTGAATCCAAAGAATTTATTTTATAAGCAAGGGAACTGAATCCCATACCTCACGGGCTTCCTAATTTAATCAATCAAGGGCCTTCTCCCCAAGCCCAGGCTTGACACTGCCATAACCTGTTTTACAGCAGCATGGGGCCTGTCCACTTCTTTTTTTAGTAATAAATGTTGTGTTGATGACTTTAATTTTGAGCTGTTTAAGCCAAGCATGATGGAGAGTTCTAATAGAACATTTTATTCATTCTGTTTAAAAGTTTCAAGCACAGCAAAATAAATTGAGGTTTTTTATGATATTGTAAGATAAGGGATGTTCCAACTGTCTTTTCTAATTATAATAAAGCCATATGTCCTCTCATGGATTGTTTAGAATAGTGTCCAAGTATTGACGGCTCATGGGATTTTACAAAGATTAATTCAGATGAGCTAATAAGTTTGCTGGCAAAGGCATCTAGTGGGTGTTCCTGTCTGTGTGCAACTGATATTAAGGATAATATATTGATTCAAAGTTGAGGCTTCCCTCCCCAGTGCCACCTTCAAATTCAATCATTAGCTTGAATCTGCTTTCTTCCTGGAGCATCTTGTTATCATCTCAAATGAGACTGACAAGCTGGGACCAATGAATTTCTGAAATGCTGCTTTTAATTTTGCTTCTATATCCATGGGTTTATCCTCTCAACATTCACGTTAAATGATAAACACTAGCATCTTCTGGACAGATCAATATACATCAAGAAAAATATAACTAACTGTGTTTCTATTCAGAAACTGCTTCCAATGACACCAATGGTCAAGTAAAAAGAAAGTCAGCCACTCACAATACAAGATTAAGAATTCCTACAAATATGAGAATATAGTGGCTTACATTTATAAAAATATAATCATAGAACCCATTATTTGGAATTCTAACTAGAGAAATTAACTTAAAAGTGAAGGGGGAAATGTCTTTTTAAATGATTCACTGAAGAATAGGTTAGTTCCATGGTAGAGATTTGAAGAACACACACAAAGCTCTGGGTTTGATACTCAGCACTACAAAAATATAAAATAAAATAGCATAACCCTTTGTTCTGCTAAACTACTGAGCCCACTCATATCAGCTAAACAGAAATCCAACAAATAACCCAAATACCCAGTGAAACTGAAAATCAACCTAGCCTTGATGAGAAATAGCTATAAGTATTTGGGACTTATTTTTAATTCCTTTCCCTTACAAAATAAATGTCAATCTTTTAATTTTTCTAAGTGTTTGGGTGTTTTGCCTGCATTTATGACTATGCACCTTGTTCGTGCAGTACCCTCAGAGACCAGAAGATATCAATAGATCCCCTGGGATTGTAGTTACAGATGACTGTAAGTTCATGTGGGTGCTGGGAATTAACATGAGTCCTCTGGGAATGCAGCCAGTGTTCTTAATCACTGAGCCATCTCTGAGATCTGGGAGGAATTGGAGAAGGGGAAACTGTAATCATATGTTGAATTTAAAAAAAAAATCTATTTTCAATTAGAAAATTACTGCTTTAAGAATTTTTTAATTATTTAAAAATTATTTGAGGCTACAATTGTATATCTGAAAGAGAATTTAAAATGTAATCAAGATGTGATAGTTCATATACATAACCTCAGCATTCGAGAGGCTGGGACAGGAGGCTTGTCATGAGTTTGACACCAGCCTAAGCTACAGAGAGCTATTCTATCTCCAAAAAAAAAAAAAAAAAAAAAAAAAAAAAGACTTGTCACCCAAGTAAAAATGCTTAACATCTTCTCCTGTGCAATGAGTATGTGGGGATTGGAATGCATGCTTCATTTGTAGCTCATCAGCACATTGGGAAGAGCAACTGTTCCTGCCACTGTTGCTCACTTAATGTACATTCTGGAGGACTCTATTGTGGAGTCACAAAATCACATGACCACCTTTACCTGGAACATCAATGACACCAGCTGATTGCACAGAGGAACCATGTGTTCACTGTGTGAACTGTGAAACAGCTGCTGGACCAAACCCACAAGAAGTCTTGGTCTCCACCAGCTTATTTGGCATTTCCAGAGCTGGCCAGGAATTTGGTCCATTGACCATTTCAAAAACAATTGTGGCCAAGACAATGAAGGATTTGAGTACATCTTGTCAAAGCTACAAGGTGAGGCTTGTTCTAAAACACTTGTTGAGATAGCAAAAGCAGGGGAAAGGAAAGAAATGGACACTGACAACTGCAGAGGAAGCCAAGGACATGGCCAACAAGGCTGCCACTGAGCAGCAACAGTAGCAGTTTGGGTGGCCCACTATTGGGTGGAAATTCAGCTCGGTCTCCCTTCTCCCCACTATACTTTATTATCGAAAGTCCACTTCCAGGGCTGAGGAGTTGGCTCAGTGGTTAAGAGCCCTGGCTGCTCTTTTAGGGCACTTGAGTTCAGTTCAGTTCCCAGCATCCACATGGTAGCTTGCAACCATCTGTAAATCCAGTTCTAGGGAATCCGAAGCCCTCTCTAGCTCCATCTTCAACAGAAGCAGGCATGCACACAGTGTGTATACATAAACTCATAAGCATAATAAAGTGAATAAATTAAAAAAAAAATTTGAGTCTACATTCAGACCCAGATCTACATTCAGCCTGGCTGGTGGATTGGAGCAGAAAGTCTTGTTCAGCATCTGTAGTACAACAGGCTCAGTGTCCACTCTGACCCTGACCTCACACCACTGAACAGCTCATCAGAAGGGTGCAATGACTTTTCTAAGGTCACAAGCACAAGAGGTAATAATAAATAATAGACTGCAGAGTACATGAGGGCAGGGCTTCTTGTTTTATTCTCTGATGTGTCCCACCCAAGTACATGGAACAATATTTACCTCATAACAAGTGCCCCATAATACTTAATTTGATGAACTGGGAGGAAGGGGAATAAAGAAAGAAAATTTTAAAAAATCATTAGAGTGGTAAGCTGCCACCCAGGCACCACCGTGCAGGTTCTATGCACTGAAGAGAGAAGGAGGGGAAAGAAGTTCTCCTGACTCTACTTGACTGCTCTCCTACTATATCCCTGAAGGTCACTGGACACCATTGCCCTTAGCCTCGACAAAGCGAATAAGCAATGCCAGCTCCCTCCGGCCTCTGGACAACCTCAGCCTGTGTGAATATATTGGTATAGATATTAATGGGACACACATCAACATTTTTTGTTGTTGTGAGTATCCTGAGGCTAATTTGGAAACTTCCTCTTTAATGAGCTCAGTGAACAGCTATCTGGAGTCCTGTGAGATGTCAGACAACACAGAAAAGCCAGGAAGCAGTATCTAAAGAGAGGATGGTGGGAGGGCAGGAAGAGAGGGCAGGGAAACTTTGATCAGAATATAAAATGATGAAAATATTTAACTAATAATAAAAAAGACTTTTAAAAAGAGGGGATGAATGAGTGATCCAGGCAGAAAGCATCTATTCGTATGCCAATCATGAGGATCTTTGCCTCCAGCCTCCCAGCAGTGTGCAGCCAACTGAGCCTTACCTCTATCGATCATAATCATAATCCACTCCGTCATGTAAGTACTCAGTATTTTAGTGTTTTACTTATTTATAATTCAGCCCAAGTTACCAATCTTTAAAAATTAACCCCCATCAATGCATAACTTTTTGCAATTTTAGCTGATGTCATTGTTTTTGTAATAAAACCTTTTCTGATTGAAAAAAATCAACCCCTTGTTTATTTTTAAAGGAAAAAGTGGCAACTTCCTACTATGTAGTGACTAGGTAAGTGAGTGTCAGTATAAAAAAAATCCAGATTTTTTTACATGGAAAATATATTTTTATATATGTGTTCTAGTGGGGTTGATTGTATAAATTTCAGATAAATAAAGTGTGACTGGCAGTTAAGAACAGTCATATTGAACTGGACAAAAGGCTTCATGGTGAAGAGCGCTTGCTGCTCTTGCAAGGACCTGGGTTTGGGTTTGGTTCCTAGCACCCACATGGTGGTTCACAACTGTCTATAACTCTGAGATCTGATGTCCTGGGTAACACACACACAAAAAAAAATCTAAATTTTAAAGAACAGTAGTGTTGCTATGACCTTGAAAATAAATTAGACTATTTTATTTTGAGAGCTCTTTTTAAAGTCTCTAGTATGACTAAAATGCCTGAGTTAATATATTTTCTTCACTAAGATACATGTTCTGTCTTTTTTATGCTTTTACAAAGCAAAAACGTGTTTATTGTATATTATAATTTTTTGAAGTGTCTACAGAACTAATCCATCTTGAGACAAAATAAAAGCATAACTAAGCAGTGGATTTAGTTTGACTGGAACAATTACATTTACAGTAATTATAATACATAATCACTGACACTATATATTGGGGAGGCAGCCATTTGTTTACAAATATTATAAACAAAAGATATTTAAGTGGTTTAAACAGTTAACAAGAGAAAACCGCTGACAGTTCATAACACTGAATTCAACTGTTTGCCATACAGGGTGCCTTAACGAGCAAATCTAGAACTAATTCCCTTACACCATCTGGTATCTAGGTTAGTTCTTTTTCCTGCTTTATTAGAATAAAGTTCTAATTTATTCTTTCAATATACATATCTGAGCCAGAAAAGTGGCTTTAAAAACTCGATGACAATCTGCAGTTTTTGAGATAAAGATGTCTGTGAAATTCAGTCAGACCTTCACAAGGAACTGTCTCCTGCCAGCTCCTCTCTCTCCTTAAGGAAGGTGAACAGATGCCTTCATCTGCATGTGACCTTTATCCAGTCCTTCTCCTCATGGGTGCCCTTACCCAGAACAGGCCCAGGCTCTAGGCTGTTGAGTTCTAGGACCTAGATGCAGCCTAGAAGACCATTTTCCCTTTGATCTGGAGATGTATGAGAGCTAAAGTTACATCTTAAGTTTTAATTACTATGCCTAAGAGATCCATGAAACAATAATGCCTCTGATCTGAAAGCCCCTTGACCAAGGACAGATAATTCATGAAATACTAGAGGCTATTATTTATGGGAAATAACAAGCTACATGTTTTTACTCCCCTAAATAAGTTTGACCCATCTGCACAGAATGTGCTTGACCACATGTGGGTGGGAAGTTCATAGACAGGAAATATGCCAGGATGTATGCTTGTCTCTGATTGGATGTTGGCTGGAGGGTACATCAGGATATATACTTGGTCCTAATTGGACCTGATAGGAAATATTTAAACCACTACAAAACTTGATTTGGGGCCATTTTTCCTGGGAAACGAGAGATGAACCTGGCCACAGCCCATCCACCTAGCCAGTATTTAATTAAAGCTTGCTATCTGGCTTTAAACTGTGGTTGTGGTCTCATTCTCAACTAGTAGGATTAATAATGGAATCTTCTCTCAAAGATGACCCCAGGGTCTTTGATATGAAGGGCTGGTTAACACATTAGGTGAACTTTGAATTACATGCACTGACAGTTCCCCACAGCTCTGGGGACTCAACAGTAACTAAAGCCTTCTGGGGAGGGTCTTTTGCTGAGTGACAGGAGTGCCTCTCTATTAAGGATCTATTAAGTGTCTCTGACCTGGGAGACTATGGACTCTCGAAGGTTAGCCATGAAAAGTTGCAAGGAGATTTTTCTGGCAAGAGTCTTCCCTAGTCTCGGTGTTGATGTTTCCGGTGCTGGAAACCAGCTTCCTGCTGCTGGATCAAATTGAGTTGATAACTGGGGAATGGTTATGCCCCCACAATAGGCTTTCCAGGTATCTGTAGTTTAAGGGCTGCCTTAGATATTCAAAATGGTGTCTGAGGCCCTCCAGTGGCTATTGGTGAAATAGCAGCAGGGCTTCTGGGACTGTGCAGTCTCTTTATGGGGGCGACAATAGTTATTTAGGCAAGTTGTGTTCCTGATGTTCCTGGTCTGGGTCAGGCTCCAGTTGCAAACCACTCCTGGAGAGAAGAAAAAAAGAGTCTCAAAGTACAGTCCTTAGTTGGGGAAGTCATGGCAGAGATGCTTGAAAGTAGCTTGTGTTCCCATCACATCATCAGAAAACAGAAAGAGGCTGAAATTATAGTTTATAAAATGGGGTATGATCAGCTTATCGGTGGTTGTGCAGGCTTTTAATCCCAGCACTTGGGAGGTCGAAACAGGCAGATCTCTGTGAGTTCTAGGCCAGCTTGGACTACAGAGCGAGTTCCAGGACAGCCAGGGCTATAACACAGAGAAACCTTATCTCAAAAAAGGGGAGAGGGAATATGACCCCGAGGGTCTTCAGAAATAGTGTAAACATACTTTATCACATTAATATAATTTGTTTGCTATTAATACATTATTATTATATAAATATAATGTTTTAACTTTAAACAAACTAATTCCACCACCATCACCACTCCCATTTAAAAATGGATCTTGTATTAGCTCACAAAATAGCGTAACTGCAATATTTAGTATTACAGCTGAAAACAGAAACTACCTCAAAATCATCCCCTTAAAAGTAAATAAAAGGCAAAGGGATGATGATATAGATCAATGATAGAGTTTAATAAGATGTACAAAGCCTGGGTTCAAGTCTCGAATCCCCCCCCCCCAAAAAAAGAAAAGAAAAGACAGATGAACCTAATAAAACTTCAGAGCTGTGGTCCATTCGCACTCCAAAGGTATTAGCTCAACTATGTTCACAGCAGCATTATTCTTAATAGCATGAACCTGGAAACGACCTAGATGCCCCTCAACTGAAGAATGGATTAACAAACTGTGGCACATCTACACAACGGAGTACTACTCAGCAGTAAGAAAAAAAATGATATCCTAAAATTTGCAGGCAAATGGATGGATTTGGAGAATATCCTCCTGAGCAAGGAATCACAAACCCAGAAAGATAAGCAGGGGATGTATTCACTCATTAGTTGACTTTGAACAAAAAAGCAAAAAGCAAAGCATGTCCAAGCTGCAAACCACATCCACTGAACAGCTTGGGATTTGATACACCTTGGACCAACACCTTGGATCCCACTCCCTCTAGAGGAACACCTGACTCAGTCTTGATGTTGGAGGAGGAAACTGGACCTGCCAGGAGTGGATGCTGAACTAAGCCATATTGGGACATTGAGACTTTGGGACCTCCTGCCCTTGCTGGGGAGAAGATGGGAAGATGTGGACAAGAGAGAGTGACTGGAGGGGGTAGGAGACCTTGAACAAGGATATACACGGATAGAAAATGTGACTTTATTCATAATAATAAAAAAAAAGATGCAAAAAAAAACTTCAGTGCTGTAGACTGGGATGCTTGGGATATAGCTCAGTTGATAGTGTACCTGCCTAGCACACACAAAACCATTTGGACACTAACATACAGTTAGGCACAATGCTTCACACTGTAGTCCTAGCACCTTCAAGGGAGACAGGAAGATCAGAGTACAAGGTCATCCTTACAACATAGGAAGTTTGAATACAGCCTGAGCATGCTCCATGAGAACCTGCAACAACAACAAACCACCAAAACACTCCTCCAGGGCTAGGTGCAGTTTACATAGTGATGCCCATAACCCCAACACTTGGGAGATGATGGCTGGAAGAGCAGAAGTTCAAAGTTATTCTTCCTACAATACAAGTTCATAGCTAACTTGGGTGACATGAGACCCTGACTCAGGAGAAAGGGGGGCAGAGGAATCAATTAGGGAGATATTAAGTAAGACTGAGATTATTGTAGACTAAATAAAGAATTCTACTTCATTCCCAATTGGGGAAGGATTCCCAATGGGAGGGGGGTTGTACTGACTTTAGCTGTTCCTACCACATTTTAAAAAATAAAGGATAAAGGAAGGTGCACAGCGCCCTGGGAATCCCACAAGGAACAAACCATATATGGTTTCTTCTCCTGGAATTTATATTCGAGAGATGAACAGGCTGGAGGAAAACCCCATATCACAAGCGGTAGCAAAGTGGTGAGAACACAGGAAGGACCGGGCAGGCCTCCGTGTTTCCTTAGGACTTACCCTTGCTCCCCACAGCTTGTATGCAGATTTTTATTCTAAGGTTTGTATTGTTAATTACTATAGAGGGTAACAAAAAATAACACTATAAAAAATTAAGAAACCTTTCTTATATCTTAAAAAAAAAAAACTGTCTCAGATTGCAGTTCCTGACTTTTTTTCTCCTTGAGTCATAATGATGTCACAGTGAATACTTCAAATTTCAAACAAAAATTATAAATAAAAATCCACTTCAAGGGTGTCTTCAGTGTGATGGGACTGCACAAAAAAAAAGTAAGCCTCTGTTCAGCCAACCTGGAGAATATGAAGGGACACAAACAGCGTTGTCAAAGTACTCAATCTGGTCTGTTGATGACCAGTTTCAGCTCCATGAATCCTGTTCAGCAGGGACCACTATTGATCAGAAAGACAGCTGGAGCAAAGGGGTTGACTCCGATCATATCTTCTCATTTCTACCAGTGGCTCCTCAAGGTCAGCTGTGTACTGTAAATCTCCATTAGGAAACAGGGTTGTGCTCAGAGGGCCTTTCAGGTGCCCTTGAGGGAAAGGGGGTATTTATACAGCATCCTATGGATAGATATGATCTGCAGGAAAAGCTCAAGTAAGTGACACAGATGAAGAGTGAATTGTGGATTAGAGAAAGTACTAGAAATCCATGTGTGAGATGTATAAAATAAAGTCATTACAGGGGTTTCTGCATGAACATCTCTCTCTCGGTTCAGGAGATAGCTACTGGCAGCTTGTGAAGCACTATCTGGAAGTGGCTAAAGAAAGTATGAAGAGCTGAAATGGTAGCATAATTGGATGGTCAGAAGCAACGTGGGAAGCAAGGGAAGCTGAGGTCACTCGAGAGTCCCTGTCACTTCCCTAAGAGAACTCCCTGAGGATCAACAACAGAGTCGCCAGTTCAGAACAAGCAAAGGGAGCAGGAAATAAACTTAGTGTTAGGCATCTTCCAAATGAGGAGACTGAAATGCAGAGAGGTTAAGAAATATATTCATGGGTCATGTGTGTAGTTCAGTGGTGTGGTGCTTTCTAGTATGAATGAGACCCTGAGTTCTTTCCTAGCACTATGGGAAGGAGGGAGGGAGGGAGGGAGGGAGGGAGGGAGAGAGAGAGAGGAAAAAAAAAGAGGGAGGGAGGGAGAGAGAGAGAGAGAGAGAGAGAGAGAGAGAGAGAGAGAGAGAGCCCAAGTTTACCCAGCTGGAAACTACAAAGAATTCCCTGTATTCAGCTCAGTTAGACTCTAACCTAACTCCTAGCCTCTCCAGCAGAGCAAACACCCCTCCCCAAGACCCTTTAGTCTTAGTCCCTGAGGTGATTGCTAGCATACAGATCACTGCCTTAACTCCAAAACATCAGAATCAGTCTCTCATAAAGGAATATCAAGTCCCTCTGGGGACAGCACATTCAGGTCATCAATCTGATTTTAATAAAGAGGCTGCATTACCCTTCATTGAGGGAGGACCCCATCTCTAAAACCTTGTGTCCACCTTGCATAAAAACATGCAAAATGTGCACCAACTGAAGCAGACACAGTGCCTGTGGGTTTAAGCGCCATCACCCGGTGAATTTCATCCAACTGCCACATGTGGGTTATTCTCCTGAAATATGTGATTACCACATTATGAAACTCTAATTGTTTTTTCCTATCCTGCATGAACTGCCTGGAGATGAGATACAAATTAACACATAATATAATTATGGCTGCTCTCACCCTATTCAAAAGCATTTTTCTTTTCCAACAGACTCAGGTAAGTGACCCTTATTTTGTTTAATTTACAACATCCTATTTTAGTCCTGGAACCAGGAAAGACCATGAACAGCCAAAGCAATCTAGGAAGTAAGAATGGAGCTGGAGGTATCACAATACCCAAATCAAGTTAGACTATGGAGATACAGTGATAAGGGAAAAAAAAAAAACATTGCCATAAAAACAGACAACCAGACAGATGGAACAGAGCAGGGGACTCAGAAATAAACCTGCAAAGCTACTTTTATGTTGAGAATAAACCAACACTAGATTGGCCTCTGAGCAAGGCTGTTGTGCATTTTCTTGATTGATGGTTGATGTGGTAGGACCATCTTACTGTGGGCAGAATCCCCCATGGGCTGATACTCCTCAGAGCTATCACAAAGCAGGCTGAGCAAGTCATAGAGAACAGACCAGTAAGCAGCATCCTCTATAACCTCTTCATCAGCTCCTGTCTCCCGGTATACCTGCCTCATATGATCTCCTGCTCTGACTTCCCACAGGGATGGACTCAATGAGAAACTATAAGCTGAAATAAACCCTCTTCTACCCAAGTTGCTTTTGGTCATGGTGTTTTAGCACAACAATAGAAACCTAACTAAGAAACCCATCTAATTTTTGACAAAAGTCCAAGGGTAGGGGAGAAGTCAGCCTATTCAACAAATGGTTCTGGTAAAACTAGATATCTACCAACAGAAGAATAAAATTAGATTCATGTCTTTCATTTTGTGTGAAAATGAATTAAAAAGACATAAAATCCCTTAATTTAAAACATGAAATGCTGAAACTTCTAGACAAAAGCATATGAAATAGACTTGAAAACATTGGGGGTCAGAAAAAAAGCCTTCTTTATAGACAGAACTTCAATAGCACAGGAAGCAGCCCCAAGGATCAGCAGATGGGAAAACATGAAATGGAAGTTTTTGTACAGCAAAGGAGAATATCAGGAGAATACACAGACAGCCCACAGAATTGGAGAAAATCTTTGCCAACTATATTTCAGACAATTCAGAATTTATAAATAAAAAGAAACCTGAGAAATTCAATGCCAATGGAATTAAACTGCCAGTCAACAAGTTGGCTAATTAATTGAATAGTTTTCCAAATAAGAAATACAAATGGCCAATAACTACTTTTTAAATGTGCTCAACATCTCCAATCATCAGATAATTGCAAATTAAAACTACTTTGAGACACCACTTTACTCAAAATGACTGTCATAAAGACATCTGACAATAAATGTTGGAAATGATATAGGGAAAGCAGAAACACTGTTCACTGCTGATGGGAGTGCAAATTAATCAACACAGCCATTATGAAAATCAGTTTAGTGGTTCAGACTGAGAAATTCGACTCCTGGGCCCATACCCGGAAAACTCCACACCTCATGATAGAGACACGCATGTTGACTGCTGCTCTCTTCACGAGAGCAAGGAAATAGAATTGACTAGATATCCATCAGTAGGAGAATGAGTAATAAAAATCTGATACATAAAATGGTATATTTCCAGCTTTAAAAAAAGCTGAAATCATTAAATTTGCAGAAAAATTGATGGAGTTAGAATATATATTATTAAGTGAGTTCACCCAAACTCAGAAAGAAACATGTTCTCCCTCATATCCAGACTGTAGTTTATAATGTAAACACGTATATTATGAACAGCTGTAAGTGTGGGTGTAGAATAACACTTAGAAAGGAAACCAAGCTGATCAATGATGAAATGTAGGCAGAGGATCCATGAGATTAGCAAGCTTCTTTGTCAGACTTTCTTGGACTGCCAGCCCATAATGAAACAGAGACTTATTAATTATGAAAGCTTGGCCTTTAGCTTAGGCTTGTCCCAACTAGCTCTTATAACTTAATTAACCATATTTCTTAATCTACATTCTGCCACACAGCTCTATTACTTCTCCTCTCTACCACATGTCAGACTTACTCCATGTCTCACTATGGTGTCCCTGCCTTTGTTCTTCACAGAGCTCTCTCTTTCCCCCTGGAAATCCCATATATTCTCTTCTGCCTAGCTATTGGTCAAAGCTCTTTATTAAACCAATCAGAAGGCACCTTAGGCAAAGACACAAACCCTTACACAATGTAAACAAATATTCCATAACTCAAGTTATAAAAGAAGATATAAAGCTAATTGCTTTTCTTTTGTTGTTTTGCTTTTGTTTGTTTCTTTTCTTTTTTTATTTAAAAAGGTTTTCTCATATCCATTACTGCTTCCCCTCTATCCCCTCCTCCCAGTCTTCCCTGAGCCTCCCCCATTTCATCCCTCCATTCATTCTTCAGGGAGGACAAGGACTTCCAAGGTGAGTCACTTTGGTCTGGCATATCCAGTTGAAGTAGATCCAAGTCCCTCCCCCCAGTAACAAGGCTGAGTAAGGTATTGATCTATAGGAAATGGGCTCTAAGAAGCCAGTTCATGCACAGGGATAAACTCTGGTCCTACTGCAAGAGGCTCCACAAACTGCCCATGCCATTCAACTGTCATCTACATTCATCTCTGTGGGCTCCTCCTCATGATCCTGATCCTTTTGCTCATATAATCTCTCCTCCCTCTCCTGAGCGGACCAGGAGCTCAACCATTGCTTAGCTATGGATCTCAGCATCTGCCTCCATCAATTGCTAGGTGAAGGCTCTGTAAAGGTAATTAAGTGGTTGCTAATTGCTTTTCTAGTTCCAATTATTTCGAGATATTTTATTACAATATGTAAAGATATGTCACTCTGTGTGGTTTAATAAAGAGTTGAGCATCCAATAGCAAAGCAGAATTTCCAGGCACAGAGGATGCTGGGAGGAAGGGCAGAGTTGTAAGGAAAGGTCATGAGACACAGAGGGAGCAGGATGGGCAGTAAGTAGATGAGGTAAATGAGCCTCAGGGCAGCATATAGATTAATAGAAACTGGTTAATTTAAGTGATAAATAAGCTGAGCTTTCATAATAAGCTTCGATGCGGTTGTTTGGGAGCTCACAGGCAGAACAGAAAAGTCCAGTTACAAATGACACCAAATACCCAGCCACTTATATCTGCATAAGACCTGAGAAAGCTTTAGAAAAAAAGTTCTAAACACAGAAATGGAGCCAAACATGACTTCCTAGTCTTGTGTCTTTCATGCCAGCCTCAGTACAGAGATATGCCTCCTGGCAATTCCTGTGTGCTTGAGCCACCAGTGTGCCATGAGCTAAACCATGTGATGGGTTTAAGATTTTGCTCATGCAGACAGAAAAGGTTACAGATACAGAGTAAAGCAGGCTCAGATGGGGAAAAAAAGCATCTAAATAAACTATAGTGTATTTAACAATGTTCATAGGCTAGAGAAAAAAAAATAGGTAGTGTGCCTACCTAGTAATATATGAGATTCTTAGAAGAAAAAAAAAAACTACTAAAAGGCCAAACTCTTAATCTATGACTGTATTTTTCTACAACTGAATATTCATTAAAATGCTATAAGAAGCTAAATCTTAAGAAAAACAAGTCATCAAGGAAGAATGACATTCATTGAGGTGTGTGTGTAAAGCCCTGGCTTCAGTCTGCCCTCATTGCCTTGTGAGAGGAAATCTTTGTTTCTCTTTACTGAAGCTTAAAGCTTCCTTGCGTCTGGCCCCTGCCCATCATCTGTTATCTAACAAGGGAGAAATGATGTATTTGGTGAAAAGGGGAGGATGACAGAGATTAGGAGAGCTGCAAAAGGAGAAGGAGGGAGGGAGGGAGGGAAGGAGGAAGGGAGGGAGGGAGGAAGGGAGGCATTTATGCTGTAACCCTATAGTTTCTGTTAACTAAGAAAAGCAGGTTTCAGAACTGTAATCTCATTTTAAAGCATGTGCATGGCAGGTGTAGAAATGTGTGTATGTACATAGACACAGAAGGAGAGAAAGCAACAGTTAAACAGAGACAACACTGGGAAAATTGTCAATAATCATGAATAGCTGATGCCAGGCAGTGGTGGAGCACAGCACTTGAGAGGCAGAGGCAGGTGGATCTCTGTGAGTTCCAGTACAACAAGGACTACACACAGAATCAATCCATCTTGAAAAACTTAAAAAAAAAAAAAAAGAAAAAGGAAAAGATGAGTATTTTTGTGAGCAGTAGGCAATATTATGCCACAGACACTGTGATGAAGATAGAACAAAGCTCTCTGGACCCCACATCTAGAAACGTGACATCATTAAACTCTGGTTTGAGGGGTGGTGTTCACTGGGAAAGAGCACTTCTTGTGTGAGTTCTGAGTTAAAATGCTCTGGAACTCACATGAAAATCCATCAATGATTCCACATACCTGTAAACCCGGAGTTATGGGCCTAAGACCGCAGGCTCAGTTGCTGGAGTTTACTAGCTGCTTGAATGTCCAGGTTTACTGAATGTCTTTGTCTCAAGGGAATATGGTGGACTGTGACAGAACAGGTCTCCTCATGTCTTTCTTTGTTCCCTGTGTACATGCATGGGTGTGCACACCTGCACACATGCATAATAGTACACACTCACATATGCCTTGTATATACACAATAAAAATAATAAAGCAGCAAAGCACAGACCTTGTATTTCTAACATGTATTATTAACCTAGGGAAAAGGTGAAAATATATAGAGTATGAAACCATTCTGTACCCCTTTTATCTTCTTCTAAAGTTTTACGAACCCCCTTCTGCTTTCACATTTTTTTGAGGGTTTTTTTAGATTTATTTACTTCTGTGTTTTGCCTGTATGTATGTATGTGCACCATGTACATGCCTAGTGCTGGAGATGCCTAGTGATCCCCTGGAACTGAAGTTACAGATGGTTGTGAGCCACTGTGTGGATGGTAGGAACTGAACCTGGGGTCTGTATAAGAGCAACAACTGTTCCTAATTACTGAGCCATCTCTCCAACTTCTCACATCATTTTTTAAGCCTAGATTTTGCATATGAAAGAAAGCAGGAGATGTCTTTCTGGATCTGGCTTGTCTTTCATAACACAATGATCTCCAGCTCTACATGCTTTCCTGACATTAACATACTTCTGTTCTTTATAGCTGAATAAAACTCTATTGTGCACACACACTTCCTTTAACCATCCATCTGCTGATAGACATCCAAGGTCATTCCGTAACTGGCTGTCAAGAGTAAGTGCTGCAGTCAAGAGGTAGACATATTGAAGAGGCAGATGAACAGCTGCAGCCTCTTTAATATGCTTCGTAAGATTCCTTGTGGCAAATACTCAAGAGCTGGTAAAGCTGGATCATTAGGTTCATCTTTACTTTGGAAAACCTGTGCAATGATTTTCACATGGCTCACAATTCTACCAATACTGTAAAAGAATTTTTTTCCCAGCACTCTTGCCAACATTTGTTGGGCTTTGTTTTCTCAATGACAACCATTCTAACCAAAGTGTGGTGCAATCTCAAAGTCATGCTGAAGTGCAATGGATGATGAACGCTTTTTTTCCATATACTTCAGAGACATTTGAAAAGTTCAATTGCCCATTTGTTAATTGGATTACTTGTTCTTTGGGCATTTAATCTTTTAGTTCTTTATATATGTGGCTATTAATCCCCCATCTGATGAATAGCTGACAAGGATATTTGCCCACTCTATAGGCTGTCTTTTCATAATGAAAATTATTTATTTCACTGTATGTAAGCTTTTGATATGACACAATTCCACTTGTCAGTCTGAAGTCAGAAAAGCAAATCTATAACAGTCTCAAAAAATACCCTTGTAGTAACCCTCTATATTTTTTATAATTGAAATTTATACATGTATTTGTTAGCCTAAAACAAAATATTTAGCCTTTTTGTACTTACTTCTCACTAATTTATTTTTTTCATATTTCTCCACAATTCTCTGTACTTGTAATTTCTTGATTTTTGCCTTGATTTTTACTGGTGATATTTAAATATCCACATGCAGATTTTTTTGTATAGCGTGTCTACTTGGGCTTTCTGCAAATGGCAAAGGTAATGTGAGGTAGAAGGAGACAGACTCAGGGCCCTAACTGCTGAATGATGAACATTTCATCCTATCTTTCTGTATGGTGATTTTCCAAGAAGGTCAAATAGAAAATGAGTCACAGTTGAGAGTTTGTTGCTAACAGGCATGTAGGAAGCACATGGTCTAGTTCATTATCCTATTTTGGATTCAGTATTAACATGTCTTGGATCATAATTCTTCCTTTATTGTTTCCACCATTAACATGGTACACCCAATGGGAAGACTGACCCAACATTAATGAGCTAGTCACAGGAGAAACAAGAACAAGGTACCAGGAACCAAGGTAAAATAATTAGAGGAAAAAGGAGATGATTGGCCCCTGACCTAAATTGAATTGCTTTTAACAGATAGAAACAGATTTTTTAATTATGTAATCTCTTTGTTTCTCATTTCCTTTAAATTGTAAAGGTCAAATTCCCCTTGCAAATACTAAAGGCCAGATCTGATATTTATTGTCTGTGATGACTGAGTTGACTAAAACCAGAAGTGCCCCATTTAGGCAGATACAGAAAAGCTTATTTTTGTTGTTATTTCCTTTTTCTTATCAAAGTGACCTTTGGAATAATTAGTAACTGTTTTTTTTTCCTTTGCATCTCAGTTTTCTTTTTAAATACTATTCTAGGGTTGGGATTGTAGAAGAGTGTTTGCCTTGCCAGCATGTGTGAAGTTCTGGGTTCAATCCCCAATACAGAAAAAAAAATAATTAAATCAGTAAAATAAAATACTATTCTAAGAGAAACAGTCTGCTTCTTCTATGGAAAGGAATTATTTAAAGAATGTGAAGGCTTGCAATAAGCAGAAGCCTTGCTAGCTCCTACTTTTGCAGACTTCACTTTGCTTACAGACTTCTCTAAGCTGTCCTTTGTGAGTTAGGAAAATGGCTGAGTGGGTAAAGGTGCTTGACACCCAATCTGATGACCTGAGTTCAATCCTCAGGATCCACCTGGTGGATGAAGAGAATGAACTCCCACAAGATGCCATCCATCCTCCACACATGGGAAATGGCATGTGACATGCATGCACATGCACACAAATAAGTAAATAAATTCCATTTTCAAAGTTTAAAGCTACCTTTCCTTGCTCACATCTCATTACATTTTCATTTCAGTAAAGGAAGAGAATTTTCTTCTCACTCCTGCTTTTCATTCCTTTATTCCTCTGCACTGTGTCCCCACCTTATCTTCTCCCTCCATCCTTGGAGTCCAGCAAAAGCAATCTCTTCAGCAGAAACTTCCTCAGTTCCATTAGCTCCCCTGCCTTGCTGTTCTGCACATTTCTCTGCACACTATTCATGTTGGAACTCGAACTCATATCACTTCATCTTGCATTGACAAGAAAGCTAGCAAGTGGGCTGTATTTGTTCATATAACAGAAGATGAAAGGTGTGAAGGTGAAGATGTGCCCAGAGCTTGGATCCCCATCATCAGACTTTCTTCCTCCACTCTTTCTTGACTCTGTTTTCTTCTCTGAGTTTATTTCTAATTTGAGCTCCTCCAACTGACTTACAACCAGCACTTAGAGAATCTAAGAAAAATGAGGCACCATTCCTACAGAAGATATGAAGATGCTTCCCCCTATAGTAGACAAGCCTGAAACATCACATAGCCTTATCCTTGTCTTGACATCACCAAATTTCCTCTTTTTCTTTGCAATATACATTTCTTTCCTTGCTGCCCTAAACTCTGCCTAATAAATTAAAAGCATCTTGGGAATGATAGGGGTGTAGATAAACTCTAAAACATAGCTTTATGGAAAGAATATCAACCACTTGTGATATGTGGCTATTGCAGTCTGGGTGACCCCGGAGGCACACAGTTAACTGTCTCCCTCTTGGCAGTATTTCCCAGTCTCACAAGAATTGAGTTGTTTAACTGCTGTGTACTAGTTTTCCTCTGAGATAAAACATTCCATCCTAGAGTAAGGGTCCTTAAATACCTGGTGTTATAAACAAGAATGAAACATTCCATTTGCAGGGAAGTTTGCTGAAACTGGGGAACTAAACAACTCAGTCACTTTAGAAAGTTCCTGAAACTGAACAGATTCACTAGGCCTCTCCCTCCCCAAATGTATATGAGTAGCAAGGACTTCTAAAAGACACCCTCAAAAAGCCTGAGCTATCTATTAGAGGTTCAGACAAGATGACATGCCTAGAGGAGACTGAGACCCGCCAAACTGCCTGTATGAAAAACTATCTGATTTGTGAAATTTGCTACAAGTTGTGCTATGAGCTCCAGATTCCAGCTTCCCTACTTTCCATGCTGGTCTCAGCTTTTGGTGACAAAGTTGTTTTGAATTATTTCCACTCCCAATAGAACTTATTGGTTCACCAAGTTGGACATTAGAAGTACACCTTACTTTGGTTTGTCATTGATTACCTGTCTAATGTGAGTAGATACTTGTTCACATCATATGAGAACATTCACCTACATCCCTGGCCTTTCTTGAGCAAAGTGCTTATAGCAGTATTCTCTTATCTGTGCTTTGGCATTTGAATAAAGTCCAGAGCCTGAACTTTTTCTTAACCATACCTGTACATTCCCAGTATCTCCAACTATGATGTAACAATTGGACATTAATTTCACTCCCTTGTATTGTCTCCCCTTTATCATTATCTGCCTCAGCTGAAGTCACTATGAGAGTCTATCAGTAGCCTCAATGAACTATAACTCCCAGTATCTGCACACTAAGCTTTTATCCCATCTATTGACACTTCACTATGGGGCCAATTTCAGTCACATAATGCAGTAGAGATGATATTGTGCCAGTTTCATGTCTTTGGAAAATCTGCATTTGAGCCCTCAGAGATGCTGAAGTACTACAGAAAAGTTCCAACTTTTGTTCAAACTTTGTCTAATCTCTAGATGACTGAAAAACAGTGTCCAAATATTGTCTAATCTCTTGATTATCAAAAAGTCAAATGAGTGACAGCAATGATCACAGACAAAGCTACACAACTATATAGATGTGTTGATACTGAAAAGCTCTAAGAAAATAAAGCTTTTTTAAGCCACTAAATTTTGGGTTTGGGGTAAAACAGAAAACAAATGCCAGCAAGTATATTGACTGATAAAGGACACACAGTGTTAAGGTATAAAGATTTGTCTTCAAAACAAATCTTTGTGCTGACAATTCCCATGCCTTCATGAACATTTGCAAACAGTTGGGTCTAACTCCCATCCCAGCTTCCACACACAGTACCCTCAGTCCAATGTCACTGCTTTTAAATGCATGTCCAATCCAGGCAATGGTTATACCTTCAATTTCAAACTTAGAAAGTGGAGAAGGAAGATCGGAGATTTAGTACCAGATCATCTTTAGTTATACAGGGATACTAGCTTGGGCTATGTGAGACACTGTCTTTTTGGAAGAAAGATAGGCTAATTGATGAAATGCATAGTCACCACCTGACATACCCAACTGGCTCAATAATTTTAGGTGTGACTACAAATAAGTATGCATTTTGATTAGATCCTCAGCTATATCTAATGCATGGCCAAGCTTGAAAACCACTATACTAGTTCATTTAAAAATACACCTAATTCAAATAAATTGATGGTATTAACTTCTCAATGCATGTAATATACTGATGACATGTGAACAGTGATGTAACTTTTAATTATATGGGTTGTTTATCTTGACATCTTCAATTCACTAGATGTTATCAGCCATACTCTCTAATGCTGGCTTGTTTAACAATGTAATATCTGAAAGTATGAGTTCTTAAAAATCACATTAGTCATCCTAAAACTGGAACCACTGCTCTATAAAATGACAAAGGAGATTTAGGTTTCATTTTTTGAACCAAAGCTAATGTATATTTACTATAATGTTTCCAGCTACCTTAAGTCATGTATATAACAAATAAAGATATTTCAGACAACATTATACCACATAAACAATTGTGTATACTACTTAGCCTGGGTACACAACAAGTTTTCTACCTAGATTTGTACAAGCATACTTTGATGTCTCTGCAACTACAGAGTCACATAACAATGCATTTTACAGAAAACAGTTTCATCACTAAACAACATACCACTGTAGCTCAGTAAATATACTTTAAACATATTTCAAAATATATGCTTGCCTTCATGTTTCTCTTTACTAACTAAATATTATAGCATCAAAATCAAACTTACTCTAGTTAAAATCTTCTAAAAGAGCTACATCTATATTTGCACAAAAGTGTCTATGAAAAATATGTGACAAGGGACCATTGAGGTGGCTTAATAGTTAAAGGCACTTGACATCAAGTCTAATGACCTGAATTCAATCCTTTGATCCCCAAAGTCCACATGATAAAAGGATAGAATTAACTCCTCCATTTGTGCACTGTGGCCTGTGTGTGAACACACACAAATAAATAAATAATAAATAAATGTAAATTGTGTGTGAGAGACCAAACTATCCACATACAACTGAGTGATGAATAACTTCCTGCCAGAGCCCCACAAGTTAATGAGATAAAGACAAGCTTGAATATTAGGAAAATAGTTTAACAAAGCTATATCAAAATATTACTGATCTATATTTTACAGTGATTTACATCTTAAACCCATATTATGCTAACAAAACCTGGGTGGGTGCAAAACAGTGAGAAATTCAAAACTGAAAATTAAACCAGTCCTCTCCGGTAAGGTAATCAAAGACTTGCCTTTCCTCCTCAACAACTAGATTGATGTAAGTGAGAGGATACTTTGGAAAAGAAAAATTCAAAGGAGATATATTAGAACAAAGTATAATGACATCTATGTGGGGAGAAACCACAATAATCAAATTCATTGCTTTGCATGCTCTTTGAAAACAAGAACTTTGAGCTAGAAGGGACAGGCCTGTAATCCTAGCATCCTTTAGGCTGATGCAAGAGGATGAGAAATTTGGGGTTATTCTCTGGATCACAGCAAGCTGGACATCATCTTAAGTGACAGAAGACTGGTCAAAAAATAAAACTAGCAACAAAACATTGAAACTGAGACCTACTAGGAGGAGATGGAGGGGGAAGGTCCAGAGAAAGATGAAAGCAAAAGAAAATAAGATCTGTATTTCAAAACAATGGAAATGTAGAGAAATATATATTTTAAAAAAGACATGAAGCAAGATAAGAGAATAAATGTGCAGGAGTCAAAGGGCCTCAGACTGAATGCAAAGCTGTGATTCTAAAGAGGTTCACAGAATATAAAGCAACATGGAGGAGATCAAAGGAAACTAAAGGGAAATATAGGCAGAAAGGGACCAAGAAGCAGTGATGGAATTACAAGTATCACATGAAAGACACTTAATGCCAAGGCATTACATAAGTCAAACAGGAGCACTGTACAGTATTAATAAACATGTTCCTTGGGGGTCACACTAATAGTCATAAATGTAAATGCTGGCCAGAATTGCTCTGAAATCCATACTAGAGGTGATTTTACATGCCAGGGTACATTTGTAGCAAGTCAGCAGTAGTGAGAGACTGGCACAGCCTCCATTTTGACAGATCAAGCAGGCAAAATGTAAACCAGGTCAATGCCATAAAAAATACCTAATAAGTCTTGAGGGAGGTTGGACAAAACTGGATTTGGCCAGGAGTGGAGACTGATCCAAACATTATTGGATCAGTGGGACCATAGGACTGTCTGCTCCCTGCCCAGGGAGGGGATGGGGAGTTGCAGAGAAGAGAAATGTCAAGATGTGTTGGGAGGGGGAAGGGACCTTGAATGAGGATATACAGGGATGAAAAAAAATTTCAGAGGGAAAGCTGAACACAAAGTAAATATATGTGTAGTAATCTTATTTGCATTACCACCCTTGATATGCCATGCTTATGATTCTTATCCTGTTCATAGTTATTGTTAACTTTTCCTCATTTTAAATTCATGTTACTTTTTTTTGTTAAATACAAAATAAAGAAGAAAAAAAACAAAAAAAAAGAAAAGTGAGAATATGAATCCAACAATTATATATTTCATTATACAGTCTTATCTCAACAAAATTTTGTGGGAATTTTATAGCTTTCCATCCATTTAAGAATATCAATTGAACAGGAGCAGTTACTGATGTAATAAATCTAATAACATTTATTTTTACATAAGAATATATTGTACATTATATCCAAAAGATGGTTAATCATCTATCACTATTATATATTAAGTTTTAATTAGTATTACAATATATTGCAATAAATACAATATCTTAACAAATTTTCTAAATATCTCCATGTAGAAAGACATATGTTCATCATAATTTATCCATTTTAATGATTATTTAAAGTTTAATAGTAAATGTCTTTCTATCAATGTTATTGAAATAAAAATTTAATTTCTAAGTTGTTGAATGACTAAATAAAGCATTTGTTTGAAAGCCAAAAAAAAAAATACCTAATAAGACCAATTAATGGTAATTACCTGATGCAAATCACATTATGCACCCTACAAACAAAAAGTTACCTCTCAAAGTTGTCTAACTTTTTATTTAGAAAAAAATAAAACTGTCATTAGAATCTACTTAGAGATAACAAAAATAAAAATAAGACATAAAAGAATATGATATCAATGAGGCACTGAAAGAAATTGTCAATAAACTCTTTAAATAGTAAAAATTAAGTATCAAAATTAACTGAGCACTTATAAAAAAAAAGAAGCAATAAAGCAAATTAAGGGTAAGCACGAGAAAAAGCTAATGTAAGGACAGTAAGAAAGCTGAAAAGATTAAAGTTGACAAATAACCCCCACCCAAAAAAAATCAGCTTTCTGAAAGCAGCAGCATGACAAATTTTTGTTCTTTAATACTCTTGTACATGTATACAATGCTTTTAGAACATATCCACCCCCACCAATTCATCCACCTCCTCTCAACTCCCACACATACACTTCCCTCTCAATTTGAAGTTCATGTCCCTCACTGAATACAATTAATGCTGCCTATACGCCTTGAGCTTAGGAGCATCTGCTGGAGTTTTGACAGCCTACTATGGGCCAAGTAAAACTGACTCCCCACCCCCACCCCAGGGGTAGGGGTGGAACCTTATGAGTTCCTCTGATCCATGTGAGATGCTGTCTAGGTTGACTTTGTGTAGGTTTGGACAGGCTATCATAGCTACTGTGAGATCATTCGGAAAATGCCCTGTCATATCCAGAAGACGCTGATTTGCAGCATCCCTCTCTGACTGAGCATTGGCTCTTCCTGTTCTACCAGCCCTCCCACCCCAATGTTCCCTGGAGCCTTTGAAGTTGTTGGGGGGATACTGCTGCTCCATTAGGACCTGGGAACATCACAGTTATTATATGTCTGTGTTTAGACCAATTATGAGTCTCTGTATTAACTATATTCAGCTACAAAAAAGGCTTCCTTGATGAGGTGTGAGAACCACATTATCTGTGGATATAAAGGTAAATATTGAGAAGGCAACTTGATACTATGTTCATTTAGCAAAATGGTAGCAACAGGTTCACCGCCTATGACCTCTATAGCCACAGATTCTTGGCCAAGTTTACAATGTCAAACATGAATTTCTTCTTGTGGAGTGAGCCTTAGTCTAATTAGAAAGCTGTTGGTTACTACATTTCATTCCAGTATTACACTCATGGGTACATCTTACTAGGCTAGTACAGCTCACAGGGCCACCACTGGGTAAGACTAATAATAACTTCTCCCCCAACGGCTTGCATAGCACCTGTCAGTACATGAATGTAAAGCAAAGAAAAGGACTGACTAGTAACAATCTAAACAATTGGCAGAATCATAACTACTGAGTAGAAGCAAATACTACAAAGCCTCACAAAAGTGATCTCCACCATGAAAAGGTGGGTGGAGAGAGAAGTTGGTGGCCGATGGTCTCCCCAGCCATCTTGGCCATTCCTCCAGTCCTAATCAGCTATCTATCCTTCTAATGACTTTATGATTGCTTTTCTGGGATAAGCTTCTACTAACAATACTTTTTCTTGTTAAAAAAATAGTAATCACTTGTCTTAAGGCATTGCCTTCATTTTTCACTTAAAATGTTCTGTCAAATGAAAGTGAAGTAAAAATTCTATAACATAAAAATAAAAGACAAATTCATGTATAGTCTAATCAGAAAACAAGAAAGAAAGATACACACAGAGTACTAGGCATTCAGGTAGGAAAATATTCTTTTTTTAATTATTTTATTTATTTTTATTTTGTGTACATTGGTATTTTGCCTGCATGCATGCCTGTGTTAGGGTGTCAGGTCCTGGAGTTATAAACAGTTGCAAGCTGCCATGTGGGTGCTGGGAACTGAACCCAAGTCCTCTAAAAAAGCAGCTGGTACCCTTAACTGCTGAGCCATCTCTCCAGCCCCCAGGAAAATATTCTTAAATAAAAGATTGAAACATGGGATTGAAGAAATAGTAATGAGTTATTGCCTTAAAAACACAAGGACTTGAATTTAATCCCCTGAATTCTCTCTCTCCCTCTCTCTCTCTCTCTCTCTCTCTCTCTCTCTCTCTCTCTCTCTCTCTCTCTCTCTTTCTGTGTGTGTGTGTGTGTGTGTGTGTGAGAGAGAGAGAGAGAGAGAGAGAGAGAGAGAGAGAGAGGCAGAGAGACAGAGAGACAGAGACAGAGACAGAGACCTAGAGAGAGAGAGCCACCAAAAAGAACTGGGCAGGATGAACTGTGCTTGCAATTCAAGTGCTAGGGAATGATAGCCATTGTATCTTTGGCATTCATTGGACAGCTATCCTAACATATATTCCAGGCCAGAGAGAGACCTCCCTTCTCTCTCAAAAAAGGAGGGGAGATTAAAACATTTGAAAGGTCTTTACCCTACACACACATCCCCAGTTACTCCACAAAATTCTAGCTACCTAGATATAGCTGAATGCAATTAAGTTTGTCCCCAGAATACTGCATTGGGTTTGAAGAGAGGTAAAAGAAGAGATTAAGGAATTCAAGGTTGTTTTCCAAAAGCAGCAAACAGAAGTGCAAGAGACGTCTGCCTAGGAGGCTGGTGAGAGGAGGTGGCTCCCTATGACTTCTCCTATTTGACTGTGGTACACTGCAATCTCTGTCCACCAGGGTCAGAGGAATACAGAATAAAAAGCTCCCGAGCTTTTTATCCCCAAGCCCATTAAAAGCTGAAAACAGTTGGAACTCTACAAGCTCACTGGTCTGACTCCAGGGCTGTGTCTTCATGCCCTGCAAGCTCTAGCTCTCATTTGTGACTACTCAGGGCACTTCATGAAAAGGCATGGTCATCATCTTTAATAAAGCATTACCTATGGTGTTGCTTGGAGGGTTTTTTTTTTAACAGATTCATTCTACTCATTCAACAAAAGAATTTCCAGATGATAAACCCTAAAAATTCCAGAATTAGAAGTAACAATGCTTTCCCTTAATGGAACTTGTGTTTTCATGGGAAAGACAGACACAATGGGAAAAACAAATCAGTCATAGTATTGACTAAATATGTGGGGAGCTATGAAAGCAGACCATAAAAATCTAGGAAACTTCACCAAGAAGGTATCTCTAAGAATAAGTGTGGAAGTCAAGATAGCTTGTTGCTCAGAAGGTTAAAAGCATTTGCCACCGAGCCTGGAGACCTGAGTTTGAACCTGGAAACCTACATGCTATAAGGAAAGAACCAACTCCCAAAAGTTGCCATCTAATCTCTACATGTCTATGAACCTGTATAGAGAGAGACACACAAAATAAACATATAAAATGTAAAAACCACAAATGTTTTTAAGAATGAGTGTGTCCTACTAGGCATATACCCTAAAGACACACATTTGCACTCCAAAGGCATTAGCTCAACTATGTTCATAGCAGCATTATTCATAATAGCAAGAACCTGGAAACAACCTAGATGCCCCCAACTGAAGAATGGATTAACAAACTATGGTGCATCTACACAATGAAGTACTACTCAGCAGTAAGAAAAATGATATCCTAAAATTTGCAGGCAAATGGATGGATTTGGAGAATATCCTCCAGAGGAAGGTATCACAAACCCAGAAAGATAAGCAGGGGATGTACTCACTCATTAGTGGACTTTAAACAAAAAAGCAAAAAGCAAAGCCTGTCCAAGCTGCAAACCACAATCACTGAATAGCTTGGGATCTGAAACATCTTGGACTTACACCTTGAATCCCACTCCCTCCAGAGAAACCCCTGACTCAGTCTTGATGTTGGGGTGAGGAAAGTGGATCTCCCTGGAGTAGATGCTGAACTAAGCCACCTTGGGACCTTTGGACCTCCTGCCCTCACTGGGGAGGAGATAACGTGATGGAGAGAAGAGTTAGTGACTGGAAGGGGTGGGAGGATGAAAGGAGTTTGAACAAGGGGATACATAATAAAAAATATGACTTTATTCATAATAAAAAAAATCTAAAATAAATGAGTGTGTCAATAGTGAAATATTGGCACTTTTATCTTGAGGTTTACCAACAAGAAGGAGTCCATATCTACTACTGTAGACCTAGCCCGTTACCCATAGCTGGAGAGGTTATAGACTCAAAAGGAGAACATACTTCTGCTAGTGTCCTAAACTAACACAATTTCTGTTTTCTAAATACCTATCTTTATACTCATGTAAGTGTAGCTCTCAACAGCTGACCTGAGCTCATGGGAGCTCACCACCTCTACAATGACAACTAGGAAACCTGCATGGGACCAATGTAGGCCCTCTGCATAGGTGTGACAGTGTGTAGCTTGATCTGTTTGTGGGGGCACTAGAAGTGGGGTCAGGACCTGTCCCTGGCACTTTAGCTGGCTTTTGGGAACCCATTTCCCATGCTGGGTTGTCTCCCCAACCCTTGATGCAGGAAGATGATCTTGGTCTTGCCTTAACTTGATCTGCTTTGTTGACACCCATGGGAGACCTTCCCCTTTCTGAACAGAGAAGAGTGGATGGGGGAGTAGAGATTAGGCATGGGAGGGGTGGGAACAGGAGGAGAGCAGGGAGGGAATGCTGCAATGGGGATGGAAAATGAATGAAAAAATGAATTAATTTTTTAAAAGTGTAGTTCTCACACACTCCCATCAAAGAAGCTTCTTTTTGCAACCTATGGAGATGATTGCAGAGATCCACAACTGGGACAAGGCAGAGAATAAGTGATTGTGGGGTGCCCAGCCCCACCTCATACATCTGTAATATAAACCTCTATTCCTAAAGCTCAAGAAATAACACAAAAGGAATGGAGAAAAGATGGAAAGAGCCCGAGGCTCAAAATGCCTGTGGATAGACAGCACCCTCTAGATACGAGAGAAGAAATGTGGAAGCTACCAGAAAACCTAAATCAGAACACTGGACTAGGGTGGCAGTGAGCATTTAAAGACTGTGGACACAGAGACAGATCAGGAAAGTTACAAAGGACCATAGCTACCAAAAGAATATCAGGGTCCTGGTCCCCAAGAAATCTGTACTCCTGGGATGTCATGCCTCCTGGGATGTCACTGAGAGAAAAACCCTAGAATATAGGATGGTCATTGGGTAAGTCAGAGAGCAAATGGAATGACCTCCTAGGCAGAAGCCACAGAGGACCTCAAGTCAGTGAAGACCAACAGAAGTGACAAGGATTTTGGTCACTGTTGGGGGGAAAGGGAGGGGAAGGACATGTGTCCAGGGACAATCACCCTGATGATAGCTCGAGTCATTCACTGAGAGGGATCTATAGTGCCTATCTCAAGGCAATCCTTAGCACACGGACCACATGTGTAGTGAGTGCTCAGTTCAAGTTGTCAGGCACCACTAAAGACATTATCAGTTTGCTGTCTGCAGTGCATCTGTGTGCAATCTTCTGCCTACAATGTAATCTGTGACATTATTGTTTGCCAGTCACAGCAAACGGGACATAAGAGTCTTAACCCTTTGTTTCCATGCCTGTAAAAGGCAGGTGACAATGTCGTGTGCAGCTCACACTCAAGAGGCTGGGAACAAGGATTCCTGTGACCATGAAGACAGACGGTACCTATAGGGCATTTATTACATGACAGACAGCGTTCTAAATATGTTATAGCACTCAGCCATTCACCTCTCGCACACCTCTGTGGAGGTCTATGGTTTTCCCCTCATAAATATAAGGAAGCAGGCCCAGAAGTTGGGGAACCTCTGCAGAGTTACTCAGTAGCAGACTGAGCAAAGATGACCTTGGACCCACTTGATGTCCCCGAGTTTCTGCTGCATCTGTCACTTCATATCTGTGTGTAAAGTGAACATGAATGGGATCTCTCCTTAAAAGAAGTGGCCTGTACCTGTCTCCTCTCTTTGCTGGGTAAAGATACATTTAATACTTTTTCTATATTTAAAGTCCACTGCCAATGGTCATGTCAGAGGAGCAGCAGATGGCAGCTGACTTCAGGATGTCACAAATAAACCCTGCTGGGTAAATCATAGATAGGCAAAGCCCTGAGACCACAGACCTCCAAGTGTCTTTTGCTTCTGCTGCTCCTCTTACAGGACAACTGGCAGTCTGCAGTATATTTTATTATATAATATTAAGTGGATGATGCACACATGAATTGCGAACAACCAATAAATTTGACTGAATATGGTAAACGGATGTAGGTACTAGATCATAAGAGAAATCTCTGATCCCAGAAGTACTAAACCAAACCTAATCATAATATAGATGTAGTCTATTCCCTTGGGAATTAGCTCTTCATCTTTTAAACATCCTGAATATACACTGAAATGTATGACCAGTGCCATTCTAAAACAGTCGTTAAGTTTATTATTGCTTTTGAAAATAATCACTAAATAACATAACTGGTTCTCATAATTTGGCAAGAGAGATGGAAACAGAAAAAGAGAGAAAAAATATGGAGAGGGGAGGGGAGGAGAAGTTTCATGATAAACGACCAGGTTTCTCAAGAATAATAAGCCCCCAAATGAAGAGGAGGGCCTGTTTTCTTTTGTTTCAGAAGTGCTCTACTTAGCACACTCATCTCTGCATAGGTCATTTCTTAAATTACGTTCAGATACTTGGAAAGCTGAAATGACTTCCCACAAGTCAGTCACTTATTCTTTTCTTGATAACAAAGTGGGCCTCAAATGGAGTCACCACATCTTCATTACTGGAAACAAACAAACAAACAAAAATGGAAACAATTTTCTCAACAATTCTGATTTTAATGTTTCATTTCATTTAAACTTTATTTATTTATTTATTTGCCTTGGTGTTTGCCTGGAACTGGAGCTACAGACAGTTGTTAGCTGCCATGTGGGTGCTGGGAATCGAACCCGGGTTCTCTGGAAGAGCAGACGGTGCTCTTAACCGCTGAGCCATCTCTCCAGCCCCAAGATTTAGTCTTTTATTTAATGTACATAAATATCCTGCCGACAAGTGTCTATGTGCACACGTGTGTGCCTACAGATACCTGCAGGAGGCATCAGATCACCTCTAGCTGGAATCACACTTTTTAAAACTGAACTGAGGACTTGTGTGAGAGCAGCAAGCATTCTTAAGCACTGAGCCATCTCTCTGAGCCTCTAGCAATATTTAAAAAGAAGAAGCACTAAAGACTGAAGATGTAGGGCATGGCCCAGTGGTAAAGTGTTTGCCTAGCATGTATGAAGTATTGGTTACAGTCACACACACACACACACACACACACACACACACACACACACACACACCTGAAGTGCCCATCACTTCAGAGGTAGGAGCAGGTGGATCAGAAGTTCAAAGTTATTCTTAGCAAATAGTGAATTGAGGCCATCCCAGGCTACTGGAGACTTTGTCTTTAGGAAGTAATTTTGGAGACTAGAGAATGGCTCAGCATTTAAAAGTACTTGCTGCTCTTACAGAGGACCTGAGTTCAGATTCCAGAACTCATCCACACAGGATGGTTCACAATTGTCCATAACTCCAACTCTGGTAGATCTGATGCTACTAGCCTCTGTGGGCACTGGCAATCAGATATGTATACTTGCATGCACATTATACACACATATATTTCATTAATAGTAAAATAAATTCTTTTTTAAATTCTCTATATAAACAGTTGGGTCATCCAAACTGGATCTAGCCAACACTCAGAAACAGCTTATTAGAAATAGCTGAGATTCTCACTCTCTCTAACACTTCCCAATGTTGCATCTATGCATAGAAGACCTGCATTCACATGGCAAGTAATTAATGCAAGCATGGGCCCTGAACAGAAGACAGCTTTGAACTGTAAAATAATCCATTAAATGTAAGATTTGACATGAATTCCCAGTTGTGGTTGACTTTTGCTGAATTAGTAACAGCCTCACACCTTAAATCTATATTCATGTTGTAAGTTAGATGAAAATTTAGCCAATATATTAAACATTGTACATGAAGATGTAGGTCAAATTTGTGGTCACATCTAGAGATGCCAGGATGATGTGACTTCCATCCCCACACAGGCTTCCATGTGCTGCAGGTTCACAATTGATAATTTCAAATGAATTGAGTCACCAAGAAAATTAAAGGCCCCGTGTACTTACCATTTTCCTTTGGGAGCAAAGACTTTGAAAGCTTTTCACTTTCACTTTGAAAGCTAAAGTGTTTTCCCATTAAGTACCCTTTCAGCAAACTGTATTTTACTTTTAGGGTCCAATTATTTCAGACAGAAACAGATACTAGCTTTATAAAATCAACGATTAACAAAGCATGAATGTTAGGGGGAATCACTTAAAGTATTAAAAAAACATCAAAATTTAAAGTGCAGAAAGGCTAGAGTTTTCTGTTATATGGTAACTACTGCCTCCTGGTGGAGTAAAGGTGCTAGTGCATCCAAGTTTCATTTGATGCTTGATAGAATAAAGTATTTTCCTGTTTGCTTTCAATGTATCTTTCCTTATCTCTTCAGTAATTGCATCCTTTGTTCCCTGAAAGATTTATAAGGAACCTGGGTAAATTTAGATGTCCACTAAAGAGCTACGGGAACAATTCTCCAAGTTAGTGGTTGACATGACAGAGAGAAACATATTGACACATCTCCCAAAAGCACAGAAATAATGACACATCTCCCGAGAGAAGAAAAAGCACAGAACAATCTGCATCTCTTGATGAGTTTTGCTTCCAAACTCCTCTAAAATTTAGTAATAAAGAATACTTGTCTAGAGATAAAACTCCATTACTAATTTTGTAAAATCACAAGATTCAGAAATAAAGGACAAAACTCTAATGTCTGAGTCACCCAGCACATAGAAAAAATCTTCCACTGATTATTTAAAATGAGATCATGATTTTCTTCCCAGAGAGTCTGGAGAGGACAAATGATTAAATATTGTATGCCTTTCTCCTGAAGATATATGGTTGGTAGGTTATTTCTATTTCTAACTTTCTCGAATCATCAGCAACTAATATTTTTAGCACAGGGCACTGCTCTATAAATCATTTCACCTCTGGTTTATCAGCACTGTGTCACCTACATACATTACACAGAAGATGACTGAAGGGCAGCATCCAGGGGCTGACATTTACTAGTGTTATGCAAGTCAGAAGGGTCAAGTCAGAGGGTAGACTCCAAGCAAGGAGGGATTTTTCTCACTAAATATCTCTTTCCTATGATTACAGTCTACAAAGGATGCCCCTCCAGAACAAAGCCAATGAATAGAAACCTTCAATATAGAACAAGCCATATATTATAGCCTTAAGTAACCATTTTCATTAAGAGCAGAAAGAGGTCCTTGCCAAGCAGCTTGTAGACAAGCATAGATTTTCTATTAAATTATTACATTGTATGATGCCACATATGCTTGTGTGCATTTTTTACATATATGGGCATGCAGACATGTGTGCAGGTCCACAAGTATGTGGAGGCTCAAGGTTGACAGTGGATGCCTTCATTGGTCACTCTCCACCTTACGTAATGAGGCAGAACCTCTTGATGAACCTGTAGATTGCCAGTTCTCTTAGTCTAACTGAGTCTAAGTCTTAGCTTGTTCCAGAGATTCCCTGTCTCTGACTCCAGAGTGCTAGGAAGCAGCATGTACATGGTCCTCACATTTGTGTGACAAATGTTCTCTCCACAGCCAAAGCACAGATTTTCATTAGAACTGGTTGACATTCAATTCTTGCCATTGTACACATGGATGAGAAATCGTATTATAGTCCACAAATATATGCAATTGTGTCTGTGTTTAGAAAGGATCATCTCCTAAGATTTTGGGAGGCAATTTATAAGCAAAATACGTGACTAAGAGTGAAAATATTTTTTGAAGAATTTTTATGTACTATTAATATAGGACAAAAGTGGACTGTATGAATCTCAACAGAAACCTCCATGAAGTAAATGAAGAATACATAGAATAGAGCCATTCCCAAGACAAGCTGATTAAGAATCATTCTTAGGAATCAGAATGTGTATCATTTATATTCTTCTGGTGCATAAATACATAGCAAATGACTTGGATTAATGTCAAGATAATACAGTAGATTCCATGTGAACTATGAACTAAACCATCACATAGAAACATAGATGAAATGATTTCGTAACTCAGCCCAGGAAAAAATGAAGCTATTGTTAAGTAGGACTGTCTGTAATTGAGAGGCTTTTAAATGATTCAAAAATCATCTGGCTGATAGTATTCACTGAGTGATTACAGGTGAGATGCCTCACACATTAAACAAGATTAATAGGACAGTTAGAAACAAAAATTACAAAAGTACAGTAGCTTGTTTTGATAGGGCCTGGTAATATATAGTTCAGCAGTGCTTTGTGCTTAGCATTTATAAGAATCTAAGTTCAAGCCCCAACATTTTACACACACACACACACACACACACACACACACACAACCTTTGAGGTCAGGTGTGGTGGATCACATGATTTTCTTTAATTCCAGTACTGGGGAGGCAGAGGCAGGCAAATCTCTTTGAATTCAAATCAAGCTTATTGTATACAATGAGTTCCAGGCCGGAAATGGCTATAGTGAGACCCTGTCACCAAAAAAAAAAAAAGTCCACTTTCCATGATTATTTAGCCCTTCCTTATTTATTCAGTGTGTTGCTTACAAAGGTCTATGTTGAATTGGACGTATTTCCAATTATTGATAAAGACCTTCTGTTATTGGAAGGTGAAATGACTCAGCAGGTAAAGGTGCTGGCCACCAAGCCTGAGGACCTGAGCTCAATCCTAGAACCTGCATAGTAGAAGAAAAGAGTTGACCTCTGAACTCCACACATCACTGTGCATACAAATAAATAAAAGTAACTAACATTTTTAAAGTCCTGGTCTACTTAGAAAGTTGTAAATGTTAATTCTGCTGGATATTGTTAAATAAGACACCTCAACTTGGTGAAATTTAACTCTTCTGAGAAAATAGATGACAGTGGTGGTGACACATACCTTTAATCTCAGCATTGAGGAGGCAAGAGTCTTTTGTGAGTTCAAGGCCAACCTGATCTATAAAGCAAGTTCCAGAACTGTTACCCAGAAAAACCCTGTCTCAGAAAACAAAACAGAGAAAGAAATGAAATAAAATAAAAGAACGCATTTCTTGGAACTCTGTCCCAATATGCCACAAATTTCACTTTTGAGTTAGTTGGGAAATAATGGATCTGTATTCATTCCAATACAGTCAGGCCAAAGGCTAAAATCATTCATCACCAGGACCTTTGTTCCATAGGTAAGTTTAATTTGCTCAAATAATGAGGAGTTATTTCAATAGCTGAACACATTTAGAAGCAATGATGAAAGGAACTCACGGCCATGCTTCAAGCTTTAGCACAACCCAGGAACCATTTTGCAATAGCCACCATTGCTGACCCTTCACTTGGATGCCCCAGCACAAAGTCACTGCATCTAGATTGTGCTGCTCCTCTCTCTCCACTCTGATGTGGGCTGTATTTCTGTACACTGTGTCTTCATCTTATTACCATTTGTTAAAGAAGCTTAGAGGCAGATGGTAAATCCAAACAGAGATAAAGGAGTAAGGTGGAGTCAGAGAGAAGCTGTAAGCTGCTGCCCAAAGAGCAAGATGTGATAGAACACAGGTAATGCCATGGGGCCTCATGACAATACATAGATTAATAAAATGTATTGAGTTAAGTTGTAAGAGCTAGTTGTTAATGAGCCTTAGCCATAGGCCAAACAAAAGTACCTGCAAGACCACAAGTGCGAGAGATGAATCCGATGGGTTAGAGAACTTCTGGCTACAATCCTCTTTCTTTTCATCACGAATGCCTGGTGCCTTCTGAATCTTCCTATTCAGCCTTTCTGGAATGGAACTGTTCATTAGCCACCATTATCCTCAGATGGAAACTTTTCCATAGCAAACCATTTCATAGTTCAGCAGCCAATCTTCGGACTCTGTACTAGAGAAAACTGGGTCACAGCCCTTTGCTTAAGGAAGAGACTGACACCGGTTGCTTAGTTCAGCAGAACAGCAACTGAGAGGATGTGAACATGATCACTGACAGATCTAATCTCCTGTGTTGAGGACTTAGATATTTTACTCTGGATAGGTAATTAACAGGCTTTATTTATTACAGGGATAGATCAGAACACAATATACATTAGCTACATTATTATCAAATCTATTTTGTGACAACCTTAACCAAAGTTAGCTTCACATGTTTTAACATATCCCTGTTTGACAGTCACAATTTTAATAATTTAACCATAAGAAACTCATCAATCAGGGCATGGTGGCACATTCATTTAGTCCCAGCACTGGGGAGGCAGAATCTTTATTAGTTTGAGGCCAGCCAGGTCTACATGGTGAGTTCCAGGGCAGCCAAGGCTACATAATGAGACCCTGTCAAAAAAAGAGGGAGTTTGAGGGAGGGATGAATGGAAGGAAGGAGGAAAGTAAGGAAAGAAAGAAGGAAAGATGGACTTCATAAAGCTATTGTTTTGTGGGAGAGCTTGCAGAAAGGTGGAGATTTTCCAGTCTTGTGGTCAGTTTCCTTCAGCAGATTTAGGAAGATTCTTCAGTGTTACAGACAGCTAATGATATAGACTTAAATCCAAAACGTGCCAAGGAGAAGCAGATGTAGCTGTCACTATACAAGCTGAGTAAGCACAGCAACTGTGCTGGCCTTTCTTGCCAAAGAACCTGCAATAATAAAACAATAGCTCCCTGAAACTAAGCTGTACTGTAGACTCTAAATGGGAACTAATCATCAGTCATTTACCATGAGCATGTGAGGTGTATGCATGGCGCTCAATAAATAAATGTAATTGATATGCCCTTTTTCAATGAAAAAAAGCACTGCACAGCAAACATAAAACAGAAGTCTCTGGTCCAAAGTCAGATCACAGTGGAAATAATTATTTAGTTTCAGGTAGAGCTATGGCTGTGCACCCTGTAACAGTCAGCTAACAAATGACTAAGGATACTAGGTAGAAGCATTTTATAAATAATATGCATTGGCATTCTTCTACACATCCCTAAAAAGTTTGATCTCTCTTAATTAAGAACTACTGTTAATTGAGCCATTTCACAATTTATTACTCAGGATCTTATTTTCTTAACATGCCTATTAAAAATACAGAACATAATTCTGGGTATTATAACCCCAAAATGAAAACATTCTCTTCAGTTAAATGATATTGTACTACCATTAATATTTCAGCAACTTGATCGCTTTTTTAATAGAAAGACTTCCTTGGTGAAAATATATATTTGATAAATCAGTAGGCTTAATGTTCTCATTAAAAATAGAGTTTTAGAATTAAACATCATAAGAGCCCATGCATTACAGCATAATCCATGCCCAAGGGAGGAAGACTGTATCTGACACTTTGCTCCCTACATACCTTGTTAGTTCCCAATAAATAATTAAAGAAGGGACATTTCATCTAGTTGCATAACTTATCAGTTCCATGCCCATGGTCCCCAAACCTGACTCTCAGGATTTCAAAATGCACAGTATCCACTGTCTGTCTTCCTGTGAAAGTCCCGAAACACTGAAGACACATTAGACTCCCACAGAGGCAGTGCTGATGTCTCCTCAGAGCTGTTAAAAGTAAAAGCTCTCTGACTGGATAGCACTATCAACACAAAATGCATGCACACACGCACACAGTTTCTGCGCACGTTCAAGCGAAGCTGCAGCACTGAGTTAGTCAGGTGCTCTTGTTTCGGTTGAATTTTACCTGTTCACAAATGTTTCCAAACATTTAACCTATCAGCATCTCATAAAGATTTCACAATGATTAACTTTCAAGGCTCTGAAAATTAAGCTATTTTTAAATCACCTTGAAGAAAAGGCTCTAAGTAAAATGCGATCCTTCTTTTTTGGAGGTTCTTAGAAGATGTGCCATTTCTGAAGGGTCTCTTCATAATTAATCTCCAGATTTGTTATTCTTACGATTCTAATCCCTATGACAATTGATTTTATTAATTTCTCGATTTATCTGAAACACTATGGTCCCCATAATAGGTTAAAGGCACAAGTAAGAGCAGTGCATGAATGTGTTCCCAGTGGAGCTGGGGAGTTGGCTCAGCAGTCAGGAATACTTTGATTCCCAGCATCCACACACAGTGACTCACAACTATCTATCTCTAGCAGGCACTCACATGGTATGGGTTTATTTACATAAATCTTTCTCTTTTTTTTTTTTTTTAAGGCCATGCAACATTTAATCCCAACACTCAGAAGGCAGGGGTAGAAGGATCTCTGGTCAGAGCTACATGGAGAGACTTGGTCTCAAAAAAGCCAAAAAAGAAAACAGTGGCTTCCCCAGCACATCAGGCCATCTTCCTTGAACTAGGCTTAACAAGGTTCCCTTCACTGCCAAAATATCCAGGTTACTTCAGTTAGGAAAAAGTTGGCCAGTCCTGTGGCCAGTGTGTCTCTCTGATGGACTGACTCATAACATTTTTTCCAGCTAGCTAACAACTCAACTGGCTGTCCTAAATTCTTTAAATAACAATCATAAAGTGCCAGGTGGCTTCATAGGTGGACAAAATGGTTTTGTAAAAGAATTACAGATTTCCCTGTAAAAATCCTAATCACTTGCATGCTCACTTGAGTATGCAATATTTAAATCCTGCCTAATACACTGTTTACTGGTCTAAAAGTATAAGCTGCCCACAGCACTCAGAAACTTGGTTTAATTTGTATTAAACTTAAGAAAAAAGAAGAAGAAAATCCTTTGAAATTGACAAAAGCGATCTTCACTAGTGAAGAAGGCCAGAGAAGTAAAGCTGGGTTAGTTCTATACAAAAAGGCTATGTTACCATCTTGTGACATTTGCAAGAAACTGAGTACAGAGCAGCTATAACGCCATTAACTCATCACTGTGACAGACCAAAAGTTACTTTCATAAAACACACTGAAAAGAATTAGCCTGTTATTTCTTATTGTTTACTGGCCACACTTTTCCTTTGCTATTCTTTATTTTGATAAAATCACATTTATTCCTCCTTTCTTCATCTGGTTTAGGTCTGTCTCTGTCAACCCTTCCTTTGTTGCATGTTTACACGAGCTTCTTTTCTCATTTCCATGACCAGAAACCTGAGGAAAAGCAGCTTAGGGGAGAAAACACTTTGGTGAAACAGTCCCTAATGATAGGAAAGAAGTTGTTGGAGGAGAAATGATATATAAATAAAAATGTAAAGACAGAGAAAGAATAAGAATGAGTTGAATTTTAAAAATTAGATGGTTAAAAACAGGTATAAAAGATGATCAGAATGAACTGTTTGTATCTGTTATCTGTTACCCCTAAAGTGTCATGCCCAAGACAGAATGACATGAAATGTCTGGAAGGAAACAAAGAGACAACATCTGTTCAACAGAAAGCAAGCTGGTGTGGTTGTATTAATGATATAAAGTGATATATAGGACAGAACAATTGCAGTCCAACTGCTAATATATGCTGGTATGGAAAAATGGTAAAAATCAAAGAAAGTATAGCAAGACATAATATACAAAAGAAGTAAATATAAATAATACAGAATACAACCAAGTACAAGAACACACATAGGCATACTATAGACATGGAAGCTGAAAATACTTCCAAAAATAGGCTAGAAAGATGACCTGCAGGTTAAAGGCATTTGTTGCTCTTTTAGAAAACCGAGTTCAGTTCCCAGCACCCACAAGCATCCATAACTCCAGTTTCCAGGGATCCAACAGCCTCTTCTGATCTCCAAGGATACAAGACACAAATATGGTGAAAGGAACATGCATGCAGACCACTCTCATACATATAAAAAAACTAAACAAACATTTTTTTAGTTCCAAGAATAAAAAGATAATAAGTCTGAATTTTCAAAACTATTTTTAAAATAACTGAAAAATCACATACCTACAGAGGTTGTAACAAACCCCTGTAATCCCTACTTCAAAAAGACTGAGACAGGAGGATCACAAGTTCAAGACCAGATTATAATACATAGCACTCAAGAGGAAGAAGCAGGCCGATTTCTATGAGCTGAAGGCCAATCTGGTCTACAGAGTGTTCTAGACAGCCAGGACTACAGAGGGAAACCCTGTCTCAAAAAAAGCAATAAATAAATAAAATAAAACCAAGTGTAATAAGCCATAGCATTTAATTTACAGCAGCTAACAAAGAAGTTAACAGCCAAGTAGATGAAAAATGCTCATTCTGTATCACTAATCATTAGAAAAATGCAAAATCACACCAAGATACCTCACCCCAGGCAAAGTGGCTATTACCAAAGAAATGAAAGCAAACACATGCTAGTGAAGACACAGAGAGCATGGGACTTTTGCAAACCTCTAGTCTGGAGTGTAGTAGTACTTTCTCATTGGGACCACCAGCCCACAAATAACGACACAGTGACTTATTATTATGAAAGTTTGGCCTTAGCTAAGACTTCTTCCCAGCTAGCTCTTATAACTCAAATTAACCCATCTCTATTAATCTACATTCTGCCACATGGCTTAGTTACCCCTGCTCTGTACCATATGTCCAACTTTTTCAGAGTCTCACTGGCATCTCCCACCTCTCTTCTTCCCAGAGTTCTCTCTCCCCGTGGATGTCCCACCAATTCTGTTCTGCCTAACTATTGACCATTCAACTCTTTACTAAACCAATCACAATGACACAGATTCACACAGTATAAACAAATATTCTGCAACACTAGAGTCTAGTGGGAATGCAAAATCATACACCTCTTAAGGAAAATAGCTGTGGGGCTCTCAAAAAAAAAAAAACTAAAAATTAACCCAACACAAAATTCAGCTATCACTTCTGGCTATTTACCCAACAGAAATGAAATCACTCTATCAAAAATTTATCTGAACTCAGGTGTTAATTGTAGCACTAATTTATAATGGTGAAGGTAAGACTCAGGTGAAGGGATACAGAAAATGTGGTATACGCCAGAGAGGAACAGGGGAGGGGGAGAGCACAGTGGGAAAGGAGAACACAAAGGAATAAAGTGTAATGAGATGTGTGACAATTTCATAATAAAACACAATATTTTGTATACTGACTTAATACACACATACACTTAAATGTTGTTGAACTAGAAGAAGTTTGAAATCTTGAGCAAGTTCCAGGACAGCCAGAGCTACATGGAGAAACCCTATCTCAAAAAAACAAAAGGGTAAAGTCAATCTCAAAATAGAACAGTAATTGCTGAAGGTTAGAGGTTTCAGGTAGCAACATACAGATGGAAGTTCCAGATTCTAGGGCAACTATAGTTTAAAAGAACCAGAAGACAGAAGCTCAAAAGTTAATACATAAGGAAATGAAAAAAGAAAAGGCTGAAATTCTGACCATTGCATGTTACATGCATTTCCTGAATCACATTGTGGATCTACGTGTGTATAATTCTATTAAAGTGAAAAGTAAACAAGAGAAAATATATACTTGGTTTTCTTATTATCCAGATCCCAAATAGCACACCTACGTTAACACTCAGCTCAAATAAGACACTCAACTCTATACTACTTTTCAACTGTGTCCTTTGCACCATTTCCCAGACTCTGTGTATATTTTAAGAGGTGACTTGGTTGTAATACTTGGATTTTGTTGTAAGGGACAAGGGAAATGGTCCAATTTGTGTTTCAGAAACAGCATTTTTGCCATCAAAATGTCTTAATGAATAAAATCACCTGATGCAAAGACTAAAACCTACATCCAATCCCCATAACCAAGGCAAAAGCTGGATACAGTAGCACAGGTCTGTTATCCCAGCATCTTACAGAGAGATGACAGGTGGAGATAGGGCCATAATCTGGAGACTCAAAGGCCAGCTCCCCCAGAGTAGCAGCATGACAGGTACAAAAGTAAAAACCAACTCTCAGAAGATGTCCTCAGGCCAGAAGGTGGTATCCTGAGCATTGCAGAGATTCGAGGCCAGCCTGATCTACAGGGCAAGTCCCAAGCCTATCTTGTCTTGGGGGGGGGGGCGGGAATGTTCTCAGACCTCTGCAATTTTGCTGTGGCACTCATGCACCAAAATTCACATATACATATCTCACACACACACTCTCATACTAAAGTAGCATAGCAGTTACTAGAGACCAGGAAGAAGGGACAAAAGAAGGTCATATAACAGGTACCAAAATATAGCTGAGCAAAGTTCCAGTGTTCTTTAGCACAGTTGAGTGATGTGATGACAGTTTACAACAATTTATTGCATATTTTATAAGAAATAGAAAAGTTTGAAGATTTCTAACACAAAGAAATGCTGTGCAGAAGAAATGAAAATGCTAATTAAAATAATCTGACCATGACTATAGACACTAAATTATCAAACTGTATTCATAAATTTGTACAGTTGTGTGTCAATCAAACATTTAGGTCTGGTGTGGTGGTGCACACTAATCCCAGTAGAGGCAGGAGGTCTCTATGAGTTTGAGGCCATCCTAGTCGTCTTCATAATGAGTTCCAGAGATACACCATGAAACCCTGTCTCAGAAAAAGGTAAAGTGCTCTAATTTTATAGTTTTTACAGGCTTTACTAGATTTAAAAATAACTAAGAAAACAGAGGAAGGTATATTTTATTGGCATTTTGGACTAGCACAGTTCCGGTCAAATAAAACAGAACAAAGCAATTGATTTAAACAGTTGAGTATAACAATTAGATGCTTTTGGTTTGCCATTGTCTGATTGTGTTCATGCAAGTACAATCACAGTCACCACTGTCCTTAGACACTATCAGAGCACCACCTTGCATTTGCAGCACTTGATACATAAAATTCATTGTCAGTCTTATCTGTTTTAGCAATGTAAACATTTGCTACAAGTAAACTTTAAAAGTAAAAGTAAATGATACTAATCAATAAATCAAACAGATCTCCACATGACATAATTAAACATTATGTAATACTGTCTCAGTAAGAACCACAAATTAATAAATTTCACAAGGAAACTGAAACAAAAAGTGACGTGAAAACTAAAATAGTGTTAAAATACTGAAGGTACAATGGGAAATTTATCTAAGAAGGGGACAACAAAATGACATAACAGAAACAAAATATGGTTAATAGTTACAATAGTTTTTTTACTGCAAAGAAGTTCTTTAATCACCCTGACAACATGCTTTATTTTTCTAGCATCCTTAAAAAAATTGCTTTAGTTAGTCACACGAGTTGGGTACTTGAGGGAATTTTATATTTCTGTCAGTGGAAGGTTGTTACCTCACTCAAATTTCTTAGCTCTAAATAATTTTTGCAGATAACCAAAAACATTAAATTCCCTTCATAAGAATTACTACTATGAGGTCAAATAATTCCTAAGTAAATCACAAAAATAAATCCACTTTACCAAAATACAGAATAGAGTATACATGTGTGCAAAAAAATCATAAAAATTACTTAACAAAGAAGCAAACTGTTCATATATCATCACTACTAATTTGTTCCTTTCTGGCTGCTATTAAATACTGCCTAGCAGGTCAGTGAGGATACCCAGTGCCACTTTGGATCTATCTGCAGTATACAAATAAGTGGTATCTGCAATACAAAGCATTCTAACTCCTTATCTATTCTAACTCTTTAAACATAATTAAAACATAAAAGTATAAAACCAGTTATAATACTGTACCAAGCAAAACAAACTTGTTCTCATTGCTCTTATCATATTTCAGCTTAATCTACAATCAACATTTTTTTTCATATGTCACCTCAAATCATACTGACAAAAACAGATTTGGAGAGAAATCTCTGTTGTTTCCACAAATACATGGAAAAAGCAAAAGGAACTGCAACAGTATTTCATCTTGAATATACAACACATCTGGCATGTCAAGCAGCACTTGACACAGCAAGTTTCTTCAGATGATCCATAAACACTTGTAAACTGACGTCATCTGTAAGAATAGGTGCTCCAGATTCCTGGAGGGAAAGAGATGGATTTGTGATTAAAACACACAATAGTACTAAAGAATGCACATGGAAATCTCTACAACAGACAAGAAACTCATTTCAAATAGTTCAGCAAGACTATCTCTGTGGTGTAGGGCTGCTCTGGGAACTTAACTCTCTGCTAGGAAATGAACTACCTCAGGATGAGGGTAGTCACCACAAAGACCAACCAGTGTGGGGGTGAAGGATTAGAGCTTTAAGAGGGCCTGACCTGTGAGGATGTAGCGAAAGAAGTACTATCACTGCTGGTGGAAACGTGCAGCCACCATAGATACAGAACAGATGTTCTTCAAAAACACTGCTTCATATTTTCATTTATGTGTGAACCAATAAATATGTTAGAAATTCATTCAGCAACAATGCAAAACCTGAGCTGCCACATGGCTAAACAGATTAATAGAAATAGGATGAGTTAAGATGAAAGAGCTAGCTAGCAATATAGGTCATAGGTCTGAGCCATAGGTCAATCCACAAGAAATTAATATAATATTAATACAAAGCAGCAGTGGGGATGCGAGTGGGTTCAAACCTCGAGGCTAGGCCAAAAAAGTTCCGGCCAGAAACATCTTACCCTAGCCATCCTGTACCTCACTTTGTAATCTAGGTGAATTCATCAATCTGTCTACCTCTGCCTCCTTAGTGAAAGGATTAAAGTAATGTGCCACCACTGCCTAACAAGCAGTGTCAGGATTTTTTTTTTAATGTATTTAATTTTTATTTTATATCCATTGGTATTTTGGCTGCATTCATGCCTGGTGTGAGGGTGTTGGATCCTCCTAAACTGAAGTTACAGACAGTTGTGAGCTGCTATGTGGGTACTGGGAGTTGAACCTGGGTCCTCTGGAAGATCAGCCTGTGTGTGCTCTTAACCACTGAGCTATCTCTCAAGCCTCCCAAAAAACTCATTTTCAATAAAAGGGAAAAAATAAAATATATCCAGGGGCTCAGCAGGTAAAGGTGCATACCATGCAAGCCTACAGACCTGTATTCAATTCCTTACATCCACATAATGGTAGAGGTGGAGAGCCAACTTCCAGGCTGTCCTCTAACCTCCACATGTACTATGGATATGTGCATGCACACACACCAAAAAAAATACACACACACACATACACACACACATATTCAAGTAATAAAATTTAAAAACTAAAACAAATAAAATACATCCAAGATTAAACAGCAAGACTCAAGCTTTATATCACTTTGGATATGAAGCACTGCATAACAGTGTTACAGTGATGCCCTCTTCAGGCCATTCACAGATAACACTTATCACTGGAGAGAAAAAGAGAAAGACAAAAAGAGAATGTGTGTGATTTATTATTATTACTACTACTAAAAGTCATCATTAAAAGCCTTTCTCCATAAGTCTATCTCATAAGCCAGGATCTTGTTTCTATATTTTCATTATCCATCACCTTGTTTCCTTTTTCAGAAGCATAGATACCATCCAAAATGTTTCTGATGTCCTTACTTCTAACTTGATGCTGGCTGAATCAAAGAAGCTGAATTTGAAACAAGTTAACTACCATTCTTCTAAAGGATTAACTCATCTTTCTGGGATTCAGAAGGTGATGAAACAACCTGTGTCCTCCTATGAACTCTGGATATATTACACTGAGCGGAAAGTGAGCACACAAAGACACACAGATGTGCTAGAAACCCAGTGTGCCCCTTCATGGAGTTGTGTGCTGAACTACAGACAGCACAAACAGTAGCCAGTTCCTTTCCATCCCCCACCATTCATCAGCCCAGAGCCACATTCTATTCTTCCCAAGGAAACTGAGTTTGACACAGATGTGACTAAAGTTTTTCCTGAGACTTCCTCGGGAGCCCCTCACAATACCTATACATCCCTTCACAGTGATGTTGATGCTTTCTGGAATGCTAACATCTGAGTGCTGAGAATGCCCTTCATTCTCATAGCACATGAGGCAAAAAGGAGTTCTATATTTTTTCCTTTTGAGAAGAGGGGGGGAATGACACATGTACCCAAAGCTATACCCAAACTCATTATATACCTAAGGATGACCTTGAATTCCTAATACTTCTGCCTCAACTTTTAAGGCTGGGGTTACAAGTATATGTTACCATGTGCAGCTATCACTGGGTTCTTGATTTTTAGCAAAAAGAAAATTAAAAAATCAGATTCCATTAATTTTTAGCAAAACATTTAGCAAGTTAGTTCTCAAATTGCAATCATTAAATTAGCTTCAACTATAAATTCCAAATCTGGCCTGGGTTTAAAACAAGTCCTTGGCCATCCTGGAACTCACTCTGTATATGTGGCTGGTCTTGAATTCACAGAGATCATCCTCCTCTTCCTCCCAAGTGCTGGGATTAAAGGTGAGTGCCAGCATGCCAGGCTTTTGTTTGTTTGTTTAATCTGTCAAGAAAGACCACTGGGCCAAGGCCAGGTGTAGTGGCACACAACTTTAGTCCCAGCATTCAGGAGGATAAAGCAGAAGTGTCATAATGCTAAGGCCACAAAGTAAGATCCAGTTGAGAGAGAGAGAGAGAAGGTGAAGAGCTGAGTGGGCATGGTGGCATACACCTGCAATTATAGCATTCAAGAGGCAAAAGCAGCAAAATTACCAGAAATGCTCATGGATGGCCTAATCTACATAACAAATTGCAGACTAGCCAGGGCTACATAGTGAAGTCCTGTCTCCAAAAACAGGGACAGAAGAACAGAGAAGAAAGAAACAATCCTGGTGTTCATTTATGCCTTTAATACCCTGTTTCTGGGAGATAATTGAACTCCAGGTTCAAAACAAGTTTTCTTCTCTATTTTAAATATTTTGTGTGTGAGAGAGATAGACAGAGACAGAGATAGTGGGAGGGAAGGCCAGTGTCCCTGCAGAGGTCCAAAGACAACTCTTTTGAGCCGGTTCTCCACTGCCACCTTGTAGAACCAGGGGATTGAACTCAGGTAATTGGACTGTCCCAAGGACTACCTAAGGAGGCATGTCACCAGCTCCGAAGTAAATTTTGGGGGTGCTTTTTTTGTTTTATTTAGTTTGATTTTTTTAAAGAAAGGGTTTCTCTTTAGTCCTGACTGTCTTGTATTGCACAAATCCTAATTGATCTTATAATAAAAACCAGGAGCCAGATATTGGGGTGAATATTTAAAGATCAGAGAAGCAGAGGAACAGGCCACAGCCACTTCTCACCACTACTGACTGCTTAGACCAAAAGGGTAGATCCTGTCTCCATGAATCCTCAGACTGAATGCCTCTGAGTCCTCAGCCAGAAGGGGAAGAGAGAAAGGGGTAAACTCCTGCCTCCTCTGTCTTACATTCCTTTCTCTACTCAGCTGCACCACTTCCTGTCTCAATCTTCCTAGTGCTGGCACGAGTATGCTTCCCAAGTACTGGGAGCAAAGGGATTCCAAGTGCTGGGATTAAAGATATGCACCACCACTGGCTCTGTTTTCCTTTTAGACTGGCGTAATCTGGGTAGGCTGGGGTGGCCTTGAACTCACAGAGATCCAGAAGTATCTCTGCCTCTGCTACCCCAGTGCTAGGATTAAAGCTGTGTGTCACCACTACCAGACCTCTTTGGTTAATTCTGTGGCTGGCAAGCTTTATTTCTTAGAGAATACACAAAATATCACCGCAGTCCTGAAACTCACTTTCTAGTTCAAACACAGAACTCTGCCTGCCTCTACCTCCCCAGTGTTGGAACTAAAGGTGTGGGCCACCACCACCTGGCTCTATGCTTATTTTAAGAAGCTATTTTCCAATGGCATCAATGAACACTAGTAGTCAATGTGCACTAAGTACCATTGTCTGTATGGAACACATAGAAATCTTACACTCTGTAGACAGCTAGTGAAGGCAGAGAGAAGTAAGTCATTTAGAGAGTTTGCAATCTCGCCCTCCATTCCAGAATGATGTTTCTTCCAGGTTACCAACCTGACAAGTTATTATTTATTTATTTATTTATTTACTTATTAAGGATTAAATACATTTGGCAAATGACAGCAAAGAGAAGTAAGTTGTTTAGAGAGTTTGCAATCTCTCCCTCCATTCCAGAATGATGTTTCTTGCAGGTTACCACCTGACAAGTTATTTTTTTTTATTCATTCATTCATTCATTCATTCATTCATTCATTTACTTAGGATTAAACACATTTGGCAAATTCCTAACCAAATTAAACAAAAAAAGGGAAGACCTACTTCAATAAAAGTTATTTCTTATGTAAGCCTGTCAACTATATTTTAATAATAAAATTTAAAACCAGAAAGGAAACCACTACTTCCTTGAACTACTTCCTTCCTTAGTTCTATACACTATGATGGTATACAAATATGAAAATGTAGCAACAGAAAGCTAGCTGTGTTTATTAGGTTTTTCTCTTATTTATTTTGCTTTGTGTGCATGTGTATGTCAAACGACAGAGGATCACTTGGGACGTCAGGTTCTTTTCCACTATGCAGGTCCTGGGAATTAAACTCAGTTAACAAGCTTAGTGGGAAAAATTTAACCCACTCGTCTCACCAGCTACTCTCATTTGGTTTCTCAACTTTACTATGTCAATGGTAGTAGTCAGAAGAAAGCAAGGTGGAGTTCCACCTTTAAAAAAGAAACTGCTCTTCCCCAAAGCCTAGATTACCACAGACTGAAACTGAATGTCAGGTTATCTTTTTTTTTTCTTTTTTTTTTATTTTATTATTATGAACAAGGAAGTCATTATCTATCCTTGTATATCCTTATTTAAGGTCCCTTCCCCCTCCCACCACATCAGGTTGATCTCTCTTCTCCACAATTCCCCATCCCCTCCCTGGGCAGGCAGCAGGCAGTTCTATGGTCCCACTGTCCCAATATTACTTAGATCAGCCTCCACTCCTGGCAGATCCAGTTTTCTCCCCCCAACCTCAAGACTGAGTACAGTGTTCCTCTAGAGGGAGTGGGATCCAAGGAGTCAGTCCATAGTGTTTCTGATCTCAAGCTGTTCAGTGGTTGTGGTTTGCAGCTTGGGCATGCTTTGCTTTTTTCTTGTTTGTTTGTTTAGAGACCACTAATGAGTGAGTACATTCCCTGCTTATCTTTCTGGGTTTGAGATACCTCGCTCAGGAGGATATTCTCCAAATCCATCCATTTGCCTGCAAATTTTAGGATATCATTTTTTCTTACTGTTGAGTAGTACTCCATTCTGTAGATGTACCACAGTTTGTTAATCCATTCTTCAGTTGAGGGACATCTAGGTTGTTTCTAGGTTTTTGCTATTACAAATAACGCTACTATGAACATAGTTGAGCTAATGCCTTTGGAGTGTGACTGTGCATCTTTAGGGTATACACCCAGAAGTGGTATTGCTGGATCATTGGGGAGATTGATTCTCAAATTTCTGAGAAACCGCCATACTGCATTCCAAAGTGGCTCAACAAGCTTACACTCCCACCAACAATGGAGGAATGTTCCCCTTGCTCCACCTCCTCTCCAGCATAGGCTGTCATCTGTGCCTTTTATCTTCATCAATCTAACAGATGTCAAGTGGTATCTCAAGTTGTTTTGATTTGCATTTCTCTGATGGCTAAAGATGATGACCACTTTTTCAGGTGCCTTTCAGCCATTTGTAATTCTTCTGCTGAGAATTCCCTTTTTAGATCTAAACCCCATTTTTTGATTGGGTTATTTAAGGTTTTGGGCTCCAGATTCTATCTTAGAGATCAGTCCTCTATCACTTGTGGGGTTGGTGAAAATCTTTTCCCATTCTGTAGGCTGTTGTTTTGTCTTATTGACAGTGTCATTGGCTTTACAGAAGCTTCTTAGCTTCAGGTGATCCCACTTATTGATTGTTGATTTTAGTGTCTGTGCCACTGGTGTTATATTTAGGAAGTGGTCACTCGTGCCAATTCGTAGAAGTGTACTTCCCACGTTCTTTTCTATCAAGTTTAAAGTGGCTGGGTTTATGTTGAGGTCTTTGATCCAGTTGGATTGAGTTTTGTGCAGGGTGACAGGCTCGGATCTATTTGCATTTTTCTACACACTACCATCCAGCTATGCCAACATCATTTGTTAAATATACTATCCTTTTTCCATTGAATATTTTGGGCCTCTTTGTCAAAGATCAGGTGTTCATAGGTTTTTGGGTTAATGTCTGGATCCTCAATTCTATTCCATTGATCCACAAGTGTGTTTTTATGCCAGTACCAGGCTGTTTTTATTACTGTAGCTCTATAGTATAGCTTGAAGTCAGGGATGGTGATACCTCCTGAGGTTCTTCTGTTGAGCAAACTTGTTTTGGCAATCCTGGCTTTCCTGTTATTCCAAATGAAATTGAGTATTGTTCTTTCAAGGTCCAAAAAATATTGTGTTGAGATTTTGATAGGCAGTGCATTGAATCTGTACATTGCTTTTGGTAGAATTGCCATTTTTACTATGTTGATCCCACCTATCCAGGAACATGGGAGAGCTTTTGATTTTCTGATATCCTCTTCAATTTCTTTCTTTAGCGATTTAAAATTTTTGTCAAATAGGTCTGTTACTTCTTCAGTTATAGTTACACCAAGGTATTTAATACTATTTTCAGTTATTATGAAGGGTAATGTGTCCATTAATTCTTTTTCAGCTCTTCTATCTTTAGTGTACAGAAGGGCTACTAATTTCTTTGAGTTACTCTTGTGTTCTGCTACATTGCTGAAGGTGTTTATCAGCTGTAGCAGTTCCTTGGAAGAATTTTGTGGGTCACTTATGTATACAATCATATCATCTGCAAATAGAGATAGTTTCACTTCTTCTTTTCCAATTTGTATCCCCTTAATCTCCTTTCGTTCTCTTATTGCTTTAGCTAAACCTTTGAGAACTATATTGAATAGATAAGGGGAGAGAGGACATTCTTGTCTAGTTCCTGATTTTAGTGGGATTGCTTTGAGTATTTCTCCATTAAGTTTGATACTGGCTGTCAGCTTCTTGTAGATCGCCTTTATTATATTTAGGTATTCTCCCTGTATTCCTGATCTCTCCAGGGCTTTAATCACAAAAGAGTGTTGGATTTTGTCAAAGGCTTTTTCACATCTAGGATATGATCATGTGGTTTTGTTCCTTTAGTTTGTTTATATGATGGATAACGTTTACGGTTTTTCGTATATTAAACCAGCCCTGCATTTCTGAGATGAAGCTTACTTGGTCGTGGTGGATGATATTTTTTATACATTGTTGCACACAGTTTACTAAAATTTTGTTGAGAATTTTAGCATCACTATTCATGAGGGAGATTGGTCTGTAGTTCTCCTTTGTTGTGTCTTTGAGTGGCTTGGAAATTAGGGTAATTATGGCCTCATAAAAGGAATTTGGCAATATTCCTTCAGTTTCTACTGTGTGAAATACTTTGAGGAGTAATGGTAGTAATTCTTCTTTGAATGTCTGGTAGAAATCAGCACTGAAACCATTTGGACCAGGGCTTTTATTTTGGGGGAGGCTTTTAATGACAGTTTCAATTTCCTTAAGGGTTATAGACCTGTTTAAGTAATTAATCTGATATCCATTTAATTATGGTAAATGGTATCTGTCCAGAAAGCTGTACATTTCTTCTAGGTTTTCTATTTTCGTGGAATACAGATTTTCAAAGTATGATCTGATAATTCTCTGGATTTCCTGGGGGTCCTTTGTTATGTCCCCCTTTTCATTTCTGATTTTGATTTGGACACTCTCTGTTTTTTGATAAGTTTGGATAAGGGCTTATTTTTCTTTTTGACTTTCTGAAAGAACCAACTCTTAGATTCATAGATTCTTTGTATTGTTCAATTGTATTGATTTCATCTCTAAGTTTGATCATTTCCTGCCGTCTACTCCTTCTAGGTGAGTTCACTTCTAATTGTTCTAAGGCTTTCAGCTGAGCTGTTAGGTCTCTAGTGTGGGATTTCCCTAGGTTTTTCATATAGGCATCTAGTGCTATGAATTTTCCTCTTAAGACAGCTTTCATTGTGTCCCACAAGTTTGGGTACATTGTGGATTCATTTTCATTAAATTCTAGGAAGACTTTGATTTCTTTCTTAATTTCTTCCTTGACCCAGAGATGCTTCAGCTGAGTGATGTTTAGTTTCCATGAGTTGGTAGGCTTTCTTTGATTTTTTGATGTTGTGGATTCATTTTCATTAAATTCTAGGAAGACTTTGATTTCTTTCTTAATTTCTTCCTTGACCCAGAGATGCTTCAGCTGAGTGATGTTTAGTTTCCATGAGTTGGTAGGCTTTCTTTGATTTTTTGATGTTGTTGAACTCTAACTTTAGGCCCTGGTGGTCCGATATGTTACAAGGGATTACTTCCATTTTTTTGTATCTATTGATATTTGCTTTATGACCAATTATGTGATCCATTTTGGAGAAAGATCCATGAGGAGCTGAGAAATATGTATATTCCTTTGCCTTTGTGTGGAAGCTTCTGTAGATATCTATTAAATCCATTTGCATCATAACCTATTTTAGACTCCTTATTTCTCTGTTGAGTCTCTGTCTGGTTGACCTATCCAGGGTTGAAAGTAGGGTATTGAAGTCTCCCACTATTAGGGTATAAGAATTGATGTGGGATTCGAGCTTTAGCAATGTTCCTTTTACATATGTAGGTGCCCTTATATTAGGGGCATAAATATTCAGGATTGAAATCTCCTCGACTAATTTTTCCTGTGATGAATAAGTAATGACCATCTTGGTCCCTTTCAATTGCTTTTAGCTTAAAGTCTACTTTGTTAGATATTAGGATGGCAACCTCAGCTTGTTTCTTAGGACCATTTGACTGGAAAATCTTTTCCCAACCCTTTACTGTAAGTCTGTGTCTGTCTTTGTGGTTGAGGTGTGTTTCTTGTAGGCAACAGAAGGATGGCTTCTGTTCTTGTATCTATCTCATTAGTGTGTGTCGTTTTATAGGAGAGTTGAGTCCATTGATATTAAGGGATATTAGTGACCACTGGTTGATATTTCCTGCTCATTTTGGTGGTAACTTGTTTGTATTTCCTTTCTCTGGAGTATTCTTCTGTGGGGTTATTGTTTGTGGTTTCATGGGCATATCTGGGGTCCTTAGATTGGAATTTTCCCTCTAATACTTTCTGTAGTGCAGGATTGGTAGATAGATATTCTTTCAGTCTGACTTTGTCATGAAATATCTTGTTTACTCCATCTATGGTGATTGATAATTTTGCAGGGTATAGTATTCTAGTTTGGCAGCCATGCTTTTTTAACATCTGTATAATTCTGACCAAGCCCTTCTAGCTTTCATCGTTTCCATTGAATAGTCAGGGGTTATTCTGATGGGTCTGCCATCATATGTAAGTTGGCCCTTTTCTTTTGAAACTCTTAAAATTTTTTCTTTGTTCTATATGTTTTGTTTTGATTAATATGTGGCGTGCTGACTTTTTGGGGGGTCATATCTATTTGGTGTTCTGTAAGCTTCTTGTATCTTTATGGGCATCTCCTTCTTCAAGTTAGGAAAATTTTCTTCTATGATTTTATTAAAAACATTATCTGTGCCTTTGAGCTGGTATTCTCCTTTTATTCCTATTATTCTCAAGTTAGGTAGTTTCATGGTGTCCCCGATTTCCTGAACATTTTGAGTTATGGCTTTTTTGGTTTTAGTATTTTCTTTGACCAATATGTCTATTTGAGCTACTGAATCTTCCACTTCAGAGATTCTATCTTCCATCTCTTGAACTCTGCTGGTTATGCTTGTATCTGTGGTTCCAGCTGTTTTCTTCAGGTTTTCTATTTCCATCTTTGCCTCATTTTGTGCCTTTTTTATTGCTTCTATTTCAGCTTTTAGTTCTTGGCATGTTTCTTTCATAAATTTGTTCATTCCTTCCAATTTTTTGGTTGTATTTTCTTCTATTTCTTTAAGGGAATTTTTCATATCTTCTTTGAGAGCTTCAATGATCATCATAAAGTTATTTTTGGTGTTGCTTCCTTCTGTTTCCTCTTCATTGCTCAGTTCAGATCTTGTAGTTGTAGGACCGTCACTTTCTTCTGGCATTACCTTTTTGTTCTGTATATTATTAAATATATTTTTGCACTGGCGTCTGCCCATGGCTTCAGTGATTCATGATTAGGTAGCTCCTGGTCAGTTGTGGCACGCGGGCTTGTGCGTCTCCTGTCACCTATGAGCAAGGGGTCTGCTCAATCTCTAACTCTGCTCTGGGAAGTGGTCTGAATTTCAAGTCCTCAGTCCTTCTCTGTTGAAGCAGTTGGAGGCAAGGTGGCCGTGCAAGTTCCCCTGTCTTAGCAGCAGCTGGGGGAACCCTGGAATGTCAGGTTTTCTTAAACCTTGCCAGCCAGCTTTGCTTATCTGTCAATCAACTGCCCCTTTGTGGTGGAAATGTTATCTGTATGATGTAAATAAAGTAACTAGTTTGGCCTTTGTAGAAGTGGGTAGAGAATCAGAGGACAGGCAGGTAGGTGAAGGGTGGAGTTAGTCAGCCTCCATCCGACCTCCGAAGCAGAATTATGTAAGGAACACAGGTGAGCTGTGGGCCGAGCCAAGCGGCAGACAGATTAATGGAAATGGGTTGAATTAAGATGAAAGAGCTAGCCAGTAATGTGCTTGAGACATGGGCCAAACAGTATAAAGTATATAAGTGTCTGATTTATTTATTTGGGGGATAAAAGCTGCCACGGACCAGGTACAAACCTCTGGGCCCAAACCGTCCCGAGAAACATTCTACAACACCCCTTTAAGGATTCACCTGGCCCTTAAAAGCACTTGATATATAATCTGTCACATACACTATTTTTATAAGTTTATTTATTCTTATTTTATGTGTATGAATGTGTGTACATGTATGCAGTGCCCACAGAGGTTAGAAACAGGGACCTAATATCCTCTGAAAATTAGAGTTGCAAATGATTGTGCAGCCATGTAGATTGCTGGGAATCACACCCTGGTCCTCTGCAAGAGCAGTAAGCAGTCTTCATGCTTAGCTCCAGCCCTACAAGTACTATTTGATTTTAAAGTCTCCTCTCACCCCTTTCACTCTATGCTAATTATTACTTCTTTGAACCAGTTACTGGTGCTACTTTCCCAGCCTCTTGGTTTTATTTTTAGTTTGTTTTCTTTACTATATCTAAGTTTTCTTACTGTGGGAATCCAACACTAAAATCAAAACTCAGCTCTCAAAATTAAGTACAGTAGAAGGCTGGTTGATGAAATACTCTGTGTCTAAAACTCCATTTCTTAGCATTACAGTTGGCTTCTTGCCCCCCCTGGCAAAATGGAAGTGAGTGAAAAACAATATTGATGATGTATATGTATGTTTACTCATAAATTCTTTCATGTAGTCATGCCCTTTCTATACTCCAAGACTGAGCTCCTTTTCTTACTATAAATATCTCCTCACCTTTCATGACTTCAATCTTGGATTTAATGTGTCCATATCATAAAACCTAAAACAACAAAAACCTTCCTAATCCCAAACATCCACTCAGATCTCCCATACACTCTTCTCTGTTCTGCTGGCAAGGCAGTGTTAATATGATAATCCAGTCACACAATCATAAGAGAGGTCTCATGGATTCAGTGAAATGGCACCAGCCTTGAGGTATGATAAAGAGTGACTGAAACAAAACCACAGAGATGGCAACATGCTCAGTGTGGTCAAAGCATAATGAGAGTTGGCTAATTTGGTAAAAGGTCAAAATGGGAGTTTAATATGGAAAAGACATTTGGGTTGAGCAGTAAGGACCCACAGTAACAATAAAAACAGTAACTGATACCATATGTAATTTAATCAAGGGTGGTCATTTTGGAGCTGACATTCAGGCCACTATGTTAGGAAGACTAATCTGAGCACTGTGAAAATGAGGTAGCTTAAGTGTTTATATCACTTAGCAAGAAATTCCAACAGTCTGTAGTGTAATAAAAGGGCCTGGCTTTAGCAAGGATGAAGGGAAATGGGTAAATGAAATAAACAAAATGGACGTGAGTAATCAAAGACAACAAAAAGAACTGGTAAATGACTAGCTTTGAGCCTTGGAAATGAAGAGACTAGAATGGGGTGTAGTGGGATTATGTGTTACATTGTAAATAATAGTCCCGCCTATGGGTTTAATGAAAATGCTGATTGGATAAAGGCAGACAGGAAGTGTGGCTGGGGCTACCAGGCTAAGAAAACTCTGAGGACAGGAAAAACAGACTCAAGACACGGATGCCACAGAGTCACTGCAGCTGCCAGAAGACACAAAGGAAATGAAGGTGAGAAAAGGTACCAAGCCACATGGCTGAACAGGATAAGAAAGATGGGTTAGTCTAAGACTAAAGAGCTAGCAAGTTATAGGCCTGGGCCCTAGGCCAATCAGCATAAAAATAATATAAGCCTGTGTGTGATTATTTGAGGTTAGCACTGCTGAGAGTAGGGCCCAATCTCAAGGCTAGACCAGAAAGTCTGGCCCAGAAACCTCTTACAACAATGGGTTTTTGTGGAAATCAAAAAGGCCAAGGTAGTATATAAAATGAGGTGAGGTCAAAGCCTTCAGTTCATGAAATGTCTACAGGAAATTGAAGCCAAACTAAAGATGAAACTAAAGCCACAGAATAGATGCAGTCACCCAGAGAAATCACTAGGTCAAGTTCTGGCACAGTTCTATACACAAAAGAATGTGTTCATGTGAGTTTTAAGTTTCAGAGGAAGGGAGACTGTGTTGGGCAGGAATGACACAAGATGCCTCATTAGAGCAGCGGTAGCAGTGTGTTATACTGCCTTGACGTCTTCCCTGAAGAGCTAGTTATTATTTATTGATTTTCCTATGCTATGGCCCATAGCGAGTCAATGAGCACCACTCAACAATGTCAATATCAGAAATCAGTATGTTCTTTCCACTCTCCCACTTACTAGCACATGTTCTCTCTGAGATGCTGACTCAAACCTCAATATATACTGTTCCCTATCAACTATTTTTAAAATAGGGTACAATAAGCAGACACACACAGGACACATAAATTCACAGGGTTAACACTGAGCCAGGCTAGCTTTATGTTTTTTTTAGTTTTCCTTTTCTTCTTTCTGCTGAATCATATCTGCAAGTGTAAAGATGTCAAGACATTTTACCACTAAATGTATCCAGGTGTATCTTCTAAAATTAATGACAAACTTCATATAACTCCAACACTATAATAACACTTAAGGTACTGCATTAGTTATCTGACAATGTATGTTCAAATTTTGCAAAACACCCCATTCACACTTATTATAGCTATGCCCTCCAGCTAATCCAGGATGCAGTCAGGATTTGGAATATGTATGAAGCTGTCCTACCCTGGAGTAATGTAATTTCCTGCAACTTCCAAAGTCTCATTAAGTCTACTTTGGAAGTACCTCCTGAATATTCTCTATGCCACCTTGCCTTCATTCCTCCTCCCTTACATTATTTCAAATAATATAGTGACAGCCTGCACATTTCTAAGATTCACATTTGCTTCTCTGTCCAAAAGCTTTCAGTGACCACCAAGTAAAGACAACTCAATCTTCACCCACACATTCAAAGTCCTTCACAATGCATTCCACAGTTTAAAGTTCTACAACTCATCTCTATGTACACTCTATCACCTTAACCCATATAGTCTTCTACTGAAACTCCCTGTTCATGTAATCTCCACCCATGGAGATAAAGCCTCCTGAAACTAAACAGTCCTTTCACTGAACTCCTTCCTCTTTACACACCCTCTCTTGTCACCACCATTAGACCCCTTCTTTTTCCACCCCTCCAATCCCTTCTAGTTCTCTGTAGTCACACTTTGCACATTCTGTCTTGTACTGCACTGATATAGCTTATCTCTAGTACTGGACCAAAGCTCTTCAAAGTGGGGGAGACTGTCATCACACACCCTGAAGTGCCAACAGAGAAGCCCACGCAGACTGGATATGCCATCAGTGTCGGCATGTTACATCTAGAGGTAGCACGTAAGCCAGTCTAGAACATGGAGATATAATTTCCAGGCTTACTACCTCTCCTTCTTAACCACAATCCTTGGTTCTCCTGGCTTATTGTGATCTTCTGCAGCTCATAGCTTCACATTATACTTGAATTACCATATGCTTGTCTTATAGACTTTATTGCTTTGTGTCTCCAGTGTGTTGGTGCTAAACTTGGAATTTGAGGAGATTCTATGTGACAAGATTGCTTTTTTATTTACTAAGGTAGTAGCAAATACTAATTATATTTTCTATTCTTCTCTTATATTTTCCCACAGAAATCATCATTAAAAACACAGAAGAAAATGTAGCTTTTAAAAAAATAACTAAGAACACATAAAGAAATTATTTCCAAGACTCTTATTCACACTTACCTGCCCCCAGGCATACATGTTATTATGAGTCTGTGAAGGGTTGACTTTGGACAGGAGGAAACGTGCCTTAAAGCAAAAACAGATAAATAAATAGTAACGATCAAAAACAGACTTAGTAAGATTAGAAACATACAACATACCATCTAACGCGAACTTAACTGAATATATTGGTAAAATTAACTTTATTAAAATTTAACACTTAAAATTTTAAAATGCACAGGTCACAGTATCAATAATGTACTCTTTCAACATTACATATTTGTAACAGTCATAAAATAATAAACTACTAAATCCCAAACTCAGCATATAAAAATTGTATTACAAGACTAGAGATAGCTCAGCAGTTAAGAGCACGGGTTGCTCATCTACAGGTCTTAGGTTGGATTCCCAGCACTGACATGTGATACTAAACCATCTGTAACTAAAATCCTAGGGCATCTAATAGCCTCTCCTCACTTCCTTTGGCTCTGCATGAATATGATGCACAAGTATAATGTATGTGAAACACCCAAACACATGAAATAAAGATAAATTTAAAAATAATGTTTTAATTGTAAACATAAAATTTATTTGAAAATACCATTTTGAAACAACAGAAGTCTGAAACCTCATAAAATTATGCAAACAAAAAACATGAAAATCTACATTCTTTTACTTTAATGAGCCTCAAACTTTTTAAGCCTAAAGTAATAACTTTAGGCAATGTTTTATCCATCCTCTACTACAGCTAGTCACCATGAAATCAATCAATTAATAAGTAAATAAATAAGGAAAATAGCAATATATATTAAGATACTGATGAGTGAATTTGTCAAAAATTTTACTTTATTTTAGAAAACAAAAAAGCAATCTAATATTTTGAAGTTTAGAATCATACAAAATCCTTTTCAGTCTTAAGTAGCACTAGTCCTAGGATAAGAAACCTAGGAGACAATTACTGCCTACTAGCTGGCTTGGCTGGCTTACAAATGTAATCTCGGTATCCAGGAGTCTGAGGCAGAAGGAATGTCAAGGTTAGCCTGGGCTACACAGTAGATAATATTGCTAAAAAATTTTAACTGTAGCTCCATCACCTAATGTATTTCCTTGACTACAAATAATATGGCTTCATTCTATTACATAAAAGTAGAGATAACAATACAATTGTCATGAAGGTTCAAATAAAGGAGGCGTAAAATATGCTTGCAAAGTCTCAATGCATGAATACATGATAGCTTGTATTTAAATACAACAAAACTAGTAATTGACACTACTTTATCTAAAGTTGTTGGATATCTCTGTGCTAAATACTTGGGATACAACAATGAGCAAACAATGTCCCTGCTTTATATATGAAGCAAGTAAAATGTGTAACAACTTAAAATTAGAGTGCTGTTATAGCTCTGGACAGAACAACACTGGGAAAGTTTGTTAACTAAGCTGCCCTAACCTGATCATGTATGTGTATATGTACAAGTCTATCCACTCTCTAAATTCTAAGGACCATAAAGTCCCACCTCCACCTCACTTTTTTTTTTTTTTTGCAGGGGTGCGGAATGCTTGGTTTTTCCAGAAAGGGATTTCTTTGTGTAACTGTAACTGCCCTGGCTGTCCTAGAACTCACTTTGTAGATCAAGCTATTCTTTAACTCACAAATATCTGCCTGCCTCTACCTGAGTACTGAGATTAAAGATGTGCAGTGCACCACCATGCTAGCTCACAAAACCTTTTTTTAATATCACAATGCTTTTCTTTAATCTGACAAGTTATTTTCTATAAAACTGAAACAAATTACCAAAACTTCATATTCACAGGCCTTACCAGTGAACTGCTTTAAGAAAAGTACACTAAATTATTTCCCAAACTGTCCTTATATTTTTGCTAACCTACAGCTGGCACATTGTCAGGATGGTATATCATAGATGCTAATAAGAACTATGGTGGAAGTGGAACTAGAGAATGCTTGATGTTTTAGGCAACTAGGCAATAACTGTATTGCAGTGTTCTCAAAGCACTGCAAAAGTTGCCTCCCTCCCTCCCTCCTGTGTCTTCCCTTGACTCTGGCCTTGAGTGGCAGACTGCTCATGTTACAAACAGAAAACAATCATGAGCACCTCACTGCAGTCTGCACACAACACAGGGACACTCCTCACCTGGCTGCCACCATGCTCAGTGTCAATGTATCTCGGCATTGGAAATCTGGAGTGAAGAATTTCTTGTGCATCATCTACTGGGGCTTGCAAAAGGTGCCGGAAGTTTTCATATTCTGGCATGTCCTGATACCCCGACTTCCGCCACTGTGCTATAGTCTATTTTAAAAACAATTTTTAAAATTATTTTAAATTTTTAGTAATCTAAAATTCTTGAGTAGAATTTTTTTCAATATCATCAGAAAACAAGAGGATAAAGAAAAATGTTCCCACTTACCTCAATTTCTAAAGTTATAAGTATTTGTTTCAGTAAAAAAAAAAAAAAGTAAGTAAAAGAATATAGCTAAATACAAAATTAGCATATCTCTTCTCCAATTTAAGAGTAAAACAAAAGCAGGTGTAATGAGCACTCAGAAAGCTTAGTTAAGGTTACTTAAATTCAGAGTTCAAAACCAATGTAGACTATGAGTAGGTCCTGATCAATGATGAAGGAAGGAGTTTAATACAAAACAAGTTTAAAGAAAGTAAAAACAGAGCAGGTGTGATGGTGCATGCCTGTAATCCAACACTGAAGAGGTAGAGGCAGGAGGATCCACACAAGCCACCATGGCCAACCTACCAAATCCCAGACCAACAAGGGCTACTAAGTATGATCATGTTTCAAAAACTGAAAAACAAAAAGAAATATAAAGTAAAGCTACAAGGTTTTTAAAACCTAAGACAAAATAAATAGAAATGCCAGAAAAAATTAAACACTACACCATATCCAATTAGTATTTACTCAAATACATCTTTTTTTCTGTGAGGGGGTTTCTATTGAGGCTTCCTAGAATGAATGACTTCAAGAAGTCTTCACCAATGGATTTACATTCTTTTCATTTATTGTTGTTGTTGTTATTAGTCTCTCTGTATAGTTCTGTAGACCAGGCTGCCCTCAAACTCACAGAGATCTGCCTGTCTCTGCCTCCTGCGTGCTGGGATGAAAGGTGTGCCACACCATGCTCAGTTAGAATTACATTCTGATAAGACATAAACTAAACACTTTACTAAGAACACAATAGTGTTATAAAGACAATGCATTGTAGAAGGGCAACTGTATCCACTTTTATATTAAATAAATGAGTCTAGATCCATATTAATTAATTCAGAATTTTAAGGCTGGTTTAAAATGTATAATCAATATATAATCTGTCTAACTTTATGTTCTGCATTTCAAAGACTAATATACTTTGGACTTCTCATATTAACAAAGTTAAAGCAAACATTACCATAAAAGAAAAACCCTGTCTCTGTTATTATCCTTAAAATATAAGGTGCATTAGAAGCTGGTATCAATTAAAAATAAACAAAAAACAAAAAATAGTAGCTGGGAAAGTGGTTCCGTGGTTAAGAGCACTTTGCAGAGAGTCCAAATTCAGTTCCTAGCACCCACATCAGGAAGTTCATAATTGCCTGTAACTTTAGCTCTCCAGCTCTAGCTCCATTAGCACCTGCCCTCATGGGTGTCCATGCATAAACACTCAGATTTAAAAATAAATCTTAAAAAATACAAAAACAAAATAATTTTTTAAAAAATTGAGACAAGGTCACACCATGTTGCCTGGGTAGCTTGAAATCTGCTATATAAACCAGATTGGCCTCAAACTCAAAGAGCTGACCTCCAAGTGCTAGATCAAAGACACATCACAAGTCCAGTGAATAAATCCTTTTAAAAATACTAGGTAGTACTCTTTAAAAGGATATTAGAAGGACAGGGGTGATGGCTAACTTCAGTAATCCCAGAATAGGAGGTTGCAGTAGGAGAATTATGAGTACAAGGGAAGACCAGGCTATCACATCAGACAGTGCCTCAACATTTAGCCATCCTCTCCAATACATAAAATCTAATTTACAAATAAGTAACTAAAAACAAATCCATATGAGTTATAAATGCACTACACTACAAGCTCAAACACGGATCCAGGAAAAATGAATGTGTCTTCCAAACTTGCTAAATGAATAAATGCAAGAAATAGACTTCTTGCTAAATACTCAAACTAAAGCTTAACACTTAAACCACTTACCACTTCAAAAAGTTATAAATTTCCACTTATGCTTTAAATGAATTTTCAAGTTATGTTGAGGATTTAGAAAAACCTTTAGATTATATATAGTAATAAAAAGGCAAGTTTCCCCATTGACAAAAGCTGACTTTTCCCCTCCATTCCTTTAGGTGAAACCCAAGTGTGTGATATGTCTGTGCTTATCATGTTATTCTTTCATAGTACTGTGCTTTGTGAAAATCTATTTGTCTGCAAGTGTGTGAGCAAAACAACAAAATAAACACAAGCAGGGTAAGGATGGTTGATGTCTAACATCCTATACCATGAATAATAACACTGTATATGTATATACTGGTTGAGTACTTTGTAAATAAATTCCTGAAAGAGAAGTGCTATAATTTCAGATACTTTCATGTGTTTATATGTGTAAGTTACAGGTATATATAAATTTATATTAAGATGCTTTGGGAATGAGAACCAAGTCTAAACACAAATTTCACTAAGGTTTTAAACACTTCATATGTTTAAAGACAATACTATACATTTAAATAATTTTGAGCATTAGGGCCTGCAAGATGGCTCAGTGAGTAAAAGCAATTGCCTGATGACTTAGTTTGATGCCAGAGACTCCTATGAGGGAAAGAACTGATTTCCAAAAGGTATCCTTTGATCTCTGCACATGTACGTGCATTCTGTTCTACACATAAACAAAACTAATTTCATTTCATAAAATTTAAATAATAGCTATGAACATGAAAAAATAGGATTTTTCATCTATATTTTGTTACTCAAAATGTTTTGATTTTGGAGAACACAGAAATTTTTAAATTTTGGGTTAGACAATCAACCTGTATCTTATTATAAATCAAGAGTTATAATGAACTAAGTATAAGCCACATATTAGGCATGGAAAATTTTTTACCTATAGTAAAAAGATATTACATGCATAGCTTTAAATGCTACTGTCTTACCTCACCATGATAAATCAAAATCTGGAAAAACGTGTCCATGAGAAGAATACGATCTGCAAGAATGCTGCTGCTATCCAGAAGAACTGGCTGAGATGAAGCAATGACAGAGATTAAGGTTATTATCTAATTTTTTTTTTAATTTTGTCCTTTTCCCCCTTCATCTTATTTCTTAAATTTTAAATTTATCAGACATTAATTACCTAGCATTGTAAATTCTCAATGTATTTTAATTTTCTAAGGAATCTAATATACTGAAGTAACAATTTTAAAAGTCAATGTGTCAAGCATGATGGTGTACAACTTTAATCCCAGCACTTGGTAGGCAGAGACAAGACTCTCTCTCTGTGAGTTCCAAGCCAGCCTGGTCTACACAGGAAGTTCCAGATCAACCAAGGCTACATACAGATACTGTTTCAAAAACAAAACAAACAAACAAATAAATAAAGGAGAAATCAAAGTCAGCCCTAAGCCTGACAGTAACACTGAGAGACAGATGAAAGGCTTGAGGTAAGAAATTTAGAGTGTGTGAGAAAATAGCTCTGAATATCAAGTGAAACATCCTGAACTGATTATAAGTTTGAGTAGCACATACACAAAGATAACAACCAAAGCTATGGGTTCAGACTGCATCATTTAGAGAAACTGAGGATGAGGAAAATGAAAAGACTGACTCCTTGCCAAGGAGAGAGGCTCATACCTGTAATCTCAGCACTTGGGAACCTGAGGCAGGAAATTAGTGAGTTTGATGCCAGGCTGGGCTACAGAGCAAGATGCTGTCTCAAAACAAGAACAAAAAATATTAACCTCTTAATCTCTTTTTAAGGACTTAGATTTAGATGACTAAAAAAGGAGGAAACCAGCAAAATAGAACTAAAAAGCTTTTATGGGCAGAAAGAAAATAGGAAGGAATAGTAGGTGACAAAATCCCAAAGCAAAAAGTTTTTCTTCAGAGAAATGCTCTTGGGAGTTTTTGAAGGACACTGTCCAACAAGTTTGCTGCATTTAAGCTGAGAAGAGAACGTGAGGTCAAAAAGTATAGACAACAGGGTGGGAGAGAGAAGTTAACAGTACTTGCTGCTCTTTCAGAGGCCCTGGGTTCAGTTCCCAGAACTCACATCAGGCAGCTCATAGGTAACTCTGGCTGCAGGGGACACAACAGCTCTCCTCTCCTCCATGGCCACCTACCTGCATATGCACATACTGACACTGACACACACACAAATAAATTTATAGTATGGGGCCAGAGAGGTGGTGCAGCAACCACATGTGACTCAAAACTGCCTATAACTCTACTTTCAGGGAACCCGACAGCCTCTTCTAGCCTCCTTGGACACCAAGCAAGCACATGGTGCCCAGAAATTAAAAAAAAAAAATTCAAATTAAGAAATATATATATTCTTTTAGTATGGACAATAAATAACTGAATTTAACTGTGTAAGGGAGCAGAACAATTAAGTGATAATTAAAATAATAAAGGAGACAAAGCAAGTTTTTGATGATTTGCTTTTAAAGATAAGTGCTATTAAAGTTACCACGTTAATGTGAATGGCCATAGAAGGAGGAAAAATCAGGAAAGAAAAAGAACTACCTCTAAAAGCAGAACATTAGGCAAATGCAGTTACACAATGGAGGGACTGGACAAGGATGAGTGCTCGAATGAAGGACTCCAGCTGTCTTCTAAGCTAGTCTTCAATCTCAGACTAACACATACTGACAAGCCAGGCATAGTGGCACACACTTTTAATCACCGTACTTGAGAGGCAGAAGCAGGAGATCTCTGTGAGTTAGAGGCCAGCTTGATCTGCATAGTGAGTTCCAGCCACAGAAAGAAACCCTGTCTCAAAAAGACAAAAAAAAAAAAACCTAAACAAACAAAAAGGGGCATCATTTCAATCATTATGTGACTTGTGGTATAACTAATCAATAGATATAATAAACACCCAGTACTATTTCCAAACACATCCGTTATTAGGTTTTTTGGTTGTGTTTTGGGGGGAATCATTTGATTGTCTTTGGAGGAGGAGGAGGTTTTTGTTTATTTTCCAACAAGATTTCTCTGTGTAGCTCTAGTTGTCCTGGAACTTGCTTTGTAGATGACCTCAAACTCACAAAGATCTGCCTGCATCTGCTGGGATTGAAAGTGGTAATTTTAAGTGGTAAAAGTGACAATTCAAATTATCATAAGGAAAAGTTATTTATTTGATAATAAGTGGCTCAGAAGGTAATTTTATCACTCTTTCAAATATATATCTTTATAATCAATTGTATCTTATGTTCTCAAAGGCCAAAGGAAAACAAGAGACTTGAGACTGTCCTGTCAGACATTAAGCTATGTAGTTATCCATCTCCTCCAGAACCATGATCATTTCTGAGCCTTCAAAGACTAATTATACACTCTAGGAAGTTTTGTCAACCAAACATTATAACACAATTACTCAAGAGTATCTTCTATAATACTTTTGTATTATTTAATGATATAACCTGCTATCCTACCTATTATATAGGGAACATTAATAGACATTTTTAAATTAATACCTTGCAATAATAATTTAACAAATTTCAACTTCATTTCAAAACAACAGTTGTTTTTACTTTATTAATGCCACACATCACAGTAACAAGACCAGTCAACTTTTTCTTTTTCCTCTTACCTCTGGTGGGCCACTAAAAGAATAGGCATATAGAATGGGCTGAATCATGATTAGAGACTGTGTCAAATCTTGACGCATGAAATGGTGACGATAATATGAACTCTCATCGGGACTATTGTTAAAAACTTGCAAGAAAGGAGATCTTCTTAAATGAAACATAAACTACAAGATAAAACAGGTGAGATGGCTTTTACTGATTTTAACATGGCAATAGCAGTTCTCTAACAAAACATTTGCTTACATTATTATGTCATATTAGCAACACATACACAAGTTCTGTTAATATACTAAAGCAGGAATGGAGAAATGGTTTAGCAGTTAAGTACACTTACTAATGGACTCAGAGGTAAGGGAGTTTTAGTTACCAGAACCCACATTGAATAGTTCACAACTCCTGGTAACTTCCTTTCAGGATATCAAAAGCCCTGGCCTCTGTGTACAATTGCACATATATGGTGCACATAAACTCATACAGACATATATACAGATATATAAAATAAAAATATTTTTTAAAAAGAATATTCTAAAGGATATTCCAAGAAAACTTGCCCTGATATGCATGAGCTATGTCTGGGCTGGTGAAACAGCTCCACAGTTAACAGAGCTTGCTTGGCAAGCACAGGAAAGGGAGTTCTGCTCTGGTACCCAAATAACAAGCTATACTGGGAGGTCAAGGCATGCCTAGGATGGAGACCTTGCCTCAAAAGAAAAAAAGGGCACAAGCTTTTAATCTCAGCACTTAGGAGACAGAGGCAGGAGGATCTTTAAGTAGTTTGAGGCCAACCTAATCTACACAGAGAAACCTTGTCTCAAAAAACAAAAAAAAGAAAAAAGAAAAACATTAAAAGTTGAAGCTTCAGGACAAGGCTTTTGTAAGCAAATATGAATTTTACTGAAGCACCAGAGGTACAAGTTTATAATCCAAGCACTTGGAAGACTATTGTGAGAACATGACAAGTTCAAAATGAACCCTGGCTACAAAATAAGACCCTGTCCCCCCAAAAAAAAAAAAAGAAAAAAAAGAAAAAGACAAATAGAAACGGTAAAGGTTCTGTAAGGCAAGTTAAGCTCACATCTCTTACCTGGTATAGCATTATAAAACTGTTCTCAGGTGATGAATATTTGCCACCAGATTATCTCATTGGTAAGTTACTGCACATACGTTCTTTTGGCATTGCTGTAATTAAAACCTGTTACCTTAGATGGCACACTAATGGGCTTTAGCCTTGTTTAGACCCACAGTAAGCTTCAGTTAGGTCTTCAAAGAGGGACTATTTGTAAGGTCCATACGGGCATATTATATTTTTTTCATTAACCACAATGCATAAAATTAATTTCCAAGTTATTCCAGAACTCACCAAACTATAAGAATAATCCAATAAAATATGGTCACAGATGATTATTAAAAGATAAACAACAAAAAAGATGAAACTCGGTACTACTGGTAATGAGAAAAGAACATGTTCTTTGACCTGCTTACCTGTGGATAAAGGGAAAATGTTTCTGAAAATCGAAAGGAACTTGGATCATCCTTGTGATACTCTCCAAATTTCTGACACTAAATAAAATAAAACATTACAATTCTGCTCATAAATATTATATTTATAAAAAGTTGATACTTTTTAGGAGACAGATATTCAACATAGGGTAAAGTTAGGATATTACATATTGACTTAGCAAGAGACTAATTACAACCAAAAAGCCATTTGAATTTTAGAAATGCAACAACTCATCTAAAATGTTTAGATTTGTATTAAGTGTATTATAGCAAATAAAGAATATGTAAATATCACTGGGGGGAGTGGGAGGCAACAGAAGCTTCTTAGCCTATCAGCATACCCTTCTCAAAGCTGGCCAAGGCAGGAAGATGCACCAATCAATACACCACAGCAGCTACAAAAGTAAACTGCCAATACAAAGTGTGCCATACTGACAGTGCACAAAAAAAAAGTAAAGAAAAGGCAAAAATTAGAAGGAAATACGGTCAGTGGCACAGACAACAGGGAAGCAAGTCATGTATGAGAATATGGGAAGAGGCATCCAGCTGCCTTGCATGAGGATAAGCTCTTACTACAAGCAATGAACTTTAACCTCAAGGCTCACGTTGTTAAAGTCTCTGCCCTAGAGGCCATGTGTTGGAGACTTGGTCACCAGTTCTCAGCACCAGTGGGAGGAAAAGGGCCTGATGGGAGGTATGTTGATCCCGGGAGCATGCCTTAAAGGAAGAGCATAATCAGTCTCCCTTTCTCTCTCTCTGCTGCATCATCAAAGGTCTAAAGCAACAAGGCCAAGGATCATAAACCAAAAACTCCAAAATGATTGAGCCAAAGTAAACCCTTTCTGCGTTGTGATGAAGAAAATGTGACTAATTTTTGAATAATGCTATTGTCAGTTTTGGACAAATAGAAAAGAAGCCTCAACCTGTTAAGAACTCTTTAAAAATTACAATTCTGAGTCTTTTTTTTTTTTCAGCAAAGAACAAAGAAAACAGTCTCTTTTTTCCCCCTGAATAAAAAGGGTTTTGTGTGTTTTGTTGATAATCCAGAGTGTACTATAAAATTTTAATGTCATATGTGACAACCTATGAATACAATAGATCCAGCAAGGTGGAAAGATCATTCTATTACAAATCACAGCCAGTGCCCAAGCACCTACATCAGATATTTCAGCTTTTAGAATCTCTAAAACAGTAAGGCTGGGCTGTGGTGTCCACACGCCTTTAATCCTAGGATTAAAGGGAGGCAGAAGCAGGTGGATCTCTGTGAGTTGAGGCCAGCTTGGTCTACACAGTTAGTTCTAAGACAGCTAAACCTGTTACACAGTGAAAACTTGTCTCAAAAAAAACTAACTAGATAAATAAATAAATAGATATATAGATAAATAAATAAATAAGACAAAGTTATTTTCTATTAGATGGCTCAGGAAGCAAGCCATTTAAGACCATAATTTATTATCCACAAAAGGAAAGCTCACATGGTTGGTAAGATTAGAAACACCAACTTGTAAAATTACAGTCAGTAAAATGCTAGGGCAAAATGCATCCTAAGAAACAGAAACACTACCATTTTAGAACATAGTGCTAGAGCTATGGAGTCATCATGCTGGACAAGTCCTTGATATGATCACCAACACAAAAAAGTTGTTTGTTTTTTTTTTAAAAAAAAGTTCCAGTTAAAACAGTGCACTGAGGCAAAGTCCTGACTGTGCCACACAATGCTAGGAGGGCTGTTCAATAAACTGGAAATAGCTTTTTAAGCAGGTTGGAGGCTCAGGAATATATAAGGATTTATTGATAGTGGTAATCAAGAAAACTTTTCTGCTACAAATATATCCTATTGCTTTAAAGAAGCAAAATGAGATTTTTCTTCTCCCAAGACAGTGTTTCTCTGTGTAGCTTTGGAGCCTGTCCTGGAACTCATTCTGTAGACCAGGCTGGCCTCAAACTCAGAGATCCACCTGCCTCTGCCTCCCAGGTCCTGGGATTAAAGGCGTACACCACCATCCCTGGTGAGATTCTTAATAATCTATCTCCATTTAGAATCAAAGGCCCAAGGAGGACCCATGCCAGCATTTGTGTGACAGTGTTCCATCACTGGTGGGCTGTACAATGTTAAAGCTCATTTTAAGACATACTTAACATCACAACACTGTTTTCTTCACAAAGAGGTGTTGGGAGAAAGTGGTTGCTCTTAGATTAGTGAAATCTAGACAACACTACAAAAGTAGCTAACACTAAACAAGCTCACTCATGACACCTGACAGGCAGGTTAAAGGCATTTCTCTCGAATTTGGAAGTTTAACAGAGAAATCTCAATAATATTTAAGTTGGAGAGTGAATAAAAAAGTGCAGGACAGAGTTTACAAAGTTAACTGTTAAGAAGTGCTTAAGTCTATAATCCCAAGATATGAGAGGAAATTTAAGGCAGGCTACATATTCCACTGAAATTAAAACAGAAAATAAAAGCTGAGATAAAGACTAATCACACACACACAAGAGTGATAGGAAGCTCCAGACAAGTCAAGGTTACACTCAGAGACCCTATCTCAAAACACAAGCAAAAATTCATAAAATTAATAATATAAAATTAATTTCCAAACTAACTTCTCATCAACCAAAATAGTAGGTAGCATACTTGCAATTCATTTTTAAGGGAAGGAGTATTCTAATTTATTGGAAGTGAATAGAACTAATTAATAGTTACTGCTACTAATTACTAATTCAGTATTTTAAATTAGATCTTGGCAGAGTTCTCCCCACCTGCTCTAAGGGCTTTAAAGGACATTTATTACAAAGGAAAGCTGACAAGCTGAGAAAAGCAGTGTGTGCTTGCTTCTTACCAGTCGAATGAGTTGTCTGTCCAGCCACCTAAGCACATCCGGCCCTTCCTCTGTCTCTGCTCTGTATATGGCCAGCCGGGCCATCAGAATGGCAGCTGCTTCTTGGTCAAAGGACACAGCAATGTTTTGGATCTGAGTCTGAGCATCTGCCCAGCTAAAGAAATAAGAAAGCGCAGAAATATAAATGAATTATATCATAATACCATAGTTGGTGGGCTAGAGAGATGGCTCAGCAGTTAGGAGCACTGACTGTTCTTCTGAAGGACCTAAGTTCGATTTCCAGCATTCACATAGTAGATAACAACTGTCTGTAATTCTAAGATCTGACACCCTTACACAGTTATACATGCAGACAAGACACCAATTCACATAAAATAAAAATAAATATTTTTTAAAAAGTTTAAAAAAATACCATAGTTGGCTACCACACAGGGCTACACTTAAATGTAATACATAGTATTACATTTAAAAATTCTAATACTATACAAATTAATTGGCATTATTAAAACATCACAAGTAGCTGTTTATTACATTGATTTTTTTTCTAAAAACAAAACTAAACTTAAAATAATTTCTAAAATAACTCTAATATCTCCAAATATATTCTTTAAGGCATCAAGATTTTGATAAGTGAAGATAATAGAATGGATCAAAAGGATGGGTCAGTGGGTAGACATACTAGCACAAAGACCTACAGCCCAAGTTCAAGCACCTGATCCCACAATGTGGCAAAAGAAAACTGACTCCTCAGAGCTGTCCCTGGACCTGCACATGTACACACATACATGTACAAATCAAGATCTTTTTTGAATGAAATAGATGTGTAAATGTGTGTACAATATAGGAATCCTGATGGTGACATCATCCCTAAGAACTCTTTTAACATAAAGTCCATGCACATAAATAAACATTCGAAACAGAGAATACCATGTATGTGTATGGACATACTAATTTCTACCAGTCTTTATGTTTTATTTTAACTTTTTATTGATTCTTTGTGGATTCCCCATCATGCACCCCAATCCCATTCATCTCCCTGTCCCTTTGTATCTGTTCTCCGCCCTTGAAACCTACCAAAAAAATAAAATTTATTTAAAAAACAAAAATCTCATCATATGTGGAGAAGAGAGTGTGACTGGAGGGGGTGGGAGGGAGAAGGGACCTTGAACAAGGATATACATGGATAGAAAATGTGACTTTATTTATAATAATAAAAAGACACACAAAAAAAAACAACAAAAAACAAAAACAAATCTCATCATGGAATCTGTACTGTGTCATAATGAGCTACATGGTATAGCCTTTAGTCCATACATCTTTACTTGCAAATGTTTATTGTGCATATGGATATGAAAGGCAGGGAAGAATCTTGGGTCTCATCCTCAGACGCCAGACACCTTGTTTTTTGAGAAGGATTTCTCAAAAGAAAGATCACCAATAGGCTAGCCTAACAGGAGAATAAGCCCCAGCAATTCTTCTATCTCCATCTTCCAAAGTCGGGATTCCACTTGGTGGGTTCCACCACATCCAGCTTTTTTTCCATGGGTTCTGGGAATCATCTCAAGTCCTCATGCTTGCAAAACAAACACTTTTACCAATTGGGCTATCTTCCCAACCCTTAGAAGTACTTTTTGTTTTGTTTTTTGTTTTCAAGACAGTTTCTCTAAGATGCCCTAGATGTCCTAAGATACTTTAAAAAAAAAAAAAAAAAACTTATTATACTTATCACTGAGTATTCTACAAAATAAACTAGGTTTGAAAAAAATCACAAATTAATCATAAATATTTATTTTTCTAGTCATAAATGTTACTCAAATAAAAAACCCATCTTGAGAGTAAGATCTACAGTAGTTTTAATATATAATTAAATCTCTAAAAAATAAAAATAAAAACTTACTTCCTAGCAATTGTGGTCACTCGGATACGTCTCTGCCCACTTGAATGCTGATACTGGGTCACAAATTGAACTGCACCTCGTCCTCCTTGAGGAATTGGAGCATTATGCTGTATAAAAATAAAGAAGTAAGAACAAAGCAAAATCAACTATGGCAATGACACTATATCAAAGACTACAAATTCTCTAGCACTAAAAAAAAAAAAAAAAAAAAAAAAAAAAATCATTCTAGGGCAAGAAAAATCCCAGGGGCTAAAGAGATAGCTCAGCAGTTAAGAGCACTGGCTGTTCCTGTAGCAGACCCAGGTTCAGTTTCTAGAACCCCATGGCAGCTCATACCATCCATATCTCTAACTCCAGCCAGCTAATCCTCTCTTCTGACCTCTCAGGCACCAGGCACACATGTGGTATAAATGGATACATTCAAACAAAACATTCACACACATAAGATAAATATATAGTAAGGAAAAACTCAGTGTCAGATGCTGTGGTGGTTTGAATGAAGATGGCCCCACAGCTCATAGTGAGTGGCACTATTGGGAGGTGTGAACTTGTTGGGAGAGGTGTGTCACTGGAGATGGGCTTTGAGATTTCAGGTGCTCAGACTAGGCCCAGTGCCATTCTCTCTTTCTGCTACCTGCCAATCCAGATGTAGAACTCTCAGCCACCTCTCCAGAACCATGTCTGCCTGCATGCCAGCATGCTTCCCACCATGGCAATAGTGAACTAACCCTCTGAACTGTAATCGAGCCCCCAATTAAATGTTTTCCTTTAAAAGAGTTGCCGTGGTCATAGTGTTTCTTCACAACAATAGAAATCCTAAGACAAAAGTCCTCACTACAGAGCCCAACAAATATCTGTAGAACTGTCAGAACACAGTCCATGAATGAAGCTGTATGAGACTTCTGAGACCTAGTGGAGAAAACAAGACTTAAGTTAAAATCTCTGTTCCTCCATAACTTAGGTTGTTTCTGAAATGTTTAGGGGAGTTCATTACAGTTCATTATTTGTCTACATGCCTCTATGGAAAAACATGTTTTTGCCACATGTAGCCTGTCCTTGTCACTATACACTTTATTCAGGTGACTCTTCTTAACCCTCAGAATATATAAACTGTCTGATGCTCTAAATAAAATTGCTATTGCATGAGACTTTAGTCTTCCTCATTTTTAAGCTCCACTTTCCCCGGTTCACACTACTAACTACAGCAGATACAAAAACTAATACTAATCTTCTCAAAGTGAGATTCTTTCTAAAGAGTGATTCAACATATGCAAATGAATAAATGATATCATAGTACCATATCAATAAAATGAAAGTCAAAAGGGATATGATGTCACCTCAATAGATGCAGAAAAGCATTTGACAAAAATTCAGCACTCTTTAATAAGAATGCTAAACACATAAGGTATAAAGGTCTCTACCTCAGCATAATAAAAGGCCATGGCCATAAATAATATCACACTTTAGTGAGGAAAAGGAGCTTCTCTCAAAAGTCTTGAACAAAATAAAGATTCCTACTTTCACCACTGTCACTAACTGTACTGCCAAAAGTCCTAGTCACAAAATCAGGCAAGAGAAAAAGAACAGAGCATCAAAATTGAAACAAGAAGTCAAATTGTCACTGCAATAACACAACCTGTCTCTCGTGTGAAGAGATCTCTACACACTCAACTAAAAATATTAAGCAAAATAAAAAATTATTTTAATGTCAGGAGAGGGAGGAGCTGAAGATAAAACAATTAAAAGTAAATACTGTGGGTTTTCCTGCAATGTCCCTGACTCCCCCTAGCTCCTGAATCTGAATCTGCCACCATCAGTCACTGGATGAACTCTCTCCAATGACAACCTAGGCAGCAGCCAATCCAATCACAGGGGATGTCTAATTCATACTATGCATTCTTAGCTGCCAAGAGTCTTAGCTAGGGTCATTCTTGTAGATTCTGAGTTTCCCTTGTATCAGGCTTCTACCCAATCCCATAAAGCCCCACTTTCCAGTCATCTCTCAGCATCTTTCCATTCACCCACCCCACAACTTGATCCCTCAAGTTCCCATGCTCATTCATGTGGTGGACATGTTCTCTGTATACTGTAAATAAAGTAACTGGTTTGGCCTATGTGGAGCACCGTAGAAGTGGGTGGAGGATCAGAGGACAGACAGGTAGAAGGAGGGCAGAGTTAGTCAGTCTCCATCCAACCCCCGAGGAAGAAACATGTAAGGAATCCAGGTGAGCCACAGGCCAGGACATGTGGCATGTAGATTACTAGAAATGGGTTGAATTAAGATGAAAGAGCTAGCTGATAATGTGCCAGAGACACAGGCCAAACAGTATGAAGTTAATATAAGCGTCCGATTCATTCTTGGGGGGGAAAAAGCCAAACAGGGCCAGAAATCTTCAACAACACATTCATCCCTAGTTCAACCAAGAGATCTTCTCTATTTATCCATCCCAGGGAGATCAGTGTGTCCCCACCACCACCCCCTTGGGCCCTCATTTCCTAGACTTCCTGGAAATTGCTAAACTGGCTCATGAGAACTCACAGAGTCTGAACCAACAACCAGGGAGCATTCATGGGACCAAATAGGCCCTCTGTATATATGTGACAGTTGAGTAGCTTGGTCTATTTGTGTGACTCCTGGCAATGGGAGCACATGCTGTCCTTGGTGCTTTGACTGGCTCTTGAGAACCTATTCCTTATGCCCTGCTCAGCCTGAATATAAAGGAGGAAAGTGTTTGGTCTTAAGGCAGCTTTATATGCCATGTTTTGCTGATGTCTATGGGAGGCCTGACCCTTTGTGAGTAAATCTGGAGGGGTGGATGGAAGGTGAACAGAGAGGGGAGAGAAGAGAGAGGGAGGGGAAAGAGAGGAGAGGCTGTGGTCAGGATGTAAATTAATTAATAAATTAAATTTAAAATTAAAAAAAAAGATCACCTTGTTATAGTAAGCTAGCATGAGGAGGTAATAAAGTTTACTTTAATTGGGAAGAAAAATAGAGTGAATACTGGCCAGGCAGAGGTGGTGATGCACACCTTTAGTCCCAGCACTTGGGAGGCAGATGCAGGCTGGTCTCTGAGAGTTTGAGGCCAGGCTGGTCTACAAAGAGAATTCCAGAACATTCAGGACTATTACTCAGAGAAACCCTGTATAAGAAACAAAACAAAAACAAACAAGCAAAGTGAATACTGCTCTTGCAAAAGACTCATGATTTCAGAACCTACAAGTTGACAACCTCCTATAACTATAGCTCCAGGGAATCTTATGTCTCTGGCTTCTGTAGGGTTTGGTACACATAAGCACATAACCCCACACATACACATAATCTTTAAATAATTTTTAAAAGACAGGTATGTTGCCACATGTCTGTAATCCTAGCACTTAAAACACTGAGGATCAGAAGTTGTTCAAGGCCATCATCACCTACACAGAGAATCTAAGTCAGTTTGGCAACATTAAGATTAAGATTCTGTCTAAAAAAAAAAAAAAAAGCAGTAACACTGTCATACACCTATACCTAATTCTCTGAAATGGAAATCAAGGCCTAAGAATAGCAAAGCAAGTTCAATGGTGGAACATGTACCTAGCAAGAGTAAAGACTTGGTTCAATGCCCAGCACTGCTAAGGGAGGGAGGAAGGGAAGTAAGGAGAGGGGGAGGAAATAATCTTATTTGCAATAGTTAAAAAATAGCTATACATAAAACCAAACAAAGATAAAAGAAATCAAACAAATGGAAAGATAACTTTGTTCATTAACAGAAAAAAAAAATCAGTACTGTTAAAATGTCCATACACCCAATTCAATAATCTATAGTTATTGTCAGTCTATCAAAATACCAAATGATATAGTTAACAGAAGTAGAAAATAAATCCTTTAATTCATATGTAAGATTCAATGTCTAAGTTTAGCATTTGTTCACCTTCCAGTATTAAAAAGTAGGCAGTCAGCCAGACATGGTGGCACATACTTTTAATCCTAGCACTTGAGAGGTAGAGACAGGTGGATCTCTATGAATCCAAGGTCGCCTGGTATATATTGTGAATTCCAGAGAGCCAGAGCTACATACTCTGTCTCAAAATACCAAAAACTGTAGTGGGATTATGCTATGTTGTAAATATTTGTCCCTCCTACTAGTATAATAAAAAGCTGATTGGCCAGAAGGCAGACAGAAAGTGTGGACAGGGCTACTAGGCTAAGAAAACTCTTGAGTACAGGAAAAACAGAGACTGACACCAGATAGCCACCAGAGAGTCAACAAGGAGACTGCAGCAAACACAGAGGAAAGAAGCTGAAATGCTGCTCTGAGAAAAGGTACCAAGTCACACGGCTGAACGTGAAGGGATAAGTTCAGATGAAGGAGCTTGCAAGTTATATGCCTGAGTCCTAGGCCAATCAGAATAAAATTAATACAAGCGTTTGTGTGATTCTGTGGCTCTGTAGGACTGCAAAACTTCAGGTCTGTGGGGCCGAACCTTGAGGATAGGCCAGAAAGTCTGGGACAGAAACTTATTACTACAAAAAACATAAGTTTTTTCTTTTTAAATGTAGGTAGTCATACCTGATTAACAACTTCAAAGTACATGGCTAGGGTTGTAGTGGGACTGAGTCCACATATCTTCCACTGACAAGTGCCTCCTGTTCCAATCTCCTATAAAAATAAAAGACAGGGTGTTTAAAAGCTAAAGAATACTACTTATTAATTTATAGGAAGAAGTAAAGCAGGGCTAAGCCTCCAGTAAGAAAAAAACACACAGCTTTCAGATTTATTCAATAAATGTTAAAAACTTAAAAATTTTTAACACATAATTAAATAAATACAATTAAGCATTTTACATGACAAAAACATTAATATTATTAAAAGATTTGCTAAGATACAAAGTATTTTGAAGCATGCACAATTTAACAAGAATTAACCAGCAACATTACCTTTCCACCCAACTTTCCTATCTGTGTCTAGGAATCATATATATGTATATATATATACATATATATATGCATATATGAGTAGGTCCTCTGCATCAGAATTATAAGCATTCTGAATGCAAAAAAAAATTTAAACACAGATCTTTACTATACAAGTTGCATATAAACTGATTTTGTAGCTTGTCATTTTTGATGATTATTTTTTGTGTCTATCTACAACTACTGTAGATAGACTGTAATTTTGGAATGTGTTATAGTCTTTCAACTGGCATAGAAAAAGGAGTTAAATCTCTCTGATATGGTTGTTCTGATGCTAATCCTGGTGACAAAAACCACTTGAAATTAATTCTGGCTTTCAGAAACCTAAAAATGTCCAAATCAAGGAATAGCTTAGCCAGATGAAATAGAGAGCTAGTAGCAGTATATGTGAAAAGAACAGCTACATATGGAAGTGTATAACAATTTAAAAGGAAAATTAGAGTATTCCATGATGGGTCTGTCTTTGAGCTAGCCTAGAAATTAACTGTATGTTTTAAAACAAACATTACTTACATTTTCAGACACACAAGGTCCTTTAGAATTAAGAGACACACAGGGTCCAATAGCTCCTGAAATCTTTATTTCTCTTGAGGTCTGTAAATAAGAACATGGTACAATTGGTTCCCTCAAAGATGAAGACAGCTGAGTGGATAAAGGTACTTGCCACCAAGCCTGACCATCTGAGTTTGAATCCCAGGAGCTACATGGTAGGAAAAAAGAATCAGCTCCTTTAAGTTGCCTTCAGATCTCCATACAAGCATCATAGTATGTACCTATGCATGCATGCATGCATGTGTGCGTGCGTGTGTGCATGCGTGCACAGGCACACACACGTACACAGACTAATAAATATAATAAATTTTAATAAGTTCAGATGTTTGTGTTTAAGAATAAGACATTCTTCCATATTTAAAACTCAAAAGTTAGTGAATAGACAGGTATAATGGTGGACACCTTTAATTCTAGCACCTAGAGGCAAAAGCAGGTAGATCTATGTGAGATTGAGGCCAGCCTGGTCTACATAACAAGTTCTAAGACAGCTCCCAGGACTATAAAGAAAAATCCTGTCTCAAAAACAATGCAATGAAATATGCTAAAATTTTTTAAAAAGTAACCATTAATCTCTAATTTAATGCTAGTCTTCTATTTCCACCAGGTATAGGACGACTCCATTTTGTAATATGACCCTGATTCAAAGTCATACCATGCCCTAAATTCAAACTGCATATATCAAAATTCCAAGCTTCATCTATTGTTTCTCCACAGAAAATTCTGTCTTTAAGAGTGATCTCTTTTTTAATTACCTTATGTGCGGGAATGTTTTGCCTGCATGTATGTCTATGCACCATGTACTTACCTAGTGCCCAGAGAGACAAGAAGGCACGAGATTGGATGGCTGGAAACTAGAGTTATAGGGAATTATGAGCTGATGTTGAAAAACACATCTGAGTCCTCAGGAAGAGAAGCCATTGCTCTTAACCATTGAACCATCTCTCTAGCCCCAATACTGTTTGTTCTCTTTCCAGTTTCTCCTCCTATCAAATTTAAGCTATTACAATGTCTTGAAACTAAAAAGTTAGAAAAGGCTGGGACTGTAGTTCAGTGACAGAGCACTAGCTTAGTACTGAAAGGCCCTTAGGTTCAATTCCCATCATTGGAAAAAAAAGTCCACTTTGCTAGGCATGATGGCACATGCAATGAAGTCTAACACTGGGACACAGACTCAGGTGGATCTCTATGAATTTGAGGCCAACTTGACACATAAGTTCCAGGCTAGCCAGACTATACAGTGAAACACAGATGATTAACCCTCAAAAATCAGATACATGTATCTCCAATGCACACAATTAATACTATGGTTCTTATCTTTCAACACAAACCATCCACTCTCATCAGGCATTCTTCTTGAGCATCTCATATTGATGCTTACCTCCATGACTCTCCTTGCTTTGGACTACAGAATAAAATTAATTTTCCTCTCATCTTTCAGAAAAGAATGTAGGTCATACTCCCATGGTGTCTGGTTTGGTTTGGTTTGGTTGAGACATGGGGATTCTCTGTGCAGCCCTGGCTGTCCTTTGTAAACTAGGCTGGCCTCAAACTCAAGGATCCACCTGCCCCTGCATCCTGAGTGCTGGGATTAAAGGGGTGATCCACTATGCCTAGCTCTCTATTCTCATCTTAAACTTCTACACCACTTAGTTTTCCACTGTTACTTCATTTGATCATATACATTAACTTAATCTCTCTCTCAAGACAAAGTTTCCCTAATAACAAGGCCTCCACTTTATAGAGCCAATCACATTTCCACAACTTCCTACCATCATGCTGATTACATAGAAAATGGCAATATGAAACATGCAATAAAAACTTAAAATCAGTGGTTTTTGTAGTATACCTGTAATTAAACACAAAGCATTCCAAGTGTTTTAAGTCAAAATTTGAGGGGCTGGAGAGATGGCTCAGTGGTTAAGAGTACTAACTGTTCTTCTAGAGGACCTGAATTTGATTCCCAGCATCCACATGGCAGATAACAACTGTCTGTAATTCCAAGATCTGACACCCTTACACAGTTATACATGCAGGCAAAACACCAATTCACATAAAATAAAAATAAATATTTTTTTAAAAAGTCAAAATTTGAAATTGATGATGGAATTTCATATATAAGCAACACTAACCACAAAAATAAAGAATAATTCCTCTTAAGTTAATTCATTTCTGCTATTATAAAAACTAACATATAGCTGATCAATGCCAGTGCATACCATGTATCCCAGCATTTGAGAGGCAGAGGCAGGTAGATCAGATCTTGAACTCCAGGCAGGAGTTCAAGGCCAGTCTGGTCTACAGAGCAAGTTCCAGGATAGCCAGGGCTACTACTGAGAAACCTTGTCTCAGAAAAGCTAAACACACACACATACTAACTAACATATGCTGGGAATAGTGTTGCATGTCTTTAATCCTAGCACTCAGGATATAGATAGAAGCAGGTGAATCTCTGCATTTGAAGCCAGTTTGATCTATAAAGTGAGTCCCAGGACAGCCAGGGCTATACAGAGAAACCCGTCTCAAAAAAAAAAAAAAAAGACAAACAAACAAATAAAAGACTAACATATAAATTTTGGGTGAGTGGATGGATGGATGAATAGATAGATGAGAAAGAAAGAGAGAATGTAGTGCCAGGCACAGCAGCACCTATAAAGCTGATACAGGAGAATCAGAAGTTAGAAGATAAACTGGATGAGAACTTATCTCTAAAAAACAAAAATATCCAGTAAAAGAAACTTTATTTACACAACTCTACTTTTCCACTATTCAGAATGATCCTAGTCTCATGTACTTTTAATGACAACACCTTTTTCTGGAAAACAAAATCTCTAATTCAAGGTTCAAAAGAAATCATTATTTTTAAAGTACATCTGAATTTGATTAATAGTTTAAACTTACCATTAAGCCTACAAGGTTTTTACTTGATAAACATGTCACACGTCAAATTCAGATTCTTACCTTTATTTCTAATGTGCCACCAAAGCCCATTTTAAACTGTCCATGTATATCTTTGGTAAATACTCTTTGAAAAGTTTGCTTGAATAAAGAAGTGTTGAAAGAGTCTCCCATTACCATGTATCCTCTGCACGGAAAAAAGCAAACACAACATACACAACACAATTAACTGGGCTCATGTATTACCAGAAAAAAAATAAGTTACTTAGACTATGTAAAGTTATTCCCCAAAATAAGTGTAATTAACTTTATTTCTATTAATAGTTCCTAATTATAGTCAATTATGTTGTGTGTACAGGTGTGCACATAGCACTGTGAAGATCTGCGAACAACCTTCTGCTATCAGTTCTCTCTGGCCATGATGTAGGTACCAAGTATCCAACTCAGGGCATCAGACTTGCTGTCAGAGTCTTTACCCACAGAGTCATCTAACCAACCCCATTTTCTCCTGTCATGCATCATCTAAGATTATGCATATAATAAAAATACTTGATAATGTATCACACATTGACTGTTCCTTTTCTCAGTAAGTATCCATAAAAGTTGTCTATACTTCTACTTCTCAAGGTGTGGTTCTTGATCCAGCAACATTAATACCACCAGCAACCCTAAGAAGGAGATTTCAAATTCCATCTTAAAGACATTGATTTTTAACAAGAAGCACAAGTTTTTTGTACAAGTTAATACCTGAGAAGCTCTTGTCTATATCACCTCCTTCCAAGTCTCCCTTCCTTTCTCTTTCTAATTCACTCTAGGTCAACTTTCATTGTTTTTAGTAAGATTCCCAATGACCTTTACAATGGAATTACTTAATCTCCACCCTGCATTTTTTGTATCTATAAGGTTTGGCATAGATGACCACGGCCTTGACCTTCCAGTACTTTCCCTACTGAGCTCCTAGTCATTTGCATTTCCCTAGGTATTTGTCTAAGAGAATATTGAATAAAAATGAACCCCTACTTCACTTTTTTTTCCAGCAATATAAATTAGTACTGGCATATCCTAAATGTGCATTAGCTTAAAAAGTACATTGAATAAAGGAAGCCCGTGGTGGGATAAAGAGATGCTTCAGTGGTCAAGAGCACTGGTTTCTCTTGCAGAGGATCCCAGTTCAGTACCTAGTACTGACAAGGTGGTTCATAACCTCTGTAATTCCAATTCCAGAGAATTCTGTTCTCTCTTCCTTATATATAAGGCAAGACATTCATACACATTTTTTTAAAGAAGCCAATGGCAAAACAACACTTTTTGAAACACCTACAGGAGAAGAGTATTATTGCCTAGGGCAGGAGGAAGGGGTGAGAAAGGAGAGAAAAATAGAGAGTGACAGGTAATAAGCAAAATCTCTCCAGGGTCAGACAAGTGCTCTAAATTCAATCACAGTAACAGTCTTATAGCTTGTGAACATACTAAAACTGTATTGAACATTTCAAATAGATAAATTTCATAATGTGCTGTTGTGGAATATCATTTAGCTAGGCAAAGATGTGTTACATTTGTTTATGCTGTAGACTATTACTTTAACTGTGTAAAGGTGTGTTACATTTATTTAATTATGAAAAGATGTGTTGCTATTTTACCTTGGCTACCTGAAGCACCTGATTGGTCTAATAAAGAGCTGAACAGACAATAGCTAGGCAGAGAAACGATAGGCAGGCTGGAGAGAAGAGAGAATAAATAGAAAGAGAAATCTAGACTATGATAAAAAAGAAAGAGAGAATGAAGGAAGAAGAGAGGAACAGGAACACGTCCAGGACCAGACAGCCGGGCAGCCACCAGAGACACACACAAGAAAAAGGAAAAGCAGGACATACAGGAAAAAAAAAAAAAAAAAGGTAAGAAGCTCTGAGGCAAAAGGTAAACAGGTTAATTTAAGTTAAAAGAGCTAGCCAGAAGGAGCTACTAAGCAAGGCTGAGCATTCATAATTAATAAGAAGTTTCATCATTTGGGAGCTGGTTGGTAGCCCAAAAGAAAAAGCCTGCTACAATGTGCTATCTCAAAAACAGCCAAGTTACCTTCCAACAAACTTTCCCAAAGAATTTGTGCCTTTATAATCCTGTCTTTTCAGAAATAAAAAAGTGTAACATGAGATCCAAAGAAGACACAGCAAACTGTCAGCAAATGTTGCCATGAAGCTACAAGACGACAAATTAGTTTTCCATTTCCTAAAATGTCAGTGTTGTTTGTATTTGTAAGCAGTTATTATTAGATATGCACATACATACCCAGTAAGGTTAGGGCAGCACTTCATCTCCAGAAGACCTGTCTGATCTAATGCACATGCGTAGATGTCAATAACATGACCAGTCGTAGCAGCTCGATTAGCCAATGCTTCAAAATGCTACAAAAGATTTTAATTAAATCAAATATATAACCTAACTGTCCTACAAATTCTTTTAATATTAACACATCAAAATAATATAAGAGTAAAAGAATAATTCATAATTTACATATGATCTTGTCTCATTTAATTTTTTTTTAAATTTATTTAGCTTTATTTATGTGCATTGGGATCAATGTGTCAGATCTCTGGAACTGGAGTTACAGACAATTGTGAGCTGCCACGTGGGTGCTGAGAACTGAACCCGAGTCCTCTGGGAGAGCAGCCAGTGCTCTTAACCCCTGAGCCATCTCTCCAGCCCTCATTTAATTTTCTTTAGTTCCATAAGTAACTTCTAGAAGTCTGACTTCCAGCCAGACATGTGACAGACATCTGAAACCCCAGCACTGGGGAGGCTAAACAGGAGGATCATGGATTGCATTATATAGAAAAATTCTGTCTCAAATAAATAAATAAGTCTGATATTTTAACATTCTTTTAGACTTAAAAACCATTATTTTTAAATATGTTTCTAAGTGAAGCAAAACTAAAGACAGGTATACATTCTCTTCTTTAACACAATCACCAAAAAACCCAAGAGAACAACATAAAACTGTTTTTCCTAGCTAAATCCATGGGCAAGTAACAAACACATCTGAAAAGAGAAAAAGCAAATATGAGATATGCAAATCTAAAGAATTTTTTGCAGCTGTCTATTGGATAAATTTTATTGGATTCCATGTATTGGAGGAAAGCTGAAATATCAGAGAGACAGAGAAACAAAGCCACAGCCACTTATTACCTAGCCAGCCCCTGAGTCTTTAGCAGAACTTCTGCATTCTCTTGCCTTACCTTTCTTTCTCCACCCAGATATCTCAATTCCTGGTTCAATTTTCCTAGTGCTAGGATTAAAGGTGGGTGCCCTTAACTGCCTGGCTTGTTTGACTTTGAACTCAGAGACCCAAAGACTCTAAGCCTCTTCAGAACTGGGATTAAAGACATGGGTCACCACTCCCTGACCTATATGGCTTGGCTTTGTAGGTTACTCTGTCCTCTGATATTTCAAGCTATTTTTATTAAATATATAATATATCATCACAGCTTTAACAAAAAAAATTTCTGAGCTCAAGTGGGAAACTCATTAGCAGACAAAAGCACTCAACAGTGTCAAAAATTATGACATCAATTATTTTTAAAAATATAACAAAGAGGGCTGAAGAAATAACTCAGTCTCAGTAAAGCACACTGACTGATCTTCCAGAGGGTTCAATTCCCAGTACCCACATGGCAGATCACAATTGTCTGTAACTCCAGTTCCAGAGGAACTGACACCACATATTTATGCAGGCAAAACACCTGAAATACAAAATAAATAAACTATATTTTTAAAAATATGTAACAATGGCTACCAAAAACTACCAAACAATATAGCAAAATTAAACTAAAAGCCTGAACTAAAAATAATAATAATAACAATAATAATAAGGGCATCAACAAGTAGAAACAATACCAAAGATTGAAGAATCACTATTAGTGAAATGTACCTTTGCAAACCATACCTAAAAATGTAAAGTTACAAAGATAGTAAACAATTCACAAGAAAACAACTGAATACAAAATTTACCTTAGTTCCCTTTTTAACATATTTGGCATTATCCTTTTCAATGTCATGCCAGGATCTTATTGGTGTCTTTAATTCATCTCCAACCACCATTCCAGGCCCCTGGGTAGCAGGACCACCAATGAACATCATGATCCGAGCACCAGTGTTGGGGAAAGTACACTATCGGAGAAAAGAACTCATTCAAGAAATGTAAAGGATAACAAAAATCAAGTACATAAACTTCTGCATCAAATAAATTCCTAGCACCACATGGTAGCTCACAACTGCCTGCAACTCCAGTTCCAGGGTATATGACATCCTCCTTTGTCTTCCAAGGACTGCTGCACACACATGGTATACATGAACTCCCTTCCACCCTAACCCCTTTACACACACACACACACACGCACACGCACACACACACACACTTTTTTAAAAAAAAAACACATCCTTCTCCAGGGTCTAACTAGGAAAATATAATCCTCACCCTTCATCAAGAAAATGCTTCTTTGCAACAGAGGTCTTTACAGAAAACCACAACTGATCAAAATGCAGGGTGGTGGAGCCCAGTCCCAACTGATTCATCAACACAATTCTCGCACCTAAGGCTCAAGGATCATTGTGGAGGAGGGAGAAAAACGACTTAATGAGCTAGAGGAAGAGGAAATTTGCTGTAAGGTTGTGTTCACAGAAATGTCCGAGAGACTACACCCAATGAAGTCTCATCAGCATGGCTGCCTAAACATGTCCTGAGCAAGGATGACACCAACAGTCATGCTAACATGGAAGGAGAAAGCCCATACAACCTCAGCTGTACACAAAGAACTACAAGCAGCTAAAGAATGCTGACAGTGGAAAAAATATACCAGGAAGAACATACCAACTGGTTCATCCAATAACCAGTGGTCAGCTCTGAAAACTTATACATACAAAAAAAAAAGAAAGAAAGAAAAAAGGGCTTGAATTTGGAAGAAACTAGGGGATACATGGGAAGGTTTAGAAGGAAGAAGGGAGAAAAAAGAAATGATGTAATTATACTATTTTTTTAATAATTAAAAAATAGGGGCTGGAGAGATGGCTCAGCGGTTAAGAGCGCCGTCTGCTCTTCCAGAGGACCCGGGTTTGATTCCCAGCACCCACATGGCAGCTAACAACTGTCTGTAGTTCCAGTTCCAGGCAAACACCAAGGCAAATAAATAAAGTTTAAAAAAAAATAATAATAATTAAAAAATAATTTAAAGCCAGGCAGTGGTGGCACATCTCTTTAATCCCAGTACTTGGGAGGCAGATCTCTGTGAGTTCAAGGCCAGCCTTGTCTACAAATCAAGTCAAGACAGTTGGGGTTATTACACAGAGAAACCCTGTCTTAAAAAGACAAAACAAAACAAAATATTACTTAAAATAGAAAAATATGTTGCAATAGATACCAATGAAACCTATGAAGTCTTTAGAACATCTTTATTCTACAAAATTAGGAAATCTAATGAAGATGATATATCACAGTTAAGTAACATAAAATACAGTAAACAATTTGTGATGGTTTCAGTTAGAAATGACCCCACAGACTCAGGCATTTGAATACTTGTTCTAAAGCTATTAATGCTGTATGGTAAGGCTGTGTGGAGTTTCAACCCTGCTAAAGAACTACATCTTTAGAAGCTCTTAATGTAGTCCCATGGCCAGTTCACTCACTCTACTTGTGAATTAATACCTCTCAGTTTCCTGCTCTGGCTGCCTCCTGCCATTCCTCCCCGACCATTATAGTCACTCTCCTCTCTCCCTCTCTTCCCCCGTCTCTTCTTCCTTCCCTCCCCCTCCCTCTCCCTCTATCTCTCCGGAATAATAAGACAAAATAAACTCTTCTATTTAAAAAAAAAAAGAAAAGAAAGAAGACCCAGACATGGTGGCTATGCTGGCTAGTTTTTATGTCAACTTGATACAAGCAAGTCATGACTCATCTGGCAATTGCCTCCATAAGATCTGGCTGTAGGCAAACCTGTAAAGAATTTTCATAATTAGTGACTGATGTGCAGCGGGAGTAGCCCATTGTCGGTGTGGACAACCCCTGGACTGGTGGTCCTGGGTTCTATAAGAAAGCAGGCTGAGCAAGCCATCAGTAGCAAGCCAGCAAGCAGCACCCTCCTATAGCCTCTGCATCAGCTCCTGCCTCCAAGTTGCTGTCCTGCTTAAGTTCTTGCCCTCATTGCTTTTGATGATGAACTGTTATATGGAACTGTAAGCAAAATAAATTCTTTCCTCCCTACGTTGCCAGTGGTAATGGTGTTTCACTATGGCAATAGTAACCCTAACTAGGATAGTACTGCATTACTTTAAAACCAGAACTAGGGGGCAGAAGCAGATAGATCTGTAGTGGGATTATATGTTACATTTTAAATAATTGTCCTGCCTATGGGTATAATAAAAAGCTGATTGGCCAAAGACAAACAAGAAGTGTGGGTGGGGATACCAGGCTAAGAAAACTGTGAGTACAGGAAGAACAGAGACAGATGCCAGAGAGAGCTGCCACAGACAGGATGAAGAGACACAGCAGATGCAGAGGAAAGAAGCTGAAATGCTGCTCTGAGAAAAGGTACTGAGACGAGCAGCTGAACAAAATGGGTTAGATTGAGAGCAAGCGCTAGCAAATTATATGCCTGGGCCCAAGGTCAATTAGTGTAAAAATAATATAAGCCTGTGTGTGATTTTTTTGCGGCTAAGCAGGGTCCAGGCCAGGAATGTCTGGCCCAGAACCTAATACAACAAATGGCAGCCCAATGTGGGTGATATACACCCACATAAAGATGGAGAAAGATTTAAAAAAAAGAGTTCTGAGGCACAGAATCAGAGCCAAAATCAGCTTCTGAGTTGTGTGTCTCACATGAGCCGTGGTACAGAAATACCCTGGTGAGACGTGTGGGCTTGGGTTTGAACTTAAAAATGGCAGGCTTTTAGAGTGCAGCTTAAAAGCTCCAACATGCTGGTTTCTGAGCCTCAATGTAAGGAACAAGCTATATATGGTGGATTTAAGGTTTCTGTTCTCACAAGCAAAAAGGAACAGAGTCAAAGATTGATTCTTAGTAGCAGCAGCATTTTCTTGGATCAGCTGTTTGTTAGAGGCAAGCAGAGGTGCAGCTTTTTTAAGTGAGACTTCCCTTTCAGTCTTTTAAGAAGAGGCCCTGCTGCCAAATACTTAAGTGGAGTTAATGAGCAGCAGATGGCAGGGCTTTACTTGGTGATTATATAAACCATAAAATTCCCCACAGTGGCAATTGTGGGACCTACCAATACCTCAGCTAAAAAGCTAAACTTCAGATAGACTAGGAGCTGGGTGGAGTCAGGCATCCACCCTAGTGACGCCTTTAATCCTTAGCCACACTTTAGCAGATTAAGGATGTGGTCAGAAACAGAAAGTAATAAAGGGAGCTGGGTGAAGTCAGCCACCCTAGTGAAGCCTTTAATCCTTTAACCAAACCTTGGCAGATTAAAGGTGGGTAGAAATAGAAAGAAATAGAAACGCTGGGTGGGTCAGCCACCCCAGCCAAGCAAAAAGTGGTCAGAAACAGAAAAGATAAGAGATATACAGTAGAGACAGATTTAAAAAAAAAAACTGTAAATGGTTTAGGATATGTTTAAAATATACTTAGGCTTAAGAGAAAAAAGAAAAATAGAGAAAATCCTTATAAAAAGAAATAGAGTAAGAAGAAATAGTAATAAGCCATGGAAAATACAAAGAGTGTCTGCATACTGTATATTATTGTCTTGTCTTTAAAGTTTTTTGACTATAAATAAAATAGTTGAAGCTGCTAGGAGACATTTGATTACAATGTATATATAATTTGGATTAATCCAATGTATATATTTTGTAAATAAGTTGACTTTAAAAAACTGAAATCAAAAGATATGCTACTTTGGAGAAGAGGCTTTCTTTTTATTTCTACAGAAAATGAGAAGCTGTGGATTTATTTCAAGTTAAAGAAAATAAAGTTTGAATAAGGAAGACCCCCTGAAAATTTTCCAATGGAAATGGATGGCCTAGATCATCTAGCATTTCAGAGCACTTCTGTTGCTGAGCTCTGCATCCAAAACAACTTCAAGGAAACTGGCTGAAATGACCCAGTCTTACAGACTACTCCACTAAAGACTTTCCATAATCCTAAATTTTCTTTGGATCCCCATGGGATTGCCAGCACCCCCATTCAGCAGGAAGTAGCCTAGAGAACTACACCCACATTACCAGAAAATGGATTATGGGTGTTTGTGTTTGTTTACAAATCATTATAATGGGATTATAAGTCATTATAAAGGGGAAAAAAGGATATTAAATTTGGAGTTCTTTTTGTTTTAAAAAGAGAAAAAGGGGAAATGTAGTGGGATTATGTGTTACATTTTAAATAATTGTCCCATCTATAGGTTTAATAAAAGCTGACTGGCCAAAAGACAGACAGGAAGTATAGGTGGGGCTACCAGCTAAGAAAACTCTGAGTACAGGAAGAACAGAGACAGACGCCAGAGAGCCATCAGAGAGAGCCACCACAGATGCAACGAGGAGAAGGCTAGGAGATGGCAGCAGACACAGAGGAAAGAAGCTGAAATGCTGCTCTAAGAAAAGGTACCGAGCGGCGTGACTGAACAAGATGGATTGAGTTCAGATGAAGGAGTCAGCAAGTTATATGCCTGGACCCTAGGTCAATCAGCGTAAAAATAATATATCCCTGTGTGTGATTATTTAAGGCTAAGTGGGGCTGAGAATGTGTCCAAACCTTTGGTCCAGGCCCAGGAAGTCCGGGCCAGAACCACTTACAACACAGATCTCTTTGACATATTTTTCTAGTCCAACTAGCACTACAGAGTGAAACTTTGTCTTAAAAAAAAAAAAAAAAAAAAAAAAAAAAAAAAAAAAAAAAAAAAAAAAAAAAAAAAAAAAAAAAAAAAAAAAGGAAGGAAGGAAAGAAAGAAACAATAAATATAATCCAAGAAAATGCTTCAGGAATAGATCATATGGGTCCACCAGGTACTAGAATAAATTAACTACAGTAATTATCCTACTAATAGATTTCAAGAATAAAGAAAAATTATAAGTTGAGCACCACCAGCTGGTAATGTAGTCAGTCACCCCTCAGAAGTGAGGCTTCCATACCAAGCATGGCGTGTAGAGGCACTGGAGAGATAGCTCAGTGATAAAAGCATTTGATGCTCTTGCAGAAGACCCACACTTGGTTCCTAGCACTCACACTGCAGTTCACAATTATCTGTAACTCCAGTTCCAGAGGAACCAATGCCTTCTTCTGGCCTCCATGGGCAACCAGGCATCCACATGGTGTACATACATACATTCAGACAAAACACTCATATACATAAAATAAAAACAAATAAATCTTTTTTAAAAAATCAAGGTAGAAATATGGCTTACCAGAATAATCAAGTTCAATTCCCAGCATCTATGTCAGGTGGCTCACAAACACCTATAACTCCAGCTCTGCCTCTGACCTATAAGGGCACTTGTACTCAAATGCACACACACATGCACACAGGCACACACATATATACACATAATTTAAAATAATAACAAATAAATCCCTTTTAAAAAAAATCATATGGACTGAATTTGGAGGGTTTCTGGATAGCTGAACCCAGCTGCTTTCTAGGATGTGGTGTGTAGAGAATACATGCCCTTTCTCTCACATCACAACTGTATGCATTTCTTCTATACTCTTTATAAGTGATACATAAATAAAGGGTTTTCCTAAGTTCTCTGAGCCAACCACTATAGCAAATTACTCCAACCTGAAGAAGTATCCAACTTTTAGATAGAAATACAAGTAACAACCTTATAGCTGGTATTTGAAGTGAACAGCAGGTTCCTGGAAACAAGCCCTTAATCTGTGAGAACTAATGCCACTTCTAGGAAATAGTGTCAAAATTGAACTGATAAAACATGCAGCTAGTTTCTGCCACAGAACTGACTGAAATGTGGAGCTTAGGGGAAAAAAAAAAAAGCATTATGTACTGATAACTGAATGAGACAAGAGAAGTGCCTGGTGGTGCCCAGCAGCAGTTCTCCATTCAGAAGTCTAAGAAAGGAGGCTTGCCATTAGTTCAAGCTCAGCACTAACTGTACTATATAGTAAGACAGAAGAAAAGGATCACAAAGATGAAGGCACAGCAAAGAAGAAAAATAGACACACCAGCCACCACTATGGTGTTCTGCTAATATCTTTACTACTCCACATGTGCACACGCACACTCCTGTGCATGCATACAGACTCTTACATTTCAAAAATAAGTTTCACCATTACTACCTCAAGTAGTCCCACAGCTATGGAAAGGGCCACTCCTGAGGAACGCAAAGGTCTCTTTCCTTGTGGTACAGGCCAAGGGTCTCGCTGAAGTTCTCCCAGAAGATCTGTGAGATTCATGTCTATTTTCTGTACTGGTTGTAAGAATCTGCAAAACAACAGTAAACCAAAAGCCATTTACAAATGTGATATTTTAAGAACTTTTCTTAAAATTAGAAAAAAATATTTGATACCCAGCAGACCAACAGGTCACAATCTTCCATGTGCAGCAGAACACACTGGAGTGTTCCTTTGCAAGCAGGGCAGCTCTGTCAGTAGAGGGCTTATCTGGCAAGTATGCCCAACAACACACACACACACACATACACACACACACACAGGTATACGATCCAAGGGAAAGAGAGGAGACAGGAAGAGAAGGCGGCAAAAGGAGAAAGGAGGGAAGAAATGAGTCGGACATGGTGGTAACATGCCTGTAATCCAAGCACTAAGAAGCTGGAGGCAGGAGGATCAAGAGATCAAGGTCATCATACTGAGATGAAGTCCAACCTGGCTATAGGAGACTGCGTCCCCAGGAAAAAAGGGTGATAAAGCTATTAATAAGCCTCAAACTATAGTCTGTTTATCATGACCAGTCCTATTGCTGCTACCAACCAAGGAATCAATACAATTGCTATCAATTGCTTTTAAAGTTTTAAGGTTAACAACACAGTTACAAGATACATCAACACATCAATCAATTTAGTAACAGCATCTCTGATTAGAAAATTAAAGAAAAAAATCTACCCATAAAGCCAAAATTAAAAGCTTTTGAGGACCTATTTTTGCATAGCTGCCCTCAAACCATATATTTTATGAACTTAAAAATAAACATATCAAAATTAAATTCCTAACATCATAATGATAAAAAAAAATCACCCATTTCAGTAAAAAAAAAAAAAAGTACCTCAAAAACTCTATAGATTATTTTTTGAAAAATATATACTATCACAATCTGTTTATATCCCTAACAATACTAAATATAATACTATCACCTAATGCCTTCGTTCAAAATGAGGGCATGGTATGTTTAAGTATCTGCTTGAATTATAGAATTCTGTTTGTCAGATTAATTACCTATTGGAAGGAGGTGGCTGCTGAACCTGAGGACCACGTGTGGCTTGAGTAACAGGTACTTTAGAAAGCCCCAGCATTTCCTGTAAAGAGATCATTTCAGTGAGATCAGTTTATTTAGTTCCACAATATTTGTCAACTTTTTAAGATGTTCAAGGTGCTAAATCAGTCTACTTAAGGTTGATGACAACAAACAACTAGAGGACTGAGGAGACCTCTGTAACACTGATCGAGAGGGGAAGCCATGGAAAGTAGTTGGTTGCAGTTGTGTAGTGGTTAAGGACTGTGGCAAAGAATCTCAGGCCAAGGATGTCATCAAGGAGTACTTCAAGTGCAAGAAATGAATATATAAAAATTTTAGCTCATTAAAAAAACATATTTTCAAGTGCTATAAACTAGGAACATAAAAAGAAAAAAAGCATAAGGTCTCTTTTCCCAGAAGGCCAACAGTCTAGCCTTGGAAGCTCTCATAGTGCAATTCACCAGGAGAGAACAAATACAAGGTAAGATGGAGTGAAAGGATGTTAATTTACAAATACTTCTTTCCTAATGCAGTCAAAACACATTAATGATTAACTTATATGTCTTTCTTCTTACCTTATATGCATTCCTCCTTTTCACAAACTATTATCTTAAACACCTACTCTGTAGCAGGAATACAGTGGTTTAAAAAAATACTTTCTGCTCTCATGGCAGTTAAAATGTAGAAGAAAAAATGAAATTAATAAAGTAGTATAAAATAATAAGGAAAAGAAGTTTGAAGTTACCTAATAAAGCAGTGTAAAAATCATAACTGCAGCATTATGAGGATGTACATAAAGGACTGGAGAGATGGCTCAGCAGTTAAGAGCCTTGCAGCTCTTGCAGAAGACCAGGGTTTCATCCAACACCTCTATCAGGTGGTCCACATATCAACCTACAGCCTATATCAGTCTATAACCCTAGCTCTAGGAAATCCAATGCCCTCTTCTACGTATGCAAGCACCTATACTCATGTGCTTACAAACACGGTCTTCTTTTAGTCAGGCAGTGGTGTACTCAGGCAGAGGCAGGCAGATCTCTATGAGTTTGAGGCCAGTCAAATGCCTAATGAAACATTCTCAAAATGTATCCCATCTTCTCATACCCATGTATGGAAAAGAAAAGAAAAAAGAACTCGTACACATGAGGCAAAAGCAAGGGAATCTCTGTGAATTGGAGATAAACTTGGACTATATAGAGATCCACAACTTCAAAACCTCAAACATTTGTTTCTAAGTATTTTAGATAAGGAAAACTCAACCTGTACCAATTTTCCTGCTTCATGAAAACAAATGATGCTCCTTTCCAAAGTACTCCAAAAGGAGTCCCACATCCTCTGAAGCCTCACTTTGCTCACCTCTTGCTTTCACTCATCCTCTTTAATCTCTTTTCCTTCCAAGTATACACTTGATCATCTATTAAAGTACCATTAACAAGCTCCCAAGTTGTCTCCTTCCTTCTCATCAATAAACCTATGAAAAGAACAAACTTTGGAGCCAGGCACGGCGACACGAGCCTATGTCCTGTACTCAGAAGTTGGAGGGAGAGACCAGAAAAATTTCTCCAGTCACTACAGACTTAAAGATACAGTTAAAAGTAGACAATCTTGGGGCTGGAGAGATGGCTCAGAGGTTAAGAGCACTGGCTGTTCTTCCAGAGATCCTGAGTTCAATTCCCAGTAACCACATGGTGGCTCACAACCATCTGGTGCCCTCTTCTGTATAATGTATACATAATAAATAAATCTTAAAAAAAAAAAAGGTAGACAATCTTAGGCAAAGGGTCAAGAAAGTGTTTATGACTTAATGTATGTCAAAAGCATGAAGACTTGAGTTCAATCCCAGAATTAAAAAATCTGGGTAAACCAGGCAGTGGCTCAGGCCTCTAATCCCAGCACTCAGGAGGCAGAGGCAGGTGGATCTCTGAGAATTTGAGGTCAGCCTGGTCTACAGAGATAGTTCTAGCACAGGATCCAAAGCTACACAGAGAAATTCTGTCACAAAAAACAACCAAACAAAAATCTGGGTGTAGTGGTGCAAACCTGTAATCCACTACTTGAGTGAATTAGACTGGTGGATGAATACCAGAGGCTAATGGTCACCCAACCCAGCCTAATCATCAATTTGCAGGGTAATGAGAGAGTCTATCTTAAAAATAAACAGAAGACAAAAATAAAGTAGAAGGTACCTGATAAATGACAATGTTTTAGGTTGTCCTAAGGCCTACACACACACACACACACACACACACACACCTACCTGCATATACAGTCACTAACTAAACAATGCACACAGTGAAATCCTAAGAGCATACAATGAAATTCTAATAAACAATTGCAAAAATGAAACAGGTTATATATGTGGTCATAAAGAGATATCAAAGACACACTAAGAAAAGTAAAAACCTTCTATTTGTATGTCAGCTAAATTACATAAGAAACAAAATTGATGTTAATCCTAAAATTAAAGCTTTTCCATAACATGATTATAATAAAGTGAATTCATGGTGTTTTTAAAAAATATATCCATTTAAGGGCTGGAAAGATGGGTCAGCAGTTGAGAGCACTGTCTGTTCTTCCAGAGAGAGGACAAGTCTCAGCACACATGGTACCTAACAACTGTCTGTAACTCCAAGATATGACACCCCCACACCAACATACATGCAGGCAAAACACCAATGTACATAAAGTAAGAATAAATTATTTTTAAAATATATATATATAATCTAAAAAATATTTTTAACATATATAATATACAAAAAAACAAATTGAGCACTCCCATTCTTACTCACCTGCAGTTGTTTGGCAGACAAATCCTTTGTTCCCCTGAAAACATAGCTTTTTGAAATGCCTTCACATCCAAGTTCATGAACCTGGACCATTCTCCCAAAAGTAATAAGTCCAACCAAAGCTGTAGGTGGCAAAAGACTCAATGACATCTGCATGGATTCCTTCAGAGCTTGTAAATCTTCATCTTCTATGCAAGTATCAACCACATAGAGAAATATCAAAGGCATCTGGGGGCCACGCTTTAAAAAAAATGCAGTAAGAAAAAGATTTATAAAGGTATTAACATTTTAGCACAATATTCAAGACAATCAAAAACAAATGAAAAATGTAAACATTCAAATATAAATATGTGCATATAATGGAATTCTAATAAATCCATTATAGAAATGAAACAGGTTATATATGTGGCCCTGGAGAGAGATCTAAGACACAGCAATGAGCGGAAAGTTAAGTTTAAAGGGCTGACAAGGTGACTCAGCAGGTAAAAGCAGTTGTGGCACAAGCCTGCCAGCCTGACTCCTCCCCAGAACCCACAGTGGAAGGAGAGTACTGACTTCTGACCTCTGAACACACACACACACACAAACACACACAAAAAAAGATGGTGTGGGAGGAAGCTTTGGTTTTCTATATAATTCCATGAAGTTTAATTTCTTGTAAGCATTTATTACTTTTCAAACTGAGCGTGGTAATGCACACCTGTAACTCCAGCACAGGACCACTAAGACTTGAAGGCCATGTTAATCTACATAGAAAACTTGAGGCCAGTCTTATATACATGAGACTCTGTCACAAATAACAATAATAATAATTTAAAGTATTTTTAAACTATAAATTAATAACTAGGAAGTTCAGGCCAGGTATGTTCACACCTGCAGTCTCAGCTATCAGGGAAATTTCACTTAAAACAACAAATTCAAAATTATCCTAGTTTAATAACAAAGTGGGATACTAGATTAAAAATAAATAAATATATTATTTTAAAAACATAAACCATGTACTAAGTTTTTTGTCAAAAGTACAGGGTAAGTTAAATAGCATTCCACTATGAGTAGAATAGCACACTAGTAATATGTATATTCCTATGTGAGTATATTTCTCTACGATAGTCTTTTTTTAATGATTTTTGTCTGGGTTTATTTCATTTTTTTTGTTTTGTTTTGTTTTTTGACATAGGATTTCTTTGTTACAGCTCTGGCTGTCCTGGAACTTGCTCTTTACCAGGCTGACCTCAAACTCAGAGAGACCCCCCTGCCTCTGCCTCCCAAGTGCTGGGCCACCACTGCCCAGCTTTCACTTTTTAACTATGTATCTGTGTGTAGGTATGTGGATGTGTGCATGCAGATGAGCCAAGTTCAGAACAGATGCACTGAGGCTGTAATTACAGGCAGTACTGAACAAACTGACACAATGCTAGAAACTGAACTTAGGTCCTCTGCAAGAACAACAAGCCTTCTTAACTACCCAGCCAGGCCAGCAGTTGTAGTTAAATAATTTTTAAACTAAAAATGAATAATAGTGAGGGGCTAGAGATATAGTGAGGGGCTAGAGATATAGCTCAGCAATTGAGAACACTGACTGTTCTTCTAGTAACCCAGGTTCAATTCCCAGAACCAACATGGCAGCTCACAACTGTCTGTAACTCCAGTTCTAGGAGACCTAACACCTTTACACAGACATACATGCAGGCAAAACACCAATGCACATGAAATAAAATTAAATAAATTATTTAAAATAATAAAACTAATAATAATGAGATAATATTTATAAAATAATTACCTAATCTTGGGATGACTTTTCAGAAAATCAAAACCTAGCCAGGTTTAACAAATGTAGTAAATAGTTCCATTTAACCACAATTTGTTCCTATACCACATTCAGATATTTTTTTTATTGGATAAGCATAATAACACATACCTTTAGTCCCCACACTTGAGAGGCAGACAGAAGTTCCCTGCTCTACACAGAGAGCTGCAGGCAAGCCAGGGCTTTAGAGACAGACACTGTCTCAAAAAATGTACTTTCAAATTTCCATCTCTTTTTTGACTTTTGTTGTTTTGAGATAGGGTCTCAAAGTCCAGATGGACCTCAAACTCATAGACCAAAATGACCTTGAACCCTGATCCTTCTGCTTCCATAAGCAAAGTTCTATGATTACGGGCATGACCTAACCTGCCCAGCTCTCCACAATAAAATCCATAAGCAACAAGAACATGTTCATTCATAAACTTATCAGGGACTTATCAGAATACTTTAGCACTTTATTAACCAAGTATATGCCAAGAGACCTCCAATTATAAAATGCAGCTTATCTTTTTTGATTACTGATTAAATCACACCATCCTACCCAGTATCTGACTAATCATCAAATAATTCTGATCAGAAATTACCTTCATCAATTTGACCTTAATGTTTTTTAACTGTGAAATACACAGTTCAATTTGCTGTCAGGCCCTTTATGTGATCTTCATTTTCATAAATTATTCTCACATAAGCTTTTGTCTACTTATAGCTTTCTTAAATATAATCTTATTTCCTTACCAAAACTACATATTCAATGCTTGAAAACTGAGGTAAAAGCTCAGCAGGCTGATTCAGTTCAGATATCCCAGCATATGTAGGTGGAAACTGCAAACAGAAAAACAAAACAAATATTAGCAAATTATTGCTAGAAATAAAATTTTAAACTCAAAATTATTTCCTCATCATTTAAATTTTTGTCTAGGAGGCTAGAGAGATGACTCAGAGGTTAAGAGCACTGATTGTTTTTCCAGAGGTCCTGAGTTCAATTCCCAGCAACCACATGATGGATGGCTCACAACCATCTATGATGACATCTGTATCTATATACATATACATATACATTATACCTCTTCTGTATACTGTATACATAGTAAATAAATAAATCTTTAAAAAAAAATCTTGTCTAGGTTTTTGTTGTTGTTGTTTTATTTTTGAGACAAGGTCTTCTATGCAGCCCTGGCTGTTCTAGAACTCATTATGTAAACCAAGCTGACCTCATTTAATTATTAAAAAGGTATTTCCAGGTTGGTGAGATGACTTATTGGCAGCTCCTGCTACTAACCCTGACTACCTGAGTTTGATCCCTGGAGTCCTCTGACCTACACATGCTCACCATTGCTCATGCACACCCACCACACACAACCAATAAACGTAATGAAAAGGAAAATTTTTTGTTATAACTATTCTTACATAAGCATTCTTCTATATGACCAGCCCTACAGCATTAGCACCTATAAGTGATGTCCTTACCTGATTCCTTTGGTAACAAAAGTTACAAGCCCAGAGTTTTGCTCGATAATCGACTTGACTGTTTTAAGAAAAGATAGATTAGTTAGGCAATGTTTCAGTTCAATTTTACAAGGATCTTAATTTAAGTAAAATTTATTTCATTAAAAAACATGGATGGATTGAAATGATAAGAGATTTGCTTTGGGGGAGCATGAGATGTTGTACCAAGGGCCTCATACATTAGGTAAACATTTACCACTAAACTGTATGTACCCTGAAAACAAGTTTTCTTGGGTTTTGTTTTAAGACAGAATTTTACTAAAATATCCAGGCTGACTTAGAACCCCCAACCCCTCAAATCTTTAGAATTATAGGCCCCTAATACCACACCCAGCTGAAAATACTACTTAAATAGCAATAATAAAGATGAAAGGGCCAGCAAGATGGCTCACTGGGTCAAAGTGCCTGCCAAGAAAGCCTAACAACCTCAGTTCAATATCCAGAGCCATGGTGGAAGGAGAGAACCAACTCCCCAAAGTTGTTCCCTGACCTCCAGACAATTGTGCCACACATTCATACACACACACACACACACACACACACACACACACACACACACACACACACACGAGTACACATGTGTACACAAACACACACACACCCATGTGCACACAAACACAAAGTATTTGTTTTCATTGTACAGATAAGAAAACAAAGAGGATATTTCTAGAGGAGGTGTTTGTTTCACATTAAAGCAGAATCTTCTTGGGTAAGCACAGTATGTACATACTTGCAATCTCAACTTGGAAAGCAGATGCAAGAGGACTGCAGGCAACAAGTTTGAGGCCAGCCAGGGCTACATAGTAGATTGTCTCACCAAACATAAATCAACAACAAAGATAATAACAACTAAAAACAAAGAAGATCCTTCAGAACTTGAAGAGTAGCCTGAAGGAAATAAAGCCAATGACAGCTGAAGGAAATAAAGCCAATGACAGGAAAACTGGAGGCAGAAAGATATATAAAGAATTAACAAAAACTTTCAAAGTTTCAAGCTATAAGTAAAGTTGGTATGCTCTAGGCTCAGAAAGAAAAGATGGTAAAATGTTACAGCAATCAGAAAGACTAGGTAAGACTATAGTCCCAGCACTAGCAGACAGCAAGTGAAAGAATCTACAATGCTCCGGAGGTAAAACTGACTACATTCACTAGCAAACTAGAATGGAGCAAAGGCAGAGGAAAAGGAAATTTTAAAAATGTTTCCTGAGATCTTGGCCCAGCAGTTGGGAGCACTTACTGTTCTTCTGGAGGACCTGAGTTTGATTCCCAGCATCCACATGGCAGCTAACAACTATCTGTAATTCCAAGCTCTGACACCCTTACACAATTGTACATGCAGGAAAAACACCAATTCACATAAAATGAAAATAAATATAAAAAAAGAAGAAGAAATCTATAATTTAAAAAATAGCAACTTTTGAATATCACATAAACTAATTCAAGGCTTTCCTAAGTCATAAGATAGGTTCATACACAGCCAGTACCATCAATAGGATATAATAGTTTTTACAATTAGAGTTATATCTGGTCTCTTCACTTTACTAATTTATTATAACTAGAATACAAAAATTTAAGCTCTTGGGATTTCTTTGACTATAACTCTAAATAGAAAAATTGAAATTCTTTACATTAATGAGTAAGAAACAATCTATTTTCCTTTTGTTTTTGTTGAGATGATCTCATGTAGCCCAGATTGGCTTTGAATTTGCTATGTAGCTGAATAATCTTGAACTTCTGATTGCCCTGCCTGTACTCTCTGAGTGCCGAGATCACAGATGTGTGATGGTTTACATGAAGCAGATGACTGACCCCAGGATTCTGTGTGTGCTAGATAAGTGCTCTACCAACTGAGCTAAACCCCCAGACAATTACAGTTCTGAACTATATTACCACAGGACTTCTTTCCATGTATTCTAATTACCATAAAGGATTCAAAACTGCACGGCAAGTCGTCCTGCTGCACAGGACAGGCTCATATTGAATGGGTGGTAAGTCAGGTCTCTCTTTTAGAGGTGTAAACAGGGCTGCCACCGGAACAACCATTCTCGTCGCTTCCAGACGACTAGATGGCCAAACATTCCAACTGAACCGGACCCCATCTCGTTCTTCATTTTGCTGGATGAATTCCAAATAGGTTGTCATTGTAGTGCTTGATTCTTATTTCTGTCTAAAATACAAATTAAGAGATATTTTAAAATCCAGAAGCCACATAAGAAACTCAAAGTATGTTTTTCTATCTTTAGCAATATTAACACACTAAAAATTATGACCAAACAAAAATACAGCAACTCCACTCATAATCCACAATGGCTCTATAGAGCCTAATGCTCATGAAGCTTAGTAAGAGGAAGTGATTTTAGCTAACTTAATTTGCTCTTTTAAAACTACTGACCAGGTAAGATGGCTCAGTGGAGTAAGGGTACTTGCTGCCAAGTTTGATGACCAGTGTTTGATTCCTGGGACCCACATGGTACAAGAAGAGAACCAGGTTGTTCTCTGACCCCCAAATGTGTACTATGCACATGCATGAACCATGCACAAAAAGAACCACATGCACTTAATCTCAAAAAAATAAATGAAGAAAATATTTAAAAATGAAAAACTATGACAAATATGTAATAAGAACCCTTATTGTTTATTTCAATATGTATAGAGGGAAAAGAACAAAAAGGAAGTAGGGGCCTGTACCCTATGATTCTCATCATCAACTTTGTAAGTTATATAATTCTAATAAACATACAAAACTATAAAATTTTAAAATATACAGAGATTTTAATTTAAAAATGACAAGCTCTCATCTGACTTTCTAAAGGAGAGAATTTAATAGTAGTATTTCTGCTAACAAGAAAATCTGTCCCAAAACTAGGTAGAGAATACTAGTGGCATGACAAAATGCCTGTTTAAATAGTATCCCCAGGATTTACATATCACAAAGCCCAGTATAGAAACTGAATCCTAACTTGTGAAAGTAATTTGAGACATAAAATTATAACATAATACTGTAAAATCCCAGCTGGGTGTAGGCTTTCTAGTTATTGTCTATCACTGTCACTGTTTTCAAAGAGTCTCACTATATAATCCAGATTATTGCAAAATTCTCCATCCTCCAGTGTGCTGGGATTCTAAGTGTGCATCACCAACCAGGTGTCTTCTCACTTTCTAACTAGCTGGCTAAGTCTCTGGCTTTCCCATCTACAGTACAGTCCTGCCTCAGGTTCTTACACTACAAAGAGTGGTTAGTCATGAATGGAAGCCAAAGAAAACCACAAAAGTATAGAATTCCAAGTACTGATGCAACAAAAATGAAGGAAATCAGGTTAAAAGAACCGAGGCTGGAGAAATGGCAATAGTTAAGAACACTCCCTGCACTTTGCAGAGAACCTTGGTTTAGTTTTCAGCATCCATATGGCAGCTCACAAACATCTGTAACCATAGTTCCAGGAGCTCTGATTCTTTTTACTGGCCCCTGAAGACACCAGGCACACAAGTAATGTACAAACATACAGTCAGGCAAAGTAACCACACATATATAAAAGGAAAAAAAAAAAACTAAACAGATGGGGGCCTGAAGAGATGGGTCAGTGGTTAAGAGCACTGGCTGTTGGGTTCAATTCCTAGCAGCCACATGGCAATTTACTACCAGATTCTATAATTCGAGTTCCAAGAGATCTAGCACCCACTTCTGGCATCCAAGAGTAATGTGGTGCACAGACTTCACACTGCCAAAACACCCATACACATGTAACAAAATATTTTTCAACTAAGTTTAAAAACAGGGTTGAGGGGCTGAAGAAATGGCTCAGAGGTTATAAGCACTGGCTGTTCTTCCAGAGGTCCTGAGTTACATTCCCAGCAACTACATGGTGGCTCACAATCATCTACAATGAGACCTGGCACCCTCTTCTGGCCTGCAGGGATACATATATAAATAAATAAAATGAATATTTTTATATGAATACAAATAAAAACATAATTGAGAATCAAGGACCTACATTGTCCAAAGAGAGGATATGAAGGTTAAAGTTGCTGCAAGGAATAGTGGAGAAAGAAACTGATTTTAAATGAATGAGATTGTTGGCTTTATTTTAAAAATATTCCAGAAAACTATACTGCCTTTGAGAACACACTGCAAACTACCACATATGCAGAAAGTAGGCCCTCACCAGACACCCAACATAGCATCTTGATTTGAGATTTCTTCTGAAACTGAGAAATAAGTATCTAGTCAATAAAAAATGCTGATAAGACTGAGTTGATAAAAGTTTTCAATGCTGTCATACTTAGGATTAGTTCTGTGGACAGCTCTCACTGATGGATGAAGCTGCTGAAAACCACTGAGCTTGAATGACGATCCATCTGTTGTTGTCCTATGTGCTAAGCTTTCTCCTCAGAAAGAGAAGCAACAAACCTACCTGGTATACTCAGCATGGTGGTGCATGCTTGCTACCCCAGCCCTAGGGAGACTGAGATAGGAGGACTGCTCTGACAGGTTGACAGGGTGTGACCGATCTCAAATAAATAAAACTACAAGTAAAGGGAGAAGAGAAGCTGAGCAGAGATCATAATTGAGACGAGGGTTACATAAATAAAAATCTGCATTTGCTTCCCTGACTCCCTCCTCTCTGTTAGAATGCAGACTATGCATAGCAGTCTTTTTTGTTTGTATTTTATTAGGACATAGGAAAGTCACATTCACTTACAATATCCACTGTATTTCTTAACATCCTCACTTTCCACAACCTTCTGAAGCAAACTGCACTTGTTCTTACTTTGTCTCGGTACATGGTCACAAACAACACTTCCTTACTTTCAAAAGTAGTAACTGCTCAGGCTTAAAATCACAAATCCCAGCACAAAAGTCTTTTCACAAACTTTCTTAAGGTGATGACATTATTTGGCAAGCACTTCATTAGCTATTAACATTAGCCTAAAAATATAAAACCAGACAGGCATGTTGGCACACAACGTTAATCCTAGCATTTGGGAGGCAGAGGCAGATGGATCTCTTGCAAGATGGGCCACCATAGTGTGACCATGTTTAAAACACACACACACACACAGAGACAGAGAGACAAAAAGAGAGACTCATATATATACATATATATAACATTTGTTACTCAGTTTATTTCATTGAAAATTTTACAATTAGAATGTTGATTTAACAAATTCATCTTTTTTTAAAAAGTGACAAGCTACAAAAGTCCATTCAAAAGAATTGTCACATTTTTTTTCAGTAATTTGTAGCAGTAAAAACTATTTTAGGGGGGCTGGAGAGATGGCTCAGCGGTTAAGAGCACGTCTGCTCTTCCAGAGGACCCGGGTTCGATTCCCAGCACCCACATGGCAGCTAACAACTGTCTGTAGTTCCAGTTCCAGGCAAACACCAAGGCAAATAAATAAATAAAGTTTTTTAAAAAAAAAAAAAAAACAAAACTATTTTAGGGGCTGGAGAGATGGCTCAGCGGTTAAGAGCACCGTCTGCTCTTCCAGAGGACCCGGGTTCGATTCCCAGCACCCACATGGCAGCTAACAACTGTCTGTAGTTCCAGTTCCAGGCAAAACACCAAGGCAAATAAATAAATAAAGTTTAAAAAAAATTATTTTAATAATTTATCCTGAAAGAACAAAAGCATAATTCCATTTTAACACAGCAAATATTTTCTTATAGTTTCTTCAAAGGCTTTCCCTAGTATGATCTTTCTCTATTCCAATTTTAACCTCCTTATACATTCTTAATTGAAAAACATACAAATTGTAAATCAATTTAAGTTCCTTAGTTATTTGTTACCATTATAGACCATTTTCATTTGTAAACTTTTATGTATACATATGTGTGTGTGTATTTTATTTCATATGAGTGCTTTGCCTCCATGTGTCTGTATACCACGTGTGTGCAGTGCCTGTGGGGGCCAGATGAGGGCAGGAATAGAGTTACAGATGGATGTAGGCCAGTAGCGAGCTGCTGTGTGTGTGTGTGTGTGTGTGTGTGTGTGTGTGTGTGTGTGTGTGTGTGTGTGTGTGTCTGCACACTCAAGTTTTGAGCTAGGATTGAACACAGGTCCTCTTGAACGCACTGGTTAATCTTCTGAGCCATTTTCCCAGCCCTAGTTGTAAAATTTTCAATAAAATAAATAGTAACAAATGTTATTCTCTTGAGCAATTAACTTCTCTGGCCTTCAATTTTCATAACAGTTAGGTGAGAAATTTGGACAATAATAATACAGGTCTATGAAACAATTAAAAACTTATAGACTTTTGAAGATACTGAAAAGAAGGAAGATTTAATATGCATCTATATTTAAATTTCTTTAAGCAAATATACCTAGTTATCCGCCGCTTAGGGTGGGAGTGTGTTAAGACTTAAGACATGATAGAAGTTTAGGTGAGAAAGTAAATTAAACATCTCTGCTCAGTCTACCTACGCATTTACTGTAACTCTCACTCTCTCTCTTCCACAAACAGTAAAGCTCTACTGACCGAATTGATGTCCGAGCGCACGATATTGCTCAGTTGTGAAAATTGATCATTAGTAATGGGCCCAAGGCATCGGCTTTTCCTTAACCTTTATAAGGCCCAAGGCCGATTTACGAGTGATGTAGTCACCTGGGTTCAAAGTCTAAGGCACTCTTAATCAAGTCAAGAAAGGAACCTAGAGGCCCCAGGGCCCAGGAGCCCTGGGCAGGGATAGGAAAGCCTGTCATCCAGGAGGTGGGGGTGGGTAAAGGGTCAGCTGCTGCTTAGACCGCGGTCCTCCACCCCGCTCTCATCCTTCCACCTAAATTAGGACTGGAGATGCGGGCGCCCGGTCGCCGTCCCAGGCTCAGTGCTCAGCGCTGGGCCACAGCCACCAGAGCGCCTCGCCGCTTTAGGCTAAGGCACAGCGAGGACAGAGCCAACACTGTCCTAAGACCCCGGCCCGCTGCCCGCCTCCCAGCCCGGGAGGAACTGGAGAGGTGGCTGGAACGCCAGTCCTTACCGCAGCACCTTCCTACAAGCTCGGCGCCGCTCGCAGCCTCCGCCTTGCAAAGTCAGTCCCCACTGCCGCCCAGAAGCAGCCGTGGCACCGCAATCAGGGGCGGCGCCGCCCCGCCCCCGGCCTCCAGGAGGGCCTCGGCCAGGACATCATGGCTGGTGCCGCCTCTGCCACGTCAAAGGGGAGGAGGCGAGGAGGTACGAGCAACGGAGGGGCAGGGCGAGAGGGAGGCAAGGGGCGGGGACAGTCCCGGAAGGGGCGGGGCACCCCCATGGTAATGAGAGGGATGAGTGGCGGAAAAGATGGAACGGGAGTAATAAAGAGGGTGGGGCGAGCCGGCTAGCCCGTGCAGAGGGCGGGGATAATTAAGGAAGAGGCGGGGCGGGGCAGGTAGCAGAAAGGCTGTAACCCGGGTAATAAAAGGTGGGACGTGGCGGAAAATGGCACTGCTGAGAAGCCACAGGGGTCACAAGTCTAGACTTAATATTAAAGTTAAAATGCCCGACTGGGACATTGCTAGTAACGGGAAGAAAATTTTTCTGTTAACCACCAGATGGAGCTTTCGTGTCTACTGTCTGATTGTTTTTCAGCTTTCTAGTGTATAGAAAAACCTCTTGCAGGGCTTTTTCTTTTTTTTTCTTGATAGCTTTTATCCATGTGTTCAAATGGAGGAAGAAAAATGGTACTAGCCAACAATATTTGAAGTACTTACTTAAAACAGATGTTCGAGTTCTTCTAACTTTGAATTTTCATCCGTGCACTACTAGCCAATGAAATGGCTCAGCCCGCTTGCAGAGACCCTTACTTTCCAAAACTGTACTCTGACTTCCGCAGCCGTTGTGACATGTATGCCACACGCACACATGCAAATACAAAGATCGTAATTTTACATTTTTTAAGTGTCTTTTTAGGCTAGGGGTGGCAGCTTGTGCCTGTAATCCCAATAGTCAAGGTTAAAAAGACAGGCCAGATTAAGTTACATTGCAAACCGTAGACCCTTCTAGGCTACAGAAGAGACACAATCTCAAAACTCTAAAAAGAATCCAGGTGTGATACGTGCTCATGGCTATAATCCCAAAACTAAGGAACCTGAGGCCGGAGGATGTCAAATTTGAGAACAATTTGAGCTCTCTAATGGGTTCCAAAATAGCCTGAGATACAAACCACAGAGATGCTATCCGAAAAAATAAAATAAAATAAAAAAACTCTCCTTCTGTCAATTTTCTTCTCCACACACCAATAAAACACCACCCGCTTGAAAGGGTTGTAAGATTCAGATGAATGTAATGTGCTTACCAGAGGTTGAATTCTTTAGAACTCCAAAAAGGATAATTATAGCAATATTGTTCATTAATTTAGAAAATATTCAAGACTATAAAGTTCATCCTCAGTTCCTACTCCCTACCTAAGCTTTAGACGAGAAAATGGAATTAGGTAAAAAGACTTAGAAATTCTTTAGGAACCATTTCTGTCAGGAATTAAATTCACACTCTTCATTCCACCACCGGAGCCATAAACTTGCTGCAACCAGCAGGTTTGCGCGGCTCCGCCCACTCAAGCCTGTGGCCACTGGAGGTCGCCGAGGCGCCTGCGCGGTAGGGATTGACGGGTTTGAATACCATGGCGTGGGTACCTTCCGAGTCTGCGGTGGAAGAGTTGATGCCACGGTTGTTACCTGTGGAACCCTGTGACTTGACGGAAGGTTTCGACCCCTCGGTGCCCCCCAGGACGCCTCAGGAATACCTGAGGAGGGTGCAGTGAGTGTTTTGCCCTGTGCAAGGGGACTGGTTGTCTGTCGTGCCCTGGGTATAGACCTGGTGCCGCGCTTGACCCTCCTTGTGCGACAGAGTCCCTTCTCTGTTTGGGTTCCTATCTCTTGGGAGGTCTGGGAAGTTTAAGATCCCTGTGTAACAACCTGCTGTTAAACCTGATTGCACGTTAAATGGTGTGGTCTTAAACCTCTTTTCTTTTAATCTAGATAATGTCAGGCGGTTTTGTTCTTTAACTGGGAATCTGAATTTTATTTGCGATTTCATAATAAAGTAAAATTCATCTGATGTACTACATAGGAGACACGAGAAAAGCTCAATAATCAATTTCACACGTGTTTCTTGTAGAATCGAAGCGGCTCAATGTCCAGATGTTGTGGTAGCCCAGATTGATCCAAAGAAATTGAAAAAGAAGCAAAGTGTGAATATTTCTGTGAGTTTTACTAACTAACTGGGAATATTCTAACCACACACAAATGACTAAAGCTGCTTTTTCTCTTTTCTTCCTTTTTGTTTTTGTTTTTCTAGAGACAGAGTTTCTCTGTGTAACAGCCTGGCTGTGTAGGAACTCACTCTGTAGACCAGGCTGGCCCCAGATATCTGCTGGGATTAAGGATGTACAACACCTCTGCTTGGAAGCTTTTCCAAACTTAAAGAATATCAGATGTGGTGTGTAGGGGTAAAATTAAATTGCTCCCTGCAAAGTTATACACCACTTGGAGGCTAATGTATTTTGATTTGGAAGTCATCCTGCATTTTGAGACCCTCTGAAAAAGATTATACACACACACAAACCCAGAAAGTACTTTAGTTGCTTACTAATGCTGACCTTTGTAAGTAAATTATGAAAGAATATTTTTCTAGCTGTACCTTTATAGTTGTTATAAAACTGCTGCTTGGTGCACATTTTCCATTTGACCTGATATTTTCTCAAAATGAAACAAAAATGTCATAGCATCCTCTTATCCTTTACATGTATACTCGGTCTTTATTCATTTGCTTATCCAGCACACTTTTTGTTAAGCCTTTAGGTTGTGCTGGGCACTAGAAACACAGCAGAAGATAATAGAGAAAAGGTTCCTACAGATTGGGTGTATTGGTAAGCACTCTTGTAATCCTAACACTTGGAGGTAGAGGCAAGAGAGTCAGGAGGTCCAGGTTGTTCTGTACATAGAGGGTTCCAGGCCAGCCTGGAATGTAGGAAACCCTCATCTCAGAAAGAAAAAAGGAGGAAAGTTCCCTATGCTTGTACAGTAACAGTCTCTTAAAGGACACAGAAGATAACCAAATAATTTCATGATATGGTCATTGCATGAAGAAAATAAATAGCACTCAATAAATAAAATAACTATAGGGTAGAAGAGGTGGCTCAGTAGTTAAAAGCACTGGATGTTCTTCCAGGGATACATTTCCCAGCACCCACACTGCTGCTCACAACCATCTGTAACTCTAGTTCAAGGGGAGCCAATACTTTCCTTTTACCTCTTTAGGCATCAGGCATGCACATAGTACACAGACATGTATGCAGACTAAATACTCGTGCACATAAAATAAATGAAACGTTAGTCAAAAACCTTTCAGCCAGTTATGGTGGTACAAGGCTTTAATGCCAGTTCTAGGAAGGCAGAGGCTGGCAGACCTCGGAAAGTTCAAGGCTAGCCCAGTCTACATAGTGATTTTCCAGGACAGCCAGGGCCACATTGGGAATCCCTGTCTTCAGAAAAAATTAATTGGGGAGTGATTGCTCAGTGAGGATTATGTTTAACCTGAGGTCGGATTTTTGTTTTGTTTTGGAAGGTTTTTATAATTTTTTATGTTTGAAGTAATTCCTTCAATGTTTATAATTAGTCTTTCTAATTCAGACACTATAAGGTTTTATATAACTTCACTTATAAGGTTTTTACTTGATGGTGCATGATTTAATGTAAACTTAGTTTTTTTGTTTTTTTTTTTTGTTTTTTTTAAATTTACTACACTAAGTTTTATTAGAAGACAGTAACTGTGTACTGTTTTGGAAAACAAAGTTAAGGCTAGTATTTGGCCACCTTGTTTGAGAACCCTAGGGGTTTCAGTGCCATCACCATACCAACCCGCACTCCAAAAAAGTAATACACACGCACACATATATAATAAATGCTTTCACATATATATATGTCTTTTCAAGTCAAGTGTCTTTAAGTTATTAGGTACATTTACATTTTGGCCATCCCCAAATTCTTTATTTGGAGCATATATCTCTTCTGTCTCTATTGTCTACTATTATAGATAAACAGAATTAAGTTATATCCTTCAGGTTCATATCATTCAGATTGTATAGAAACTTCACCTACAGCATTCAGTCCATATTTTTCTAAGTAAAATGACAAAGGATCTCTTATTTTTAATGATTTATTTATTTTAATTTTATATGCATTGATGTTTTGCCTATGCGTATGTCTGTATGAGGCATCAGATCCCCTGGAGCTGCCATTTGGTTGCTGGGAATTGAACCTGGATCCTTTGAAAGAACAGTCAGTGCTCTTAACCACTGAGCCATCTCTCCAGCCCCAAAGGATCTCCTTCATTAACTGGTCTATAGATTGTAAAGTGAACTACCTGCACTTCTGCTCTGATAAAAAAATACCTTTATTCTCTTAGCTAACCTTATCTTTCACTAGAATGCATTTATTCTTCATCTTGGTTTTCCTTATTCTGCATAGACATGGATTGTAGACACAACACTCTGTAAAGTTGACTCTGACGTTTGTGAACTGATTTCTAGCTTTCAGGATGCCAACCTGCCCCTGAAGGTTATTCTCCAACACTTCAGTGGCAGCAGCAACAAGTGGTACAGTTCTCAGCTATTCGACAGGCAAGTGGCCCTTTTAATCATATTGAACGTCCTTTAGATGTATTTCTTTTAAAAAAAAAAAAAAAAAAAAAAAAAAGATATATTTATTATGTATACAGTATACAGAAGAGGGTACCAGATGTCATTATAGATGGTTGTGAGCCACCATGTGGATGCTGGAAATTGAACTCAGGACCTCCGGAAAAACATCAGTGCTCTTAACCTCTGAACCATCTCTCCAGCCCCCTAGATGTATTTCTGTCATAGACTGTAATGGGAAAAATTATAAGCACACAAGTATTTATGAGTCAGTTACCAAAATATTTCAATCATTCAATATATTTGGTATAAATGTATTTTCTAAATTTTAGGATAGTTGGAAGTTTGTACAAAAACTTGTTTCTTTTTAGTTTTTCCGCTCTCTGAAGATCATTAACTTTTTTTCCTTTAGAGTGTGAACAAGCATAGAAATCACTGGAAATCTCAGCAATTGGATAGTAATGTGACAATGGTATGTAAGTTTCTTGGTTTAAGTTGTCCAGTATATGCCTGTGTAAAATAGTTCAGATTGCTTAGTCTATATAATTTTTATTTTCTTTCACATTCCAATATATGTGTGTATCAATTTGTTATAGTAGTAGTCTGAGTCAGTTTGTTTTTTGGGTTTTTTTGAGACAGGGTCTCAATATGTTGCCTCAACTGGTATGGAACCCATTATGGAGACCAAGCTAACCTTAGACACAAGGATTTGCCTGCTTCTGCCTTTGGGGTGCTGAAATTAAAGGCATATACCACCAACCCTGGCCCATGAGTGTTTTAATTCACCTTATCTTGAGAAACTTAGGGTGTGTGAAAGTTGTCAGGATCAAAACAGAGTATTACTGCTGTATCAGTTCTAAAAAGAAGAAGAAGTAAGGCTAAGAAGTTAGAACATGTTCTTATGGATTGTTCCTAATAAAAGAGTCAAGCTACAGTCTTACACAATACCACCACTGCCTTCTACAAAAGTACTTCTAAGTCAGGAGTAGTGTGCTCTCCTGTAATCCCAGCACTCTATAGGCTGAAACTGGAGGATTATAAATCTGAGACCAACATGAGTAATTTAAAGTAAGCCTAGGCTATAGGAAATTTTATCTCAAAAAAGCAAGTCAACAAAATACTTGTACAAGGACATCTATCTACCCAGCTGCTGTCTGTTCATCCTCAGACTGCTTTTTCAAAATGTTTGCTGTGTTCCTTTCCTCAACTTCTTTGAGTGTTCCTTTAGTTTCCTGTGGTGTATTTTTTTCTTGCAGTGCTAGGGATTAAACTCAAGGCCTTGTATATGCTATGTAGATCTTAGCCATGGCCCTAGGTTTCTTAACACCAGGTCTACTATGTATTTCAGCTTAACCTTAAACTGGGAGCCCTTAAGCTACTAACTCCTGAGTGCCAGGGCAGACATGTGCTGCCATATGGACATCTATTTTTTTCATTTAGGTTAACCAATGGTGACTGTGTTACTTCTCCAGGCTTTTAAGGATTCTTCTGTACTGTTACTTTTTTGGAATATAAATACATTTTCAGGATCTAAAAACACTGAAGGGAGGCTTATTACATTTTCTTGGTAACCTATTGATGCCATGCAATAAATGCATTTATACTGTGTTACAGTAACATGAGTAATACTGAAGCCTGTATTGGAAGCCATATTGGGAGATGCTACTTCCTATATTGCAGCAGCTTAAACATAATTAATTAAGCTCCTCAAATATTAGCAGTTAGAATAAAGATTAAAATTGGGGAAGAGATGAATACATTGTTCTAGGCAATTTTCTTAAACCTTCTAGGGAATCACATATTTAAGAAAGTGATGAAAGGGGGGCTGGAGAGATGGCTCAGCGGTTAAGAGCACTGTCTGCTCTTCCAGAGGACCCGGGTTCGATTCCCAGCACCCACATGGCAGCTAACAACTGTCTGTAGTTCCAGTTCCAGGCAAAATACCAAGGCAAATAAATAAATAAATAAAGTCTTAAAAAAAAAAAAAAAAACTTTAAAAAAAAAAAAAAAAAAAAAAAAAAAGAAAGTGATGAAAGCTATTTATTTTCTGAAAGAGAAGAAAATGTATTCTTTATGATCCAGATTCCCCCATATATACAGGGTGAGATGGCTCAGTCTGTGAAGGCAATTGGTGATGTGAGTTTGATCTTCAGGACCCTCATAGTGGAGGGAGAGAACTGACTCCTTCAGCTTGTTCTCCGATGTGTACACACACAGATGAATCATAGAAATTGGTTTGGGCTTTTGAAAAAGAGGCCAACAGGTTGAATTCAGGTTCACTCTTTCAGCTTTAAAGGTCATGTCTCCAACAGCAGTCCAGCCTACAATTCTGGCAGTCAGGGCTTCAACAGAGGAGTGTGAAGAGTGTATACAATTATGTCCTTAACTAGACCTTGTTTTTGAGTTGGGGTAATTAAGATATAGGAAACTCTTGCTTTTTTTTTTTTTTTTTTTTTTTTTTTAAGAAAATAGGCCAAAATTATTATTTATTTATTTCTGGAATTTGAAATTCCCTTTACTGACATCTTTGGGGCCTCACTTTTTACTTCTGAGTATAAAAATAAATAAATAAATAGAAATAAGTAATTTTTTTTCTTTCAGCCAAAATCTGAAGATGAAGAAGGCTGGAAAAAATTTTGTCTGGGTGAAAGGTTATGTGCTGAAGGGGCTATTGGACCATCTACAAATGAAAGTCCTGGGATTGACTATGTACAAGTAGGTGATGATGTAGATAAGCTTAAGAAGTGACACAGAAATGCAGACATTGCTTAGTATATTGGAGTTACCAGTTCACAGCGTCCACCAAATTCAAACCACAAACTGTTTGTGTACACCTCATGACCTAAGAGAAACTTGCTCTTTTTCTTATAGGTTATTAAAAACAAAGCTGAGTATGACTAAGACAGTATGTGGCTGGAAAGACTCAATATTGTCTGATTCTGTGTAGAAAATATTTGACCAACTTCTCACATAGTTGCCTGGATGTTTAACTCAGAAACTAGCAGCCCAGTTTCTAATTTATCAGGCTTTATACTCTCTTGTGTGTTAGTTATATAGTGATTTTATTAGTTAAGAAATATTCTGTTAAGGTTTTTTGTTTCGCTGGGGTTAGCCTTGACATCACCTTCTTCCTGCCTGAGTCTTTTGAGTAGAGCTAGAATTACAGGTACATGCTGTCCTGGCTACCTAGGATTTGGAGTTTTCTGGTTTGTTTGTGAGTCTTGGTTTGTTTTTTGTGAAGCAAGTTGGTAATTAATAAAGATATTTTACTAAGCACAAAGAGTAACAGAGAAAGAGGCACTCAAAAGTACATACCGTAGAACATAAGTGTGTACGTCTCAAGGGTTACTTTGGGGTTTGGGTGGTTTTGTTTGTTTTTATAAGTAGTCAGAAATACAGTAAAACATAATAATTAGAAAACTCTTGCTTTTGTTGGGTTTTTTGTTTCTTTATTTTTTGTTTTTTGTTTTGGTTTGTTTTTTTTTCAGATAGAGACTGTAGCCCTGACTGGCCTGGAACTCCCTGTGTAGATGACCAGGCTGTCATCAACCCACAGAGATCCTCCTGCCTCTGTCTCCTGAGTGTTGGAAGTAAAGTCCTGCACAACCATGCCTGGCCCAATTAAGAATCTGTTTAAGTTATTAATAAACATTCTGCAGATGAACTATTGAAAGTATTTTGAAAGTTTTTCAATACTTTGTGGAGAATATTGAGACAGTCTTGCCTAGGGATGACCTAGAAGTCACTATATGGCCTGGGATGGCCTTGATCTCATAATCATCATGACACAACATCCAAAGTATATATGTGCTACACTCATAAATTTTGTGTCTAACTCCTGGTTTTTTCACAATTGACCTGCCTTTAAGTTAAAGATGTTCCCAGGAAGCCCATCGTGAGGGCCAGCAGATGGCTCTGTGGATAAAGGCCCTTGCCACCAAGCCTGACAATGTGAGTTCAGTCCTCAGAATTCATGTGGTAGAAAGAGAAAGTCGGCTCCTAAAGATTGTTTTCCTATACACACTAAGGCATATTTGCCCACCCACATACACACAAGAAAAATAAATAGACACGTTTTTAATTTTTTAAGACCCACTGTGTACATTTGCATTACTCCATACATTTTATATATATATGTAGTTTTCTTGTTTCTTTATTTGGTTTTTTTTGTTTGTTTGATGAATCCTTTTTATTTTTTATGTGCATTGGTGTTTTACTTACAGGTAAGTCTGTGTGGAGGTGTCGGATCCCTGCAATTGTAATTACAGGCAGTTCTGATCTGCCTTATAGGGGTAGGAATTGAACCAGGGTCTTACTATGTAACCCTGGCTAGCCTGGAACTCAAAGATGTCTATGTTTGCCTTATAAGTGGGAGATCAAAGGTGTGTGCCACCACCCCCCTGACTCTCCATGTTATTTTCTATTTAAGAGATAATTTGTTTGGTATGCAATGCCATGTTTTTGTTTTTCCTATTTAAAACTACTTCCCAAGCGAGCCTCGTGGCATAAGGTCAGTCTGGAGAATAGCAAAAACAATAAAAACCTTGGCCTCAAAATGTAAAGAGCTGTAAAACTCATTTAAAAAAAAAAAAAAAAAAGACAAAGGGTGTAAATAGACATCTCAAAAAGGCAATACCAAATTTTTATAGAATATGTCCAACCTTACTCCTCATATAACTATTATTGATTTGGCTTGATACTATAAAATACAGGGCTGGAGGGGGCTGGAGAGATGGCTCAGCGGTTAAGAGCAACGTCTGCTCTTCTGGAGGACCCAGGTTCGATTCCCAGCACCCACATGGCAGCTAACAACTGTCTCTAGTTGCAGTTCTAGGCAAACACCAAGGCAAATAAATAAATAAAGTTTAAAAAAAAAAAAAAAATACAGGGCTGGAGAGATGGCTCAGCGGTTAAGAGCACTGACTGTTCTTTCAGAGGACCTGAGTTGGATTCCCAGCATCCACATGGCAGCTAACAACTATCTGTAATTCCAAGATCTGACACCCTTACAGTTATACATGCAGGCAAAACACCAATTCACATAAAATAAAAATAAATATTTAAAAAAAAAGCGACTTCAAGTACTATTTAATATATATATATATAAAACTGTCTCAAACAAAAGAAGTTAATATTTATAAGTACTATTGTTTTTAGATTTCTTCCTTTAATATTTCAGCTATTAAGATCCTATTCTTAGCCACGCATTGTGGTGGATATTTGTAATGTTAGTGCTCAGTCCTTGTGATACTGAGGAAGGATCACTCCATCCAGCCGGGTTATAGTGAGTTCAAGATCAGCTTGGGCTGTATGGAGAGAACCTGTTAAGAACAAGCTTAAGAGAAAAGCCAGGTGTGGTGATACCGGTCTTTAATCGCAGCATTAAGGAGACACAAGCAGGCAGATCTCTGGTGTTTGAGGCCAACTTGGTCCACATAACTAGACCTTGTCTCAAAAACAAATAAGCAGCTAGGCAGGGAGGGGGTATATGCCTTTAATCTCAGCATTCAGAAGGCAGAGGCTGCCAGATCTCTGTGACTTTCCAGTGCTACATATGAGACTCTAACTCAAAAAGAAATAAAAGACATTGATTTTTTTTAAAAACCATATCCTCAGAATGTCTCATAGCGAAGAAATGTTCTTCTGTTTGTGTATGTGTAGGTGCACATGTATGTGAAGGTGCATGTAGAAGCCAAAGGCCAGCCTCAGCTCTTATTGCTTGGATGCTGTTCATCTGAATTTCACTAGGCTGGTGGGCTAATGAGCTCCAAGGACCCACCTGTCTCTGTTTACTCAGCACTAGGACTATAAGCATGTACTACCATAACCAAAGTGCCACATAGGTTCTGGAATAGAACTCAGGTTCTTATTCTTACATGGCAAGCGCTTTACAAACAGAGCCATCTCCCCAGCCTCATAGGCTCCTTTCTTTTTTAAAGGGTATTTTGTTTTAAGGTTCTTCTAATTTCATGTATATGAGTGTTTGTCTGCCTTTATATGTGTGCTTGCTGTCCCAGGAATCTAGAAGAACGGAAAGCATCTCCTGGAACTAGAGTTATAGACGGATGTAAGCCACCATTTGAGTGCTGAGAACCAAACCCGGGTACTTTTGCAAGAGCAGCCACTGCTCTTTGCCCCTGAGCCATCTCTCCAGCTCTTCTTTTTCACTTGCACTATTATTAAAACTTTTTAAAATTCTGGGCTGGAGAGATGGCTCAGTGGTTAAGAGCACTGACTGTTCTTCCAGAGGACCTGAGTTTGATTGCCAGCAACCACATGGCAGCTAACAACTGTCTATAATTCCAAGATCTGACACTCTTACATAGTTATATATGCAGGCAAAACACCAATTCACATAAAATAAAAATAAATATTTTTTTAAAAAAGTTTTTTAAATTTCGTGGGGGGGGGGCCTCTGGTCCAGAAATTGCTGTCAGGTGGTTGTGAGGTACCTGATGTGTGTGCTGGGAACTGAACTTGGGTCATCTGTAAGGGCAGCAAATACCCTTCGCTGCTGAGCCACTTCTCCAGCCACTTTTTTCTTCTCTTCTCCTTTCTTTCTCTCTTTCTTCCTTTATTTTCCTTTTCCCTCACATAACTGAGCCTGAAGCCCAGCCTCAACATGCACTAAGCAAATGCTCTATCACACAGATACATACCCAGCCCTTGGAATGTCTTTTGTTTGGCAAGAAATTTACTAGTTTGAACCGAAGTGAGTGAGCCCTGCTTGTGCTGCCATTTAGTGAAGCTCAGTCTCCTTTTTCCTTCCAGATTGGTTTTCCTCCCTTGCTCAGTATTGTAAGCAGAATGAACCAGGTAAGATCATCAAGCAATGCCTATGGTCTTGTGCTTGCAGTGTATATGAAGGGTTTGGATCCATTGACTTGGTATTTGCTGTAGGCAGGGTCTTGTTCTGGGTTCTGCAATGATTCTGATTACATTCCAATGTGAGAAAATAAAGTTGATAGCTGTTTTATAGCTGAGGAAACAAAATTTCATGAAGTAAAAGAATTCCATAACAGGTGGCTCTTGTGTCCCTACTATGGTGCTAAAATACTCATGTACATTTAGATATGAGTGTTAAATTTGCATCCAAAATTCAGTACTTGAAGCCAAGACACAGTTCTAATTATAAAGTGCTCAATGAAGACTAAAATAGATTATTTATTAAACCAAAGAGGGACACAGATGGAATTTCAATCTTTAGTCCTTTAGGAGTAGAGACTTTTATTGTCAACTTTAAAGCAAATGAAGTCAGCTCATGACTTTAGTCTCAGCACTTAGGAGACAGAAGCATGTAGATCTCTGAGTTTGAAGCCAACTTGATGTACAAAGTGAGTTCCAGGATATTCAGGGCTCTGTAAAGGAAATAGGCTGATAGTCATAGCTGTAAAGTCTATTATTTGGGACTTTTAAAAAAAAAAAAAATGTATTTATTATGTATACAATGTTCTGCCTGCATGTATGCAGGCCAGAAGAGGGCACCAGATTTTATTATGGATGGTTGTGAGCCACTATGTGGGTGTTGGGAATTGAACTCGGTGCCTACAGAAGAGTTGTCTGTGGTCCTAACCTCTGTGCCATCTCTCCAGTCTCATATTTGGGGAATTTTTTAAGTACTCAATTACATTTAAGTAAGAGAATATTCTCAAAGCATTGATAATTTCATCTGTATAGTTTTAAAACCTCTTTCTCTAGCTAAGTTTACTTCTCTTTAGATTTGGTTTTCAACTTAATTTTAATTGGTAAGTAAACTGAAGGCTCTTTTTATGGGAGTATTTGAAATACTTCATTAGTTACAAACTAAATATAAAGCCTAAGTTGATACTTGAGAGTATAAAACTATTTCTGTTAAAAAGACTTTTTTTAGTCAGGCTGTTGACTCTTGGCTATAAAGGTAGCACTTGGGAGGCAGAGGCAGGAGGATGGCCACAAGTTTGAGGCCAGACTGTTCTGCATTGTGAATCCAGGCCGGTCAGGGCCACAGAGTGAGACCTTGTCTCAAGAAACAAAACAAAAAGCCAATATGTAGGTGTGAGCCATAGTTATTACTCATGGTTTTCTTCGGAAACCTAAAGAACAGAGCTATTTTAGCTCTTAACTACAGTTAATGGAACTCATGTTGAACTTGTCAGTGTTGAACTCTAATGTCACTGTTTCCTGTCCCCACCCCACCTCTTTTTTAGGCAACAATTACTAGTGTCTTGGAATATCTGAGTAATTGGTTTGGAGAAAGAGATTTTACTCCAGAATTGGTAGTATTGCATCTTTTTCTTTTCATATGTAGGCAAAATCATGTTTATTTATATGAGTTATGACTGTAGTACTTATATATGTGTGTATATATATGTATTCATGTGTCCTGCAATATAGAATCCAAATTTTGTTTATAAATAAGGGCCTTATCAGGCAAATCAATGTATTTTCCTCATTAAGTAAGTCATAGGGACTGGGAATGCAATGGCACCTACCTATGAATTATAGTACTTGGGAGGTAGATACAAGAGTTTGAGGGCAGCCTTAGCTACATAGTGAATTGTAAGTCAGCCTACGCTACAGAATAAGACTTGTCTCAAAAATACTAAAAGGGGGCCAGGCAGTTGTAGAGTATTATTCAAAAATCAGAAACTTTATCTGAATGATAAGACTGAAGATAATATTTCTATTTCCTTAATTTTCTTGACATTTTTCTGTGTAAACTGTTACTACCTTGATGTTTTATAATTGAAATACCTCTTCAAGAGTATAGCTACATGAAGCTCCAGAACTTTGGGGGTTTTTTAAAGAAAGGGAGATTCATTTTTAAGGAAAAGGAGACCCTGACAGTTTCAGGGTGCTCTATCCCATGCTGCCTCCCCATTGTACCTGCCTTCAGTGAGGCAGAACATCATGATGGTAGGGAATAGTGAAGCACACCTGCTGATGTGAACATTCACCAAAGAGGACACAGACTTCTATTATGTTTGCAATATAGTTCATAGTTCCTTTGTGTGGATCTAGGAGACCAGTTTTATTATTAAAATGATTTACATGAAGAAATTTGTCTATGAAGAACACATTTTTTATATACATCTAAAGATTTTATCTTAAGTAGTACTGAGGATTGAATCTCAGTTTTATGCATGCCAGGCAAGTAAGTGCTTTACAATGAGCTGTGCCCTCAGCCTTCATTTTACTATTTCATTTTGAAACATGGTCTTATTAAGTTGGTCAAGCTAGCTTTGAACTTACAATCTTCCTCTGTCAACCTCTCAAGTGATTAGCACTACAGGCCCATCAAACCTAGAAATTAAAGAGTTTGATTTATACCCTACTGTGATAACCCACACCTTTAATCACAGCATTATAAAGGCAGAGGCAAGCAGATCTCTAAGCTGGAGGCCAGCCAGAGATATATAATGAGATCTTGTCTCAAGAAAACAAAAAAAGACTTTTGTTTATAATTGAAAACCTCAGGACAAGGCATGGTGTTTGCTTCTTTAATCCCAGCATTCATGAGACAGAATCAAGTAGATTTCTATGAATTCCAGGCCAGCCAGGGCTACACAGTGAGAACCTGTCTACAAAGAAGGAGTGTGTGTGTGGGGAGTCCTAAACTGTAGTACAAATATCAGCAGTGAGTTTGTTGGATAGGAGTCAGGAGCTGTTTTGAAGTATCTGGTGGTCTAGGTTAGGTGACAGAAGGACTATCATTTGAGTTATTCATCCCTTGATTTAGACAAAGCATGGAAACAGGTTTGAGCATTTAGAAAAACAAGTTAAATGGGGGCTTCATTATTTGTCTATTTATTATTCTTTAATGTTTACTTAGGGAAGATGGTTTTATGCTTTGTTGGCTTGTCTTGAAAAACCTTTATTACCTGAGGCTCATTCACTAATTCGACAGCTTGCAAGAAGATGCTCTGAAGTCAGGCTCCTAGTGGTGAGTTATAACTTGTACTTCAGATTCTAATTGGATTCTAATCCATGTACATGATGGAAAAGAAGATTACAGTGATATATGAAATGGAAAAATGTGGGAAATGTTATTAGCTCGGAGTAAAGAGGTGACCAAAAAAAACTCTCAAATAGAGTAGATTAAATAACATATAGCCAAATATGGTGGCACAAGACTGTAATCCTAGCATCTAGGTAGTAGAATGGGGAGTATTGAAGTTCAAATCCAGCCTGGGCTTTGTAAAAGACTCTCTCACAAAATGGGGGAGGGGGGATGGGATTAATGATGGTGGTGTGCACCTTTAGTCCTAGCACTTAGGAGGCAGAGGCAGGTGGAGATATGGAAGGCCAGCCTGGTCTACATAATGAGCTTCAGGCCTGACTCCACTATATAGTAAGACCTGTCTCAAAAAAAAAAAGAGAAGAAGAAGAAAGAATATAGGAAAAAAACTACAATGAAGATGTCTTTCCCCTCAGGTAAAGGAAGTCAGAAGGTACAGACAAGATCTAAAATGACTAGATCCCATGACTTCCATCCTTCTCTGAGTCTCTTTTGTGTTGCTATAGCAAAATCCCTGAAGTTGGTATTAAGTATGGAGGAACTGAATCCAGGACGTTGAGTGTGCTGGGTAATTGATTTAGTTCAGTTTGGAGGCTCAAAAGGTCCCATCTGTTCTACCTTCCAACTACATCATGGTATAGTGGGAGGGGATCAACTAACAGGATTGTGTAAAGCAATCCCTGCCTCTTGTTCACTATGTAACAACCCCTGTTGTAGTGCCCATAAAACTAGAACCTTTGTAAACAGCATTAATTCCCCCCCCAACCCCAAGACAGGGTCTCTCTGGGTAGCCCTGGTTGCCCTAGAACTCACTTCACAGACCAGGCTGGCCTCAAACTCAAAAGATCCTCCTGCCCCTGCATCCTAAGTGCTGGGATTAAAGGTTTGTGCCACCACTGCCCCAGCATTAATTATCAATCCTTCTCATCAGCATCTTTCTTTAAGTAATGATCTTAGCCTGATAACCTGAGCTTGATATCCTAGGAAATACAGACAACAGTAAATGGAAGCATAATTATAAAGTAAAGCCAGGTGGTGGTAGCACATGCCTTTAATCCCAGCACTCAGGATACAGAGGCAGGCAGATCTTTTTCAGTTCAAGACTAGGCTGGTCTACAGAGTGAGTTCCAGGATGTCGAGGACTAGACAGAGAAACCCTGTGTAGAAAAACCAATTAAATAAAATAAGAGATTGTAGCTGAGGCTATAACCTACTGATTACAGTACTCATCTAGCATGTACACAGTTCTAGCCACAGCACTGCATATTTCAAGTGTGATAGCCCAAGCCTATCAGCATTGGGAAGGTAGAGGCAGAAGGATCAATGACAGCTTGGAGACTACATGTGGATTCTAGACCCCTCTGTACTATATGAAACCTAAACCTCAAAACAAAATAAGGAGCCTCTTATAAATAACTAAGGAATACCAATAGCTGGAGCCCCAGATTGGTTATCCAACACGAACTGGTCAGCCCCAGAATTATGTACATGATTAACTGTATATGGACTAAGCAGATGATATATATTTTTGTGTGTATATGTGTATAAAAAAACAATAAGAAAAGAGTCCATAAATTTTGGTACATGAAAGATTGAGGTACATGAAAATAATGTGTTTAGGTTTTAATTTTATGAATAAAAAGTGCGCCAGGTGTAGTGGCACATGGCTTTAATTCCAGCACTCAGGAGGCAAAGCAGGCAGATACAAAGCAGTCTATCTACATAAAAAGTTCCGCCAACTGAGGGTAAACAGACCTTGGCTCAAAAAATAAATAGCCCAATGTTTTCAGGGAATACTTAGCTTCAGTTTTCTTCTGTTTGTCCATTTTGGGAACAAAGCTGGCCTTGAATTCACAGAGCTCTACCTGTTCTGCCTCCTGATGACTGACTAAGGCATGAGTCAAACACCAGCCTCTTGACAGTTTATTCCATGTCTTAAAATTTATTATGAAAATATTTGAGGGAAGTAAGTACTTTTTCTGTTTTTCAGGATAGTAAAGATGATGAAAGAGTTCCTGCTTTGAATTTGCTGATCTGCTTAGTGAGCAGGTAATTAAGAAACCTGATCTCCTGTTTGTTTTCAGTGAAAAGTAGAGATCAGTTCATCATTCATTCTTAGGTGCCATAGGTGTTTAGTTTCATTTCTTTTTATTATTATCAATCAGTACTGGGGATAGAACCCAACGCCTTGTACGTGTCAGGCAAGAGTCAAGAGTCTGCCAGCTAAGCTGCATCTCCTTCCCTTATTTAATACCTTATATAAGGCTTTCACCTGAATTTATTTGAAAATATGTTCTAAATCTAAACAAAAGGCACACATTTATCTTATGTCTCTTCCTGGGCATGTTTTGCTCATTGATGAATGGTTGTTGTTTGGGTGGTTGGTTGATTGGTTTTGTTTTTGCTAGCACCTTTCTGAAGCTTCATAGTATGTTTAGCTAAATAAAGTTAGCACCTTCCCAAAACAAGATACATTTTGAAAATACACACATACTGAACATCTAGAGGTTTATTTGTTGAGTTTTTGAAACAGGGATTCTCTGTCTAGCTAGTCCTTGCTGTCCTAGAACTAGTCCTCAAACTGAGAGATCCCTGAGGGATCCACTTGCTTCTGCCTCCCAAGTGCTGGGATTAAAGGTTCATCTAGTTTTCTGATTTATCAATAATTAATAATAAAAATTTAATATATTCAGTTTTACTAGGAACTTCATACCAATCATTTTTCTTAGTGTGTAATTACATAGTAGATGCTCATCTAACTCTACACCATCCGTTTAGGGATAAGGAAATTGTGGCAAAAAGATGGAAAGTAACTTTCCTGCTCCGCAAACATCACAGGGGTAGACATAGGATCCACAAAGGCAACTAACTTACTAAAGAACTCAGCCTCCCCTCTTCCATTTTTTTAATGTATATGGGTGTTTTCCCATTGGGTAGATGTAGTATCACGAATGAGACTCAGAGCCAAGTATCGAGGGAAGGCTGAAATATCAGAGAGAAGAAGCACCAGTCAATTGTCAACCAGCTGTCTTGCAACTTCCTCAGCCTCGCTCCTGGTCACTTCTGCCAGTCTCTTCTTTGTCTGCCTGGTTTCTGCATCCCTTATATACCCCATCACATCCAGATTAGGATTAAAGGCGTGTAGCCTTGAACTCACAGAAACAGAAGTTCTGTCTCTGGAGTTATGGGATTAAGGGTGTAGGTCACCACTCCCTGCTTTCCCTGTGCTGGGATCAAAGGTATGTGTGACTAACTCAGCTGTTTATCCTTGTATTCAAGGTTTAAGAATTTTCTGAGCTGTCTGCCTAGGATTTGACTGTGTGCTCTCGCCCCAATATTCAGGTTTTATTAAATATGTAATATATATCCACAGGTAGATGTGCTGTATTTTAGTGTCTATTGAATTATGAACTTTTGTTGCTACTGGTAGTCCTGTACTTGATAGGAGTGCTTACACTGAATTCCTTTTCTTACTAGGTATTTTGACCAGCGTGATTTAGCTGATGAGCCATCTTGATAGAGTTTATGTCCTGGGGATAGATGATCGTTCTTCAAAGGCAGCCTAAGTCTGAGAAAGCATAATGCCAATTTGAGGACAGACTGCATCGCTTCTTCAGCACTGTATGAAGTATTTCATCTTAATCTGCAGCTCAAATTGATATTCAGAATATAGACAGTGTTGGTTTGAGTATCTGAAATAGCTGAGGAAAAACCCACAGGGTTATCTGATGAGCAGCTGGAATAGTTTCTTCAGTCATGTGAAAACAGATCAAGTGTGACTTATTACTTAAGTAGCTTGCATAAAAACTGATGAAATTGTATACAGGTCCCTGGTGCTGTTTCATTGTTTACAAATATACATGAATATGTTGAAATGTATTTTGACTACTCAAATTTCATTTTACTTTTGGAACAAAATAAAAGACAGTGGATGTCCTTAGAATTACAATTCATGCAGATAAAATGGCAAATCTGTTCATAGTCAACAGAACTAACCAGATGTTCAGGTTAAACTCAGTCCTCATTCTGTACCACCAAATCTTTTTCTAGCAAGTCATTTTCAGTAATGACCTAATAAGCTGTGTATCGTAATCATAGCATTTGGAGGTTTTAAGCCAGTTTGGGCTACATAATAAGACTCTACTCAAAAAAACCTAAGGGACTGGAAATAGATCAGTGCTTAAGAGTACTTGCTGCTCTTGCAGAGGACTTGGGTTCCCAGAACCTACATAGCAGATGTCAACCATCTGTGACATCAGTTCCATATGATCTTACACCCTCTTCTGCCCTCCAGGTGCCAGGCATGCACACTGGTATATATAAAGACAATTTTTTTTATTTAAAAAAATGTTTTAACATACCCACCACTGTTCTGCCTCCCTCCCCTTAAATTCTCCCCCAGCTTTCCTCACCCGTTTCCCCACTCATTCCTCAGCAAAGGTAAGGACTCCCAGGGTGAGTCAGTGCAGTCTGGCATATCCATTTGAGTGAAGAACAAGCTCCTCCCCCAAGTATCAAGGCTGAGCAAGGTGTTGCTCTGTAGGGAATGAGCTCCAAGAACCCAGTTCAAGGCAAAACACTTGAACAATGAAATTCACTGAAAACAAACAAATCTTCAAAATCAAGTCTTAAAAACAACATGTACCATAGCTGAATTTAAAGTTGCACATTGTTTTGATTTGTTTGGGAGAGGATGATGTACTGGGGACTGATTATCATCAGTACAGATGAAGTGTCATTTGTAGTTTGTTTTAATTTCCATAGCCAGTAGAGTAAAGTTATATATGATACTCACAGTAAAATTCCTGAATGGATAACATTTACAAAGCAGTTTTGTTTATGCAGTGAATAAGAGGTATAAACTATTACCTTAATGCAGTTCCATCCTTACTAGCAAACTAAAGGATTTTTATTGTTGCTAAAACAGGATGTTACTCCACAGTCCAGCCCAACCTGAAAGTCACTGTGTAGCCCAAGATGGCCTCAAACTTGTGTGACTCCATGCCTTCATTTCCCAAATACTGTAGTAACAGTCGTGAGTCGTCATCATACCTAATTTAGCTTGAGGATAGTGAACAAAAGTGAGAAGCCATTTATATAATAATTTAATTTGGTGTAAAGACATTTTGGGTGCTGGAGACAAATAGAAGTAAACATTTTAAATCACAAGACCTTTCACAACAACCCCACATGCTTCTTCAGGACTCAAGAAATGACCTCACCCTTCATCTAGCTCCCAGCTTCTCAACAGAAATGCATTTATTGTGGAGGTAACTAATAATCCACTGGTGGTTTGAATAAGAATGGCTCCTCTAAACTCATATAGTGGAATGCCTAGGGAGTGGCATGGGGGTGTGCCCTTGCTAGAGGAAGTATGTCACTGCGAGTAAGTTTAGGGGGTTCAAAAGCCCAGGCCAGTCCCAGTGTCTTTCTCTTCCTGCTGACTGCCCATTACTCTCCTCAAGCACCACGTCTGCCAGCATGCTGCCATGCTTTCTACTCTGATGATAATGGACTAACCCTCTAAAACTGCAAGGAGGCCCCAGCTAAATGCTTTCTTTTATGAGTTGCCATGATCATGCTGTCTTTACAGCAACAGAGCACTAAGAAACACACAAAATTTAAAGGTTAAATGTCAAAAGATTTTTGGAGAACTACCCCACAATTTATTTGTAACTTCATGCCTGAACAGTTTGTTGGTTTTCTGCCCGTAATTAAAGGGTCTCACCACCAAGTACCACACTAGAGTTTATTAACAGGGAAGCAGGGACACAGGAGAAGCAGAAGAGAAAGAGATATTAAGTGAGCATTTACTTTTAAGAAGGCAGGTGGGCCCATGCTTACATAGCCACACCTAGGGGTGGTGTCCCAGGAGAATGCCAGCACAGGTGGTGCCGTGCTGCCCTGTGGGAGGTCTGCAAGGCCTGGGGGTCTGCAAGGACTATTGGGAATGCTTACACAGTTTCATTCACATGTATACTTATATACTGCAATATTCTGTCCCCAGAGTTCCACAGTTCTTCCACAATTCTCCCAAATATGTGAGGTCTCTCACAATACTCTATTCCTGCTACCAATTTCTGTCTTAGTTAAGATTACTATTGCTGTGATGAAACATATGACCAAAAGCAACATGGAAAGGAAAGGATTTATTTGACCTATGTATCCATATCACAGATCTTCATCAAAGGAAATCAGTGTAGGAACTCAATCAAGGAAGGAACACAGAGGCAGGAACTGATGCAGAGGCCATGGGGGGAATGCTGCTTACTGGCTTGCTCAGAGTGCTTCTTATAGAAATCTAGGACCACCAGCCCAGGGGTGTACCCACCTATGGTCACTAATTAAGAAAATACCTTACAGTTCCTCTGTGTAGCCCATTCTTATGGAGACATTTTTCCAAATGAGGTTCCTTTCAGATGAGTAGTTTATGTCAAGTTAACATAAAACTAGCCAGCAGGGGCTAGAGAGATGGCTCAGGGGTTAAGAGCACTGACTGTTCTTCCAGAGGTTCTGAGTTCAGTTTCCAGCAACCACATGGTGGCTCACAACCATCTATGATGACATCTGGTGCCTTCTTCTGTATACTGTATACATAACAAATAAATCTTTTTTTAAAAACTACCAGCAGAATATGTAACCAATACTGGTCCCAACTTCAGCATTCTGAATGCTGAGATTATAGGCCTACAGCATCATACCAAGCTTCAAAACCTATTTTTATTATGTTTTGATTTTAATCTTTTGAGGTATTAGCTCATGTGTGTATCACAAGCTGGCCTCAAACTTATGTAGAGGAGAATAAGCTTTTAATTCCTGATCCTCCTGAGTGCTAGAATTACAGATATGTGCCTCCATACTTGGATTATTTTAGGGTTTGTTGTTTTTGAAGCAGATTCGTATTATGTAGCCCAGGCATATTCATGATCTTCCTGCTTCAACCTCCTGAATACAAGGATTACAGGCATGAACCAATAATCGTTTATAAGGTTCCAGGCTGAAACTAAGCAATGTGTGATAGAATCATCAGCCACAACATGAAACTATGTGGAATGTATAAGCCCTAGGGGCTTTTAGGGGCCTGGGGCCAGCCTGGCCTCAGGCAATTTAAAATAGTTACAACTGGAGCCTTAAAACATGTGCTCCTAGTGCCTCCTCATAGCCATGAGGGACCCTTGAGTGGACCCTTCCTCATAAGCCTACATGAGGCCTTAGCAACAGAGGCGGAGTCCTGATGTGAAATGACCTAGGCAAGCTATCGACGACCAGCTACAGCAGCAGATGCCAGAAAAGCAAAGCCCTTCCCCCTGGCTTTTATATAAAGGCTTGCTCCTTCCTCAATAAATTGAACTTTGTTTATTCAACTAGTCCCCAGAACCTGTGTCGCTGACTCTCTACCTTCCTTCATTTCCCCTCCCCTAAAGGGTAATTAACAGGGCCCAAAGCATAGGCAATCCGAACAAAACTAAGGGAAGCTTAAGATGCAATGGAGACAGACCCAAAGATGTTAGGGATGCTAGGACCACAAGATACCAACGGAGGAAAGCTGCAGGCATGGAGCAGAGCTGGAGAGCTAAATCTACTGTTCTTTGGAGCAGTCATGATTCCCCAGATGCCATACGTATCAAAGTAGAGAAGATGGTGTTTGCCCTGTTCAATTTTGGTCTTGCTTGGGTCCCATCTTTCCTGGATTTGTCCCCATTCCTCCCTTTTGGAATAGGAAGATTTACACTGCCATTATATGTTGCAACTATGTAATTTGTGTTTTTTAGAATCTTATAAGAGATTGCCAGGGCTGGAGAGATGGCTCAGCGGTTAAGAGCACCATCTGCTCTTCCAGAGGACCTGGGTTCGATTCCCAGCACCCACATGGCAGCTAACAACTGTCTGTAGCTGTAGTTCCAGGCAAACACCAAGGCAAATAAATAAATAAATAAAGTTTTTTTTTTAAAAAAAAAAAAAAAAAGAGAGAGAGAGAGAGAGATTGCCTTGGAGGCTGGAGAGTTGGCTCAAAGGTTAAAAGAATGGGCTGTTCTTCCAGAGTAACTGAGTTCAATTCAAAGCAACCATATGGTGGCTCACAACCATCTATAATGAGATCTGGTGCCTCTTCTGGCACACCGGGATGCATGCAGGCAAACCACTATACATAATAAAATAAATTTTTAAAAGAGAGATTGCCTTAACTCTCAAAAGATTGACTTTGGACTTTGTAACAATTATGAGATTATAATGGGACCTAAAAATTAGGGCATCTGTAGAAACGGATTAAGTGCATTTTATATTTGGAATGAAAATGAGTGTTTAGGGGGATAAAATTTTATGATTTAAAGTAATGTGTCAGAATGTCAAGTTGACAAGGATTGGAGTTTTTGACAGTTAATCTTGTCAATGTGACTAGATTTAGACTGGCTTACTTCATTTAACATATATTTGCAAAGTTCATCCAAGTTGAAGTATGGCAGGATTTTTTTTTTTTTTTAAGTCTCACAATGAGCTAATTTCAAACCCCACAGACTACTGCTGGTCTCTACTATGTACTGGTGGGCTTGAACTCTGGATCCTCCTGCCTCTACCCACCAAGCTCTGAAATGATGTGTACCATCACCATGTCTAGTTTATGTGGTGAAAACCAGCTTCATCCATACTAGTCAAACACCCTACCAACTCTGCTATATCCACAATCCTGGGAAATACCATATACCATAATTTTTTTTAATGTCTTCATTCCTGCATACTTACTAATTCCACCTCTTGGCTATTGGAAGAAACAGCAGTAATCACTCTGTAATCATTTATTCTAGCAGCAGGGGAGTTACTGCAAAGGACATCCCCAGACCATCCATAGATGATGCTACTAGAATGTCAGTGAAGCACTGGACACCCAGAGGGACACTTAAGTCAAATGCACTTAAGTGAACTTGCACACACATAGGGACTGCATCACACCTGAGGGGAATATCAAAATGTTCCACCTATTATATCTGCAAAGGGTGTAGACAATGGCATTTCTATAGTTTAAGATATGAAGCTCAGGGCCAAAGTTAGTGTCAATGTTTGGGGTAACAGCCTAAACATCTTTATGAGTACCGTAGGAATGTTGAAGGTCTGTTGGGTCCTGGCTGTCTTGAGCAAAAGGACTGTCAGTCAAACAGCTACTACCCCATTACAGCACAAGCTTCCATGTAAACTACTGAAACAAGAGAACATGGATTTGAGAGTAAGAAAGAACATATGAGAGGGAGGAAAGGGAAGGAAGAAAGAATATAATCTCAATCATTTTTCAAAACATACACTTATGATTATAGATGACCACCCCACTCCTAACAGCAATGCCTCAGTCAGGGCTGTTTGAAGTATGTGAGGAAGACTCTTGGCTATTACAAGCCTTAGTGACCTTTCCATGTCCATGTAAACTAGGCATGAGAGAGAGCACTTTCCAGGTTGTCAGCAAAAGACCACTGCAACTGATGGTAAGAATGTAAGGCTGTAATTGGTCCAAGCACAAATGCCTGTGAGTGGTACTAAAGACACAAGGCAGTACTTGGGACCAACACAGCTTCCATGGTTCTGACTGATTCAAACACACCTTTCTCTGGCTTTAAAAACTTCTAGTACTGCAACATTGTGATCGAGAAAATGTTTCTGGCCAGGCAGTGGTGGCCACACTTTTAGTCCCAGCATTGAGGAGGCAGAAGGCAGATCTCTATGGATTTGAGGCCAGCCTGGTCTATATAGCTACTTCCAGGACTGTCAGGGCTACACAAAGAAACCCCTTCTCAGAAAAAAAAAAAAAAAAAAAAAAAAGTTTCTCTTGAGTGGCCATTTCTGGCCTATTTTCTATAGTGCAAGGTGGGCAGACACCATCCTCCCCACAAAGAAAGAAGCAGGGGCTGCAGGGGTCAGGGATGTAGTTCAGTTGAAATAATCTTTGACAAGCATGAATGAAGCCTGGGTCTGATCTGGCAAGTAGGTATGGTGGTACATGTTTATAACTTCAGCACTTGGAGGTGGGGGGTCAGAAGCTAAAGACTCACTGGCTACATCAAGTACATTACATAGGACGTGTCAGGTCAGCTTGGGCTACATAAAACCATCCAAAAAAGAAAAAAAAAGCAGGAGGGAGTGTTAATTATCAGTCTGACCAGATGTAGAATTGCCTAGGAGAAAGGCCTCAAGGCACATTTATGAGAAATTAAGCAGATTAAGGCTAGAAATGTCTGTGATGGTTTATCTTGAGCAGGTTAATCGATGTGGGAAGACTCACCTTAACTGGGCAGGACCAATTCCTGCTTAGGGATTCCAGATAGACTATAAAATGGACAGTGAGCTGATTTCGTCAGGTGAGGTTAGAGTAAAAAGAGCCGGAAGAAAGAAATGGCCGGCCTTGGTCACAGTTATTAAGGTGACAATGTGAAAACCTGGGCCAAAAGTACTAATATGTTTATTTTACAGGCTGAGGAATCTTGACTTCTAGGCCTACACAAAAGCCCTAACACTCACTGCTGTTAAGGGCTAAGGATCCTGTTACCTAGACCTGCCTGTAAGCTGAGAAGTCCACTGAAGCCAGAGACTAAGGAATCCCCACCTCCTACAACTCAGTAGCAAAAAACAGCCTGAACAAAAATGGCTAGGACTGAATAGACATTTCTCCAAAGGAATACATATGACTAAATGAAAATGAAGACATGCTCAGTGATGGAATGTCCAACATTGCATAGGAAAATGTAAACAAAACTAACATATTACTTCATAGTGCTTCTGATAGCCAGTATATAATAACTAATATACATGTGTATATGTATATGAATGTGTATATGTATTTGTGTGTCTTCCACAAAGCTCTATAACATATTAAGTCAAAGTCCCCAAGGCCCTCATGGGGCTGTTAACACTCTGCAGATGACTTAACCCCACTTATTGCCAAGTACGGGAAAACCAAAGCTTCCAAAGACCATTAAGAGATTCTTAAGCTGGGGAGATGGCTCAATGGTAGAGAGTGCCTACAGTCCCCAGAACTCATGCCAGGCAGCTCTCATGTGAAACTCCGGCTTGAGAGGATCCCATTCCCCTCACTGCCAGGCACTTGTCCTCATGTACAGATACCTCTACACAGACAGGTGCCTGTAATTTAAAATTAAAAAAAATTTTAAGATGTATTTATTTATTAGGTATACACTCTTCTGCCTCCATATATGCCTGCAGGCCAAATCTCATTATAGATGGTTGTGAGCCACCAGGCGGGTGCTGGACCTCAAGGGGAGCAGCCAGTGCTCATAACCTCTGAGCCATCTCTCCAGCTCCTAAAATGAATTTAAGATCTTGTCTACTCAAAAAAAAAATGTATTTGAGTACAGCAAAAGAAGCTTTGCCACCTGCTTGGTGAAAACAAGAATGAGGGGCTGGAGAGATGGCTCAGCGGTTAGAGCACCGTCTGCTCTTCCAGAGGACCCGGGTTCGATTCCCAGCACCCACATGGCAGCTAACAACTGTCTGTAGTTCCAGTTCCAGGCAAACACCAAGGCAAATAAATAAATAAAGTTTTAAAAAAAAAAAAAAAAAGAAAGAAAACAAGAATGATTGTAATTTTTTTCTCTTTTTGCTTTCCATAGTAGATAGCTGTACTAATTTACATCCTAACAGTACACAAGGGATCAAAGAATCTAATGTTTCTACTTTGTCAGAAATTTGTTTTGTTTTACACATACACACACAGAGAGAGAGAGAGAGAGAGAGGTCAGTCATATTGTATGTACTGGCCATCAGAAGTAATATCTTACAGAAGTAAAATGTTTCCATTTTCCTATGCAATGTTGAACATTCCAGCACTGAGCATGTCTTCATTTTCACTTAGTCATTTGTATTCCTTCTTTGGAGAAATGTCTATTCAGTCCTAGCCATTTTTCAATCAGACTGTTTTCTGCTACTGAGTTATAGCTCTTTTTAAGAAAAAAAAAAATTTTTTTTGACAATGTCATACAGGTATGTAGTATATTTTAATCAAATTCATCCCACATTCCTCATTTAACCTCTTCCTCTAGGACCCTCTTTTTTCCCAACATCAGCCCCTTACTTATGTGTTGTTTCTTAATCACCCACTGAGTTGAATTAGGGTTGTTCCCACACATATAGATCATGGGCAACTCAGCAGTGGCTGCAGCTCTGTGAGTTATAACTCTTTTTGTACCATTTGATATTTGCAATATTTTCTTTCAGTCTGTTAAGCTGCTAATCTTCTAGGCCTTGGCCATACAGCTTCCAAGGCTGATCTAGCTCTGTTTTTCTTCCTACATCTGCTGCCTGTACTCAGAGCATGAGAGCCCAGAAATTATTACCAGGACCAATTTGATGCTTTTCTCATTATCTTCTAGAACCTTTCAGGGTAATTTTGTTGTTCTGCTTGAGACAGGATCTTACGTAGCTGAGTATAACCTTGAAGTTCTCACCCCACCCCACCTCCTGAATGCTGGTGTTATGCACACACTACCACTATGCTATTTATACAGTGATGGAATTTAGGGCTTCATGAATGTTAGGCAAGGCCAATTTTTCAGTTTTTATGTTTAAGTCTGTGTGTAGTGTTAGCATAATGATCCAGTTTCATTCTTTTGCATATGGGTATTACTTTCCTAGCATTTGTAGAAGAGATGTGCTGGTTGGATTTTTTTGTCAACTTGACATAAGCTAGAGTCATCTAGGAAGATCAAACTTCAGTTGAGAAAAAAAAAAATGGCTTGTAAGTGGCTCTGTGGGGTGTTTCCTTGATTAATGATTAATATGGGAAGGTCCAGCCAAGTGGACAGTGCTACCCTTGGACAGGTGGTCCTGGATTGTATTAGGCAGAACAAGCCAGTAAGCATCATGCCTCCATGGCTTCTGTTTCAGTTCCTGCCTGCAGGTTCCTCCTGCCTTGGCTTCTCTCAATAGACTGTGGCTCAAGATATGGAAGTCAAGCCCTTTCCTGCCCTTGGTCATAGTTTTAATCACAACTGCTTAAGGCTTTGTTTTTTTTGCTATTTCCTTTACCATTTTTCTACTTTTGTTTTAGAAAGTCCTTACCAGAAGTTCATAAAAGTAATCGCATTTTCTGTAGTACTTTATGATTTTATTTTTATGTGTAAACTTTTAAGTCTGCTATAACCTCAAGAAAAAACATTCTCAATTTTCCTTATAATCTCTTGAATAACTTAACTTTCCCCTTGTTTCTACTAAGAAGTTTCTTTTTGGCTACAATTAACAAAATACACATTGAGTAATGAAAGGAGTATATAGTTCCCAAAAATGGTGGTACAAATGACCAATAACATAATAAAAAGTGTCCAATACCACTAGTCAGAAGAGAACTGCACACTTGAGATCCCACCTCACCAGGCAGCATAGCACTGATTTTTAACAAGACAACAAGTTCTGGTTAGGCTGTGAACAAAATGGTGGTGCTGGGAATTTAAACCTGTCCAGCCAGCACAGAAATCAATACAGAGAATTCTCAAAAAAGGCCTACTATGTGGTCCAACTATAGCACTCAGGTATTTACCTGAAAGACTCCAGATTAACAAATCAGAGATTCTTGCTCACAGGTGTGTACTATAGCAGGACTTACAAGTGCTAAGTTACAGAATCAACCAAAGTTTCTTTTTTTTAAGATTTTGTATATAGTGTCCTGTCTGCATGTGTGTCTACAGGCCAGAAGAGGAAGCCAGATCTAATTACAGATGGTTGTGAGCCACCATGTGGTTGCTGGGAATTGAACTCAGGACCCCTGGAAGAAGAGCCAGTGCTCTTACTCACTGAGCCACCAAGGTGTCATAAACAGAACAGACAGGAAAATTGACATGCACAAGCACACACGCACAGGGACTGGAGAGACAGCTTAATGGTTAAGAGTACACATGACTCTTACAGAGGACAAGAGTTCAGTCCCCAGAGCCCACATCAGGCAGCACTCAACCATCTATAACTCCACATCTCTGGACTCAGCCACCCTGGCCTACTGCACTCTGTCATGCACACTTCATGAACATACACTTAAAAACTAAAAGTATTTTTTAAAAGATAATGTGTGAGCAAGAGTAATTATAAAAAATTATTTCCCAGCTTAATATTATCTGCCACTAGAGTTACCAACTAATCTACATTTCACTTTGATTTATTGATGGAAGTCTAAAGAACTAAAATCTATTAAAGTAAAATTAAATTTTCAAGAAGTTTAGACAGTAACATATGTTTATATATATACATATATACACACAATATATAAATGAAATCCTTATATAAGCATACAAATTCTCTTGACAGAAATAAATTATAAACAATACAATAAAAATTAGGCTTAATTTAGCATAGTGGTTTGTTTTTTTAAATACCTAAAACAGATTTATATTTTAACAAATTTTGGTCATTTGAACACAAACAATTCTGATTGGTGCATACTTTTCTACACAGCAATTCAACACACCTGAGTTTCACTTCTGAATCTAAAATGAAATACATATCACACTAAGGAAATAAAGATGTTTAAAATGAAGAGCCTAACATCTTGGTGTCTAGTTCATTGAAATCACTTTGAACAGTTCAGTTAGTTTATGTCATGGTAGAAGGACCTTTTATCTGTTTTAATTTGGTCAACATAATCTGTTGAGCTTATGTCTTTGCTTTGGCACAGCCAGCCAATGATGAGGTGAAATCAGTATTTGTAATACTTTGTACAGGAGAAGTCTCTCTTGTGTTTCACTGCACTCTACAGCTTCTGGATCATCACCTGAAATTTGCCTGAAAAACAGAATAGAAACAGAACAGTTATTCTTTGATTTCCAGGCATAAGGAAAACACACATATTTATTTCCATTCAGGAAGTAGTTGCACTCAAAGAACTTGCTATGTCAAAGGTCCTTTTGCACTCCTTAAAGTATCAATTGTCTGGTTAATGAGGAGGTGCTTTTCCTACATCCTGGGTCACTCTATCTGTCTTACTCCTCCCCCTCCCCCATTTTCAGACAGAGTCCCATTATGTAGCCATGGCTTGGAGCTCACTATGTAGACCAGACCAGGCAAGCTTTGAATTCACAGAGATTGCCTTCTCTGTTTCCTCAGTGCTGGGGGAAAAGGTGTGAGTAGCAATTCTGGGTATTTCATTACTAATTTTAAATGCATAGAAAAGTAACATAGTGAAATTCAACTAAATTTTGTTCTTGGTTAGTAACTTCAGAAAAAAATTACATATTACCAAAATAAATGTGAAATCAATGATACTAAAATGAAAGTTTCAGCATTTTTAATTTCCTCTACATTTAAAAGAAAAAGACCTAAAAAATGATTTAAAACATATGCAAAATAAACAAACTTACAGGCAGGCATTGAAGATACTTCAGCTGTTACAATACTTTTTATCCCCAAGTTTGACAAGCCACCTCTGATTAAGCCACATGTAAATGCTAGATACTAAAAGAAAAATTACAAAAAATGGTAAAGATTTACTAAAGCTATTGGTAAACAGGAAATTGATTTAAGCTATGGTATCACTACATCATTGCAGAATTTAAAAAGGAGAGTGAAGAAGAGCAAGACAAGGTGATAAGAGCCAGAGAAAAAGGCAGAGGTTAGGAAAATGAAGCTGTGAAGCTCACCTTTAATCCAGCATGTAGGAAGGAGAAGCAAGCTGATCTCCGAGTTAAAGGCTAGCCTGCTCTATAGTGAGTTTAAAAACCGCCAGAGCTACATAGCAAAATCATGTCTCAAAAAACCAAATGGGAAAAAAAGGTGTGAGACACCATTGGTAGTAAGTACAGCCCTGCACTTCACTATTCAGGCTAAGGCAGAGGATCATTTTTTTTTTTATTTTTTATTTATTTATTATGTATACAGTGTTTTGCCTGTATGTATGTTTGTATACCAGAAGAGGGCACCAGATCTCATTTCAGATAGTTGTGAGCCACCATATGGGTTCTGGGATTTGAACTCAGGTCCTCTGGAAGAGCAGCCAGTGCTCTTAACCTCTGAGCCATCTCTCCAGCCCAGAGGATCATTTCTTGAGGCAGGAATAAGAGGTCAACCAGAGCAACATACAGAGTCCTCACACTATGCAATTCTAACTAAAAAGAAAAGAACAGCACAGGCACTGTAAAAGAACTGTTAGAGTCCAATCTCACTATAACTAGATCACATGGACAAATGACTTAAATATAATCAATCTGGTGCTGCAGAACAAGGCTCTGAATATAGCATAATAACCAAAACAGAGAAATAGGTTTAATTCAAGAAACAATAGAGTTGGCTTGTAAGTTTTCTCCAGACTGCATAGGGATCTAACTAGACACTTAATACAACACTTAACTTATTCTTTTTCTAACCACTTTAACTTCCTTCATTTCTTGCCTATTTTCTCGGCCTTCCTATCAATCCTGCTGACTAAGCAAAGATCTCTCTGCTTCTTTTTCATTTTTTCTCCTTTGAGACAAGGCCTCAAACTTCCTGTGCAGCTAATTCCTGATCTTCCAACTTCTGTCTCCCAGACACTGAGATTACAAGCATATGCTATCATATCCAGTCTCCTAAAACCAAACATCTTGTCTCAAGACTTAGAGCGTACTGGGGCTGGAGAGATGGCTCCGAGGTTGAGAGCACTGGCTGCTCTTCCAGAGGTCCTGAGTTCAATTCCCAGCAACCACATGATGGCTCACAACTGTCTGTAATAAGATCCCAGTGCCCTCTTCTGTCATGCAAGCAGAACACTGTATAGATAATAAATAAATAAATCTTTAAAAAAAAAAAAGACTTAGAGCGCATCTAGGAAGCCTGCCTGTAACCCTAGCACTCCAGCAGCTCAAGCAAGAAGAGCACTACAAGTTGTAGTCTTGCCTGGGCTTTGTGATAAGTGATTTATTTTTATTTTATGTGAATTGGTGTTTTGCCTGCATGTTTAACTGTGTAAGGGTATCAGATCTTGGAATTACAGACAGTTGTTAGCTGCCATGTGGATGCTGGGAATCGAACTCAGGACCTTCAGAAGAGCAGTCAGTGCTCTTAACCGATGAGCTATCTCTCCAGCCTGAGATAAGTGGTCTTAATTCAGTAGCCGTCAGTCCAGTCCCCTAGAAAGAAATCTTTAACTTACTCTCTACAACTGAAGAAACTAAGATGCCCGAAAGTTAAATGAGAACCAAAAATAGTAAAATGTGAATAAAAATAATGAATATATGTTAACTATAAAAATGTTTGAAACCTAAATTCATATAGTTCTAGGTCCATGATTTCTACATCATAATTATACTGTATTTGCAAGCTATTTCAGATGTGAGAGGGAAATTTAAAAAATAAAAAAAAGGAGGGCAATACAATACTTGCAACATGAAGGTGGAAGAGAGGCTATTAGGAGGAGCAAACAGGAGGTCAGCATGAGACAGGCAGACAGAAGCAGGGACAGTGGGCGAGGAGAACCGGTAAGAACAAATACTTGAAAGAACAAGCATGAAACCTTTGTATGGCAATTTTAAAAAACTAGGAGAAAACTAAAGAATGAACAACTATTTACAGATAAATAACAAATTATACTTTCCTAGACTTTAATCATTTCAAAGGAATCCTTATGTTAAAATCTGTTATTCTGCCAGGCATAGTGACATAGGCCTTTAATACCAGCACTTAGGAGGCAGAGGTATCAGATTTCTGTGAGTTCCAGGCCAGTCTTGTCTACATAGCAAGTTTTAGACTAGGCATGCTAAACAGTGAGATTTCTACCTCCCTTCCAAAAACAAAACACCCTAAAAACAAAACAGTCCATCTGTTTACTCATTGATTTCTTTGTGAGATTAAAGGCAAAGCCTGCAGAAACCCTAGAAATACAGATTTACCCAATTAAAACAAACTTTTAGAAACACATGACAATTATATTTCTTAACCATTGTAGCCTAGCAAGAGATACAAACTTTGAAGTAACTAATGTTGCACAACTAATGTCTGTGTTTGAGTAGACCATACTAAAGAATCTGGAGTAACTCTACATACACTGAGTCTCTCTTATTGGTCTCTACAGCCCAACTGAAGTACATAGGAGCTGATGGTCAACATGTCTCCTGTTTCATAGAAAATGGCTTAAACAAAATGGTATAATTAAAATTACTATTTATTCAAACAATGCATTGATTGATTGATTGATTGGTTTTTTGAGACAGGGTTTCTTGGTGTAGCCCTGACTGTCCTGGAGCTCAGATATCTGCCTACTACTGCCTTCCTAGTGCTAGGATCAAAGGCATGCATGAACTACTCCACCTCCACCTCCACCAGCAGCAGCAACAGCAACAGCAGCAGAAAAACAGTTTATTAAAAGGTATTTTTAACTTGGATATTTAACATTCAGTTAAGAAAAAACAGGTGGCTGGAGAGTTGGTTCAATTGTTACTCTTGCAAAGGACAGGAATTCAGTTCCCAGCGCCCACACAAAAGTCCACCACCTCCTCAGGCATCAGGCAAGCACATAGTAACACAACATATAAGCAGGCAAAACATTCATACATGCCAAATAATAAAATAAAAAAATCTAAAAACAAAAAGATTTAAAAAAAAAAAAAAGGATCACTTAAGAGCATGCGTATGGGCTTCTCAATGAGTTGTTGAAATTACTATGTTTAATTTCAATCTGTTGTAATTGGCTTCATAATTTTCCCTGTTATTCTTTTTTGTTTGTTTTAGTACAAAACCAAATCCCATTATATACCTTTGATGCATGTTCTAAGTACTGTTTTCCTGCAGACAGCTGAGTAAGTAGTCGAAATTTGTTGTCCTGAAGTACATATATGCCCTGTTTTAAAAATCAAAAGACAATATCAAAAGTCTGTATAGTCTGCAGTCCTTAACAATTACCTTACCCTAGGAATAGTTTCCATTTCTATGATTCCATCACAAAGTCAGCAGCCTGTTTCAATAAATAAATAGATAAAATACATATCTATAAAGATAGATAAATGAGTAAGGAAATGAATCAATAATAAATAAAATGAATACAAATCAACTACTGTACACTCAAACAAATCCTTTAATATTCATTCTTTAAAATTATGTGGGTGGAACAACGGTGGCAAAAACTTTTAATCCCAGCACTCAGGAGGCAGAGGCAGGCAGATCTCTGAGTTCAAAGTCAGCCTAGTTTAATAGTTTCAGGGGAGTTCCAGGACAGTCAAGGCTGTTACTCCCGCCTGAGAACCCTGTCTTGAAAAACTTTAAAAAAAAGTTTGTGTGTAGCTGTGTATGAGAAAGTACACATCAGTATAGCTGTTCACTGAGATGAGTAAAGGCATAAGATCACCAGGAGCTATAATTATAGGCAGCTGTGAGCACCTGACATGGATACTGGGAACTGAACTCAGGTCCACAGTTAGAACAGTATTGAGCTCTTACTTAACTCCTGAGCCATCTCTCTAGTCAAACTAGAGCAGGTTAAGAGCTAAATATGGTCTACTAATTAGACTTTGGAAATTATTCTAAGGATAAATATGATAAAGTTATAGTTCTGAGTACTAACATGTAGTAGCACAAATGAGACTCAGAACCAAATATCGGGGGAAGGCTGAAATATCAGAGAGAGGAAGCACCACAGTCAATTCTCACCAAACTGTCTTGCAACTTCCTCAGCCTCACTCCTAGTCTCTTCTGCCTCTGCTGGGTTTCTACAGCCTTTATATACCCTATCCCATCCAGATTAGGATTAAAGGCATGTAGCCTTGAACTCACAGAAACAGAAATCCTGTCTCTGGAGTTGTGGGATTAAGGGTGTAGGTCGCCACTCCCTGGCTTTCCCTGTGCTGGGATTAAAGGTATGTGTGATTGACTCTCAGCTGTTTATCCTTGTATCCAAGGATCAAGGATTTCCTGAGCTGTCTGCCTAGGATTTGACTGTGTGGTCTCTCTGATATCCCAGGATTTATTAAATATTTAACATATATCCACACTAACATATTTCTGAATAATAAAGAATCAATTCTAAATTAATTACTGTTGTGCTACATTTTAAAATTTTTTCCCCAGTTCCAACAGTCTTATTGGAAAATGCGTTTTGGAAAAGAAGACCCATTTTATCATTTTCTAGTCAATGGAATGAAGAGCTGTGTCCAGAGCCCCTTCAATAATACTAAAAAGAACGCTGTTTTTGTCCACCTCTATTTATAAACCCAGTGATGGCACAAACTTGTAGTCAGTGAGTTATTCAGTCTTAAACCACAGACTGATTTCTTTCTCAAACTTTTCACTGAATCACTGCCATTAATTATGTTCTGGCCAACTTGAATGCAGAAAGCTATAAAAACACCACCAGAAAAGAGGTATCTTTTTGTCCACTGCTAGAGGGTTATTATATTTGTTTTGTTTTTGTTTTTTTGTTTTTGAAACAGGGTTTCTCTGTATAGAACTTGCTATATAGACTAGGCTAGCATCAATCTCAGAGTTCCAACTATCTCTGCCTCCCCAGTGCTGGGATAAGGCATGCATCACCCCACCCAGCTGAGTTATTTTCTTTGTAATTGTATGTTTATAGATATGTGTGTGTATTCACATGTGGATTCCCAAAAAACCCAGACACACTGGATCCTCCTGGAGCGGGAATTCCAAGAACTTGTGAGCCATTGGTCATGGGTGCTGAGAACTAAACTCCTGTCCTCCTGAAGAGCAGCAACACATGCACTTACCAGCTGAACCATCTTTCCAGGCCCTATCTGCTACATTTTTTTTTTTTTTAAGACAGGGTTCTCTGTGTCACCCCAACTGTCCTGTCCTGGAACTCACTCTGTGGACCATGCTGGCCTCGAACTCAGAGATCACCTGCCTCTGCCTCCTGATATTACATTTTAAATTTTTACACAACTTATATAATTAGAAGAAAGAACCAGTTATAGTTACTGCTTTCTTCTTACTCACTTTACCCTACTACAGAAAGACCGAATTATCAATAGCTTAAAAAAAAAAAAAACATGAAATTTATCCCTCTCCCCAAAAAAAAAGAGTTCAAGGGGGCTGGAGAGATAGATGGCTCAGCTATTAAGATCAATCGCTACACTCACAAAGGACCCAGGTTCAGTACCCAGAAAATAAAGTGAAGCTCACAACCTTTTGTAACACCAGCTGCAAGGAATCTGACACCCTCTTTTGGCCACTAAATGCACAAGGTGCTCTTCATGTACATAAAAATGAATCCTCAAAAAATTTGATTTAAATAAATAAATTAAGGGCCAACAAAGATAGTTCAACTTGTAAAAGTCCTTGTGCACAAGCCTCACAATCTCAGCTAGGTCTATGGAACCTATGATAGAAGGAAAAACAATCTCGGAAGCTGACCTCTAACCAGCCATGAAAGCAGCTGCATTCACATATACAAGTACAACAACAGGTAAGGAAATACTTGATATGAAGAACATTCATATAAGTGACATTAAAAAAATAGGTCTTCAAAACAACGAAAAATTTTTTTGAAATACCTGATGATTTGTCCTTAGATTGTCAATTTGTTTCTTGAATACTGTAGTCCAAAAATCTTTACATATGAACTTCATGATGTCTAATTCATCCTTGAACCTTGCAGTATCTTTCGTAAACCTAAGAAGATCAACTAGAAGTAATGCAATATATTTCTTTCAAAGAAAACAAAGAGGAAACAATTTTTTCTAACAAGGGGCAAATTATTAACTACTTTCTAAAATATTACTAGCCCTGAAGGTTTATCAATAGTCATACAGTGATAAATACCAAGCAAAGCAAATCTCATCTCAGCGGATTTACATTCTGTTACATAACTATGGGGCTCAAGAGTCCATTAGTTATTATTAGTCAGTCACACTTTCAGTGATAATCCAAACTAGCACAAGAAAAACAAAATGACTCAGCAGAGCACTGTGGTTTGTGCCTATAATCCAAGCACTCTGGAGGCTGAGGTAAGATCTCCACAAGACTGAGGCCAACTACGTTATATGAGTTCAGGGCATGTTGGGCGTTGGGCTACAGTATGACTCTATCTCAAAAAATCAAAAGGGTGGGGGGCTGGAGAGGTGGCTCAGAGGTTAAGAGCACTGGCTGCTCTTCCAGAGGTCCTGAGTTCAATTCCCAGCAACTACATGGTGGCTCACAATCATCTATGATGACATCTGGTACCCTCTTCTGTGCACTGTACTGTATACATAATAAATAAATAAATAAATATTTTTTTAAAAAAAATCCCAACACTCAAAAGGCAGAGGCAGAGGAATCTCTGTGAGTTCAAGACCAACCTGGTCTACACAGCTAGTTCCAGAATAGCCAGCGCCACACAGAGAAACTCAAGGGATAGGGGGTAGGGGAGGGGGAGAAAAATTGGAGTGTTTTATATAAAATATAATCTAATCTAATATTTAGATATTCAGAAAGAAATACAAAAAAGGCAAAAAGAAGTGATCCATGATCATAGACTTTAAGGTATTTCTATGCATCTGCAGTTAAAATTCCATTCAGATATTAAAAACCTACTAAGCCACAAACAGAAAATGCAAAGAGACTATGAACAGGTATCTCAATATATTGTTTTCAAGGAAAAAAAAATCACATATGTAAAATAGGTCTTCCTCAATTATTAAAACATAAAATTTGAAACTGGGCACAATAGAGAATGGTTATAATCCCAGTACTCAGAGGACTAACAGAACGAAAATAAGTCTGCAGCCAGTCTGGTTATATAGCAAGGCCATGCCCATAAACAAAAATAACAAAACCTAGATAACAGAATTAAACCTCCATCATATCTAAGTAGAATTTTTTTCCAATAATAAAACTCAGGGCCTCATGCTCGATAAACATATGCTCTACAACTGATACATCAGCAGCCCCTTAAAAAAATGTTTACGCTATCAACTACAAGAAACAATTAAAAACTAGAAATTAAAATAAAAATATCTCAAGTTTTATGTAATAATTTGAAATTGATCTTCTGTGTTCGTAACCTACCTGGAAGAAAATTTTCAAATCCATACTGCTCACCTTTCTATCAATCCTTGTCCCACTCGAAACCCCATGTTTTCCAGCTTAGTAATACATCGTCCATTTTCCTATAAAAAAAAAAAGTTTTGAATACTCTTAGAATCAAAGACATCTGTGCTTTAAAACAGTAAAATAGAAATCAAGGCCAGAAAGCTGGCTCAGCAGGTAAAAGTACTTCTACCAGCCCTGATGAATCCATCCACAGGCACCAAGCCAGGAGAGCATGACGCCAGGAGTTCTCTGGTCTGTACATGTGCACTATAACATGTACACAGCACACTGGGGACACGAACATACACACAAACCAAACACTTTTTAACCAGTACCTTTTCAATATACCACTTGCAAAGAAAGAAATCAAGAAGAAAACAAATTCACAATAACTTAAAAATTAAATAAATTACAAAAAGGTAGAAGACTCTCACTACAAAAAACTTTATTTAGCAACTTTTTATTTAAATGTTTTATTATAAATATTGAAGGGGGCACATTATGGCACACAGGTGAAAGTAAGAGGATAATTTTGTAGATATTAGTTCCACCATATGAATTCAAGGGATTCAACAATTAAACTCAGGTCCTCAGGCTTGGCAGTAGGCACCTTTCTAAGGACAGCTGTAAATTTGTCTTACGTGGAGAGAAAGAAAGAAAGAGAGAGAGAGAGAGTGTGTTCTCCTTCCACCAAGTGGGTCACGGAATCCAACTCAGCAACTTTGCTTCTCAGGCTTGGTAACAAGCACCTTTATCAGAGAGCTGTCTGCTGGTAGATGTAGTGATATACAGTATATTTAATAGAAACAATCTGGAATATCAGAGGATAAAGCCACCCACAGAGAATGTTAGGAAGTGGTAACCCAAACCTGTAATCCCATCACTGGAGGCATAGATCCTCTGGATCTCTGTGAGTTCAAGGCCAAACAGAGCCAGGCATGGTACACCACCTTTAATCTTAACACTAAGAAAGTTGATCCAGGAATTGAAATAGCTGGTCGGGAAAAGACAGGAGAAGGCAGAAGCTCTCCCTCTTTGCCTGCTCATCAGTCTGAGGACTCACAGCAGACATTCTGGTCCTCTACCTCATGCAGTTAAGAGATAGGACCTACCCCAATGAGCCTGAAGTGCTCCCTGGGTGAGAATTGGCTGTGGTCTGTTCCTCTCTCTGATATTTCAGTTTTTCCCCAATATCTGGCTCTGTGTTTTATGATAATGCTAATAGAATTTGTGCAACATATATATAGTGACAATTTTGAAATGCTAAAAAATAAATTCAAGATAACACTAGAATATGCGCGCGCGCACACACACACAGAGGTCTGAATGAAATCATACCACTTTAGGAGATAATAATGCTCATCCCAGAGCAACAGGCTAACAAAAACCTCAGTGGCAGATGTGGGCTACCTCTCTGTGAGCTGTTGCTAAGGGGTGCTCAGGAGACTCCCCAAAACAATATAGACTATTGCCCTTGCCCTTGGCTGCCTCCCAGAACCTGAAAGAAGACACTATTACTGAAGATATAACATACTTCATACACAGAACTTGATAAAATTGAGCTGGAACGGTCTAGAAAAGTACACTCTCTGAAGACTAGCTACCACAGTCCACATACATGGTTTGCAAACTGCCAAGGAAGAAAAGCAATCAACAGCCCTTCCCAGCTGTGATGCTTATAAACCATGACAATGACCAGCATGTAGAATGTCCCTAGGGTACAACAGTGGCACTTGTATCTTGGGGGGTAACCAACAGCCAGGTAATTGGACATAAGACCTGTTCAAGAGGAAGGAATTCATGCCTGGTACTATGACCCTAATCAACTAACGTGAAGTCATGAACCCTAGGAGAGCCTCCGACGGCCATTTTCCTAGGCCAATACAACTGCTAGAGGATTCTCAATGCTTATCTTTATACCTACAGATAAATGCTTCTTCTGCAGCTGATGGAGACTATTACAGAAACCCCCAGCAGGCAAAATATAGAAAACAACTGAGTGTGAGGGACCCAATGCCAACTGATATATCTATAACACAGCCCTACACATAAGGGAATACATTAGAATGGGCGGGGGACGGAAAACTGCAAGAGCTGGAGGACCAGAATGTCTGCTGTGAGTGTGCTGTGTCTTCAGCATATGACAGGGACACTCTACTCATAAACTCTCTCAATACAGTTGTCTACACAAGACCTACACAATAAAATACCAGTTGTGATGGAATGTTCTCTGTATGCAGTAAATAAAAAATCAGATGTCAGACAGGTAGAAGGAGGGTGGAGTTAGCCAGTCACCATCTGACCCTCAAAGAAGAGACATGTAAGGAATCCAAGTGAGCCACAGGCTGGGCCACGTGGCAGGCAGATTACTAGAAATGGGTTGAATTAAGATGAAAGAGCTAGCTAGTAATGTGCTTGAAACACAGGCCAAACAGTATGAAGTTAATATAAGCATCTGATTAATTTCTTTGGGGGGAAACACCGCCGTGGGCCAGATCCAAACTCTGACCCCAAAGGCCCAGAAACCTTCTACAACAACCAGTTGATATGCCAACAGAGACAAGGTATCTCATAGGCCACGCTCCTAAATGAAGAGCTACAAGCAATTAATGACGATAGAGAGAGAATCAGTCTTCTTCAGGGAGCAGTTATAGGTTATCCAATCCCAAGTGGTCAACCTTAAACAACACCCATTAAGCTATACCAGGTCTGGCTCCAGAGTGCCAGCACCTAGTCTTAATCCACCCTTTGTTTCTCTTGTGGCCCTCTACAGGGATCTTGTCTGAGTTTCCCAAGAGACAAAGAATATGCAAAACTTGCTTGGGAAAAATCCTGCACACTGTCATATTTATGGAGAATGTGCATTTGGCTTATTCACTCTAAAGCCTGTCAGGATGTTTTAGACATATGGAAACAAACTTGATGAAGTATAAATTTAGACAACAATAAAATGCTCTTGGCTAAGGGAAGGTATCTTAGTTCCCCTGCAGCTGGAAAAGCTAAGACATCTTTAAAGTGCTTTTGCTGTGTCTTCCCCCCCACACCTCCCTCCCTCCCTCCCTCCCTCCCTCTCTCTCTCTCTCTCTCTCCCTCTCTGTGTGTGTGTGTGTGTGTGTGTGTATGTGTGTGTGTGAATAATAACGAATAAATTATGTTTTATGTTTGAGAGTGAGAGGACATAAGATAAGTTAGAAGAGAAAAAAGGAGGGGTGGAAATGATACCAATATAGTACATAAAATCCTCAAAATTTTTAAATTAAAAAAAAAAAAAAGTTGAAGAAAAGTGAAGAAGGAGATGGGCACTAGAAGGAACACCTCTTATGTTCATGGATTAGAACATATACTGATGCCAGGCACTGGTGGAACACACCTTTAATCTCGGCACTTGGGAGACAGAAGCAGGTGGATTTCTGTGCAAGGCCAGCCTGGCCTACAGGAGCAGCTCTAAGACATGTTCCAAAACTACACAAAGAAACCCTGTCTCAAAAAAAAAAAAAACATGCATAGGGAAAGTTGACATCCAATCTCTATCAAAATATTAGTAACATCCTCACAGAACTAGACAAACAAAACCTAAAAACTGCACAGGATCCAAACAGCCAAAGTAATCCTGAGAGGAAACAGTAATGCTAAAGGTATTACAATATCTGATTTTATATCACACTCCAGAGCTATAGTAATGAAAACAGCACAGTACTGGCATAAAAGCAGACACAAAGACCAATCCACAAACAAGCC
>PVIH01001656.1:155353-223670 GCA_004025045.1 Sigmodon hispidus
GGGGGGGGGAAATGTTCACAGTTTAAGAATGAAAATCATTCTCTCAGTCTGTACAAAAATAAATTCAAGGGGCTGGAGAGATGGCTCAGAGGTTAAGAGCACTGACTGTTCTTCCAGAGGACCTGAGTTCAATTCCCAGCAAAACCACATGGTGGCTCACAACCATCTATGATGAGGTCTGGCGCCCTCTTCTGTAAAACTGTATGCATAATAAATAAATAAATCTTAAAAAAAAAAAATAAATAAATAAATTCAAATGGATCAGAGAGCATAATGTAAAAATCTGAAACTCTGAAATTGATAAGGTAAAAACTTTTAATCAGAGGCAAGACATTTATTTCAGAAAAGGTTCTCTCAGTAGCACTGGAAATAATCTTAGAAAGTGACATATGAGATCATATGCAATAAAGGGTTTTTACATAACAAACAGTCAGCCAAGTGAAGAGACAACCTACAGAATGATGGAATGGAAAAGAATTTCTGCTAAGTATATATCAGACATAGGAGTGCTATTTTGATTCTGAAAAGACCTTGAATAACTATCATCATCATCATTCCTAGGGGATGACTGCTAAATGGGTGCAGCACTAAACCAACCCTAACGATTCATTTTTAGATCCATAGATTAATGCATCTCTCAACCCTCACCAGAGATTTGTTTGCAGTCGGTAGTGATTAACAACGACCCACCCTGGTCACAGTGAGGACAGTAAGACTGCAGAATGCTCATCCCTAAAGAGGACATCATATCATACACTGTCGTCTCAAGGTTCAGGGATCACTGCAGAAGAAGGGACAGAAAAACTGTAAGAAATGCCACATTCAACCTTTCCACCCAGCAAGATTCTGCACATCCTTCTCTAGAGGCTACGCCAGTAAATGGATAGAACTAGAAAAGACCATACTGTGTGAAATAACTCAGAAGAACAAACACCACATATTCCCTGTCATTTGAAATTCCTAGCTCAAAATCCTTAGATATGGAGTGTAATCCTTACCCCTCATCAAGGAAATTTTTTTTGCGACGGACAGACCTTTACAGAAAACCACAACAGTTCAAAAATACAGAATGGTAGAGCCCAGTCCCAACTGATACATCAACAACACAACTCTTACACCCGAGGCTCAAAAACATTGCCAAAGAAGAGGCAGAAAGATTGTAAGAGCCATAAAAATAGGAAATTTGCCGTGAGATTGTGACTCCTAGAAATGTCAGAAACTACACCCATGAAGTCTTACCAACATGGTTGCCTAAGTATAATCTGAACAAGAACAATTAATAGAATCAATAGACATATTAGCTCCCGAGGCCTCAAGGCTAGACAAAGGACTACAGGCAACTAAGGAATCCTGGGAGCAGGAGAAACATTCTATTTTGTAAAATCATCCGGGAACATATTTATTACCAGGGACTATAGTTATATATAAACTCTTAAATTCTATGATCACATCACCTATGACCAAAAGAAACTTTAGAATAGGAAAGTAATTATTTCTTTTATCCTTCCATATCAGTCTACCAGTGAGGAAGCCAAGGCAGAACTCAACAAGAAACGGTGTTTTTCAGCTTTCTTATTCACAGGTTAGTTAGCGTTCTTATATGCTGTGGAACTATGCTGTTGTACACTGTAAATATTTGTCACTTGTACTGGTTTAATAAAATACTGATTGGTCAAGCAGCTAGACAAGAAGTAGAGATGGAACAATGAGACTAGGAGAATGCTGGGAAGTAGAAATGCAGAGAAACAGATGCCAGCAAGAGTCAGAAGAAGCAGGATGAAAATGCTGCACTGAGCAAAAAGGTACCAAGCCACATGGCTAAACATAAACAAAAATATGGGCTAACTTAAAGTATAAGAGTTAGCAAGTAATAAGCCTGAGCCATAGGCCAAACAGCTTGTAATTAATAAAAGCCTTTGTGTGATTATTTGAAACTAAGCAGCTGCAGGACCAGCTTAGTGGGACAGAAACTTCCTACTTATTTATAAATCCCAGGAGTACCTGAATAGGGAAGGTGCCACCCACAATGGACTGGGATCTCCTGCATTAGTTAAAAGCAAAGACAATTCTCCACAGACATAAGCACAAGCCAGTCTGATCTGGGCAATTTCTCAATCCAGGCTTGAAACTCAGATGACTCTAGGCCAGAGTCTCTCAACCCATGAGTCACAACACCTTTGGGGGTCGATCAACCCTTTCACAGGGGTCTAATATCAAATATCCTGCTTATCAGATATTTACATTATGACTCATAATAGTAGCAAAATTACAGTTGTGAATTATCAATGAAGATAATTTTATGATTGGGGGTCACCACAAATGAGGAACTATATTGAAGAGTCAAAGCATTAGTCTAGGCTGTGTCAAGTTGACAAATAGAGCTTATTAAGCCAGCCAATGAAGGCTAACTATAGCCAAGCCTAACAAGCCCCAGCAGGACCCACACAGTGGAAGGACAGAACTGATCCCTGAAAGCTGCCCTCTCACATATACATACATGTGTCATAGCACATAGATGCACACACACAAATAATAGATATTTTTTAAATGACATATAATTCTGTCAAGAATGGTTTCAGTGTTTAAAAATATATATATTAAGGGCTAGAGACATGGCTCAGCAGTTAAGGGCACTGACTATGCTTCCAAAGGACCTACATTAAATTGCTAGCACCCACATGGTGGCTCATAACCATATGTAACACTAGTTTTAGGGAGTCTGATGGCCTTTTCTGGCATCCTAGAAACCAGGCATACACATGGTAAACACACATACATATAGAGAAAAAAAGTCCCATACACAAAAGATAAATAAATAAAAATTTAAAGTATATGATCTAAAAATGGGCCAAACACTTGCAGCTGCTTCCATCATATAGCACTGGGGAGCTTGTGGCAGTACCTCTACTGAGGTACTATAAGTTTATCTTTTACTTTTCTTACCTATTTCTTAGACATTGGCCCAAAGCAAGTATGCTTGCCCTGGGACTCTAGGCTTCTTCACTGGTTTTCTGAAGTCCCCACTCCTTGCTGCCAAGACTAGAGTCCTACGCTGACCCTGGCAGCCACATGAAAGAAGTAAAGGACTGACTCTAGCAAGCTCTCCTCTCACATGCATTCAAGGGCATACCATCCCTTCTGCGCTGCTCAGCTACCAGGAACAAAATTAGTACACAGACAACACCCATACACACAAAATAAAATAACAATGCTTGAAAAGGAAAAAATTTTAAAACAAAAACAGTATACATAAGTGTTTTAGACTGTGCTCCCAAAAACCACTGTATCGCCCTCTCAACCTCTGGAAGGGAAAGGAAAAGGAAGATAAAAGGGAAAGGACAAACAAAGAGAATTGGAGGAGGCTGCTGAGATAGCTCAGCAGTTACAAGCACTGTCTGCTCTTCCAGAAGACCTGGGTACAAGGTAGCTCACAACTGTCTTTATCTCTAGATCCAGAGAATATGAAGCCCTCTTCTGGCCTCTGTGGGCATTAGGCATGCAAGGAATGGACAGGCATGCATGCAGGGAAAATAACCATACAAATAAATATTAAAAATTTGAAGGTAAAACGTGGTAGAACATGCTTTTAATCCCAGCCTTTGTAAGGTAGAGTTCAGGGCCATCCTGGTCCGCACTGATACAGACCCTGTATCAAAACAAACAAACAAATAAGACCCCTCAGTTTCAAAATTCTTCCTAATGATATTTTCAATTATGTCATGCCCATCTTTCTTACAGTTTACATCTGTCAGCACCATTTCTTAAAAATTAAACTTGCATATAATTCAATAGTCTCCAACTGCTTCTCTTTATCCCTTTTTTCATTAACAGCACCCCCCATCCAACCCACATGCTTTATCTACAGGGATAATTTCAACCTCCATTCCCACATTTAACCAAGGCTTAGTGTCCACCTCCCCACCTCTTTTGTCTCCTCTCTGCTCTCAAAACTCTTCTTAAATCAGACCTGAATCATCTTCTTCCCTGACTCCTGCAATAATATACCTTCTCACTATAAAGACCTTTCTTCAGCCCAGATACTGAGCTCTTCATAATAAGCAAATGGACCACATTATTCCTTAACTTTAAGTTCCCCACTGAGAAACATCTGGGAGAAAAAGATAGGTAGATTTCTATGAGTTTGAAGCCAGCCTGGTCTACATAGCAAGTTTTAGGCCAGCCAGAGCTACACAGTAAGACCCTGTCTCAAAAACAAAGTCCTCAGTCTTTCATAATTCTATGACTTTAACTAGATGCTTTCCTTCCCTAGCCTTCACCCCTCTTTATCAACAGCATTAAAGAAGGGGTTCCTGTCAGGTGTATCAACACATACCTTTAATGTGTTGGGAGGCAGAGTTAAGAGATCTCTGTGAGGTCCAGTCCAGTCCAGCCTGATCTACGTTGAGTTCCAGGCAAACCATCGCTAAAGAAACTTCAGAATGTCTTATTTCTAAAATTTGGTAATATTCTGTGACTTCTGTGAATTTATGCCTAATACTTTAGTTATTACATTTTGTTCCCTAACGTCTAAGAAAGTTTATTTACTCTTATTTATCCAGAAGGTCCAGCCCCACTAAATGTTTTCTTTTCTTTTCCTTTTTTTAAATTTCTTTAGCTTTATTGATGTGCAGTGGTACGACGGTGTCAGATCTCTGGAACAGGAGTTACAATTTTAAGCTGCCATGTAGGTGCTGGGAATTGAACCCGAGTCCTCTGGGAGAGCAGCCAGTGCCCCTAACCCTGAGCCATCTCTCCATGCCACCCCCGCGCACACACACACACTACATGTTTTCTAAAGGAATCATGAGGAAATAAGAACTTCCACATTAGATGAAACCTCCACAAGGATGGGGCCACTGTGTCATTCACTATTAGCTATTAATCAAATTCCTAAAACCAGCTCAAACATAATGAATACCAAATATTTTAAGCAATTAATTTAAGTAACTTCATAACTATTACTAAAATCTTGCAAAGATCCCTATGCTTTAACTAGATAGAAGGTTCATGGGAGGTTTGGCCCTGGAATTGTGTGGAGTGGTATGCTGACTCAAAGATGAGAAGGGTGGGAGATGGGTCTCTGGGACAGACAGTAGTGCTGGGAGCGCCAGAAAACTTAAGCAGGTGTGTCAAAATCAGCTGCTCTGCAGTTAGACTCTCAGTAAATCCTAACAGGGCCATTAGAAACAATCTGTGGTATGCACTCAAAGGAACATACAGACGCGAACACAGCAAACTAGAGACGCAAAACAAGAAATCTCGGAGGAGACAGCCGACGCATAGGTTATTTGCTGTGGGATGCTTCGGGGTGGACCACTTCGGTCTAATCTAAAGGGCGGGGCGGGAGAAGAACGGAAGCAAGCGTCCCCGCAGGACCCCAGGGTGCGTGATGGCACTCACCACTTCTCCCTGCTCGGCGGACTTGTATACTCCGGACACCATCTCGTTATGGAGAAGCAAAAACAACGCCTCGTCCGCCATTTCCCGCCGATCCCTCCAGCGTAGAGTCGGCTCCAATTAGTGCGGGACCCGCGGTTCCCGTTAGCCCGCGCCGGTGGCCCGCGCGCCGCACCCCGTGCGCAGCGGCCTACCCCGGTGCCGAGGCCGCGGAAGGCCGCTGCTGATCGCGCCCCTCCCCAGGGCCGCCGCCACTGGGCCCACGAGACCCTGTGACAGCTCCACACCCCGCCGACACTACAGCGCTGGGCGCCGGGCGTGAGCAATTTCCGGTCTGAGGATGAGCAACTTCCGGTGCTCCGCTTCGCCGCTGCTCGGCTAGGCTCTGGGAGTGCGGTGATGATAAAGGAGCTGTAATCCGCTATTCCAGGTTCTCAGGGAAGAGACAAGGCAGAGTCGAAGTGGCTTTGGAGGGTAAAGACCCAAGGGTCTACCTTGGAAGTCGGGCATGTGGTGATTCATGCATGGAATCACAGCACGCCGAGGGCTGAGGCAGGAGGATTGCCTTGAGTTTGATACCAACGTAAATTACAGAATGATACCTCAAAAAAAAAAAAGGAAAGAAGGAAGGAAGTACCGAAGGAAGGGGAGGAGAGGGAGAAAGGAAGGAAAGAAATTAAAGCAGTATTGTTTGGCTGATGAAAATCTTTTTCTGGGCTGGAGAGATGGCTCAGCGGTTAAGAGCACCGTCTGCTCTTCCAGAGGACCCGGGTTCGATTCCCAGCACCCACATGGCAGCTAACAACTGTCTGTAGTTCCAGTTCCAGGCAAACACCAAGGCAAATAAATAAATAAATAAGTTAAAAAAAAAAAAAAGAAAATCTTTTTCTGACATCTCAGTGCTAATTATAAAACTTGTGCCAGAGACATCTCCGGTTAAGAGACCTCAAATTCAATTCCCAGCATACACATACAGGGAGGCCCTGATCTTTGGCTTCTGCGGCCACCTGCGCTCAGGAGCGTCTGCACACACAAACACTGCTAAAATATTTTTAAGTTGTCTTATATTCTTTAACTTGAAAAAGTAATCAGTATGATTACTGGACATTACTGTAGCACACCTGTAAAACTAAGGCTCCGGGGATAGAGGCAAGAAGAATAGGATCTGTCATCTGCAGCTACATGGTTTGTGCCTCATTTGAGTGTTACGGGATGTGAGGCTCTGTTTCACAAACGAAAAGAATGAATGGACTGGGGGAAGAGTGTGTCTGTGTAGCTCTAGCTGACCTCAACCTTTGGGCTCTTCCAGCCTCCTAAGTGCTGTAGTTGAAAGTTTGCACCCAGCCTACCTGTTTCTAAACCCTGCCCAGACTGCAAATATCAGTTATAGTGGCTTAAACTCAGATTTTTTTTTTAAGCCATCTTGGCTACAAATATTTTAGGGAGTTGGATTCAAGGGACAAGTAGAAAACTTCCTCTAATGCAAGTGGCTGATTCCCAAAGGATAGTTTCCCTGAAGTCTGTCTAAGCACATCTCTCTTAGGAGCTTGGAATCATTGTTACTTAGAACAACTACATAGGTTTGTTTGGTTTGTTTTCCTAGTACATCCCTTCTAATACTTATGTCATTATCATATGAATCAAACATAAAAGTTTCATCTCAAGGACACACATGGCGATATGGACATGTAATCACAGCACTTGGGAAGCAGAAGTAGAGATGTGCACCAAGAAGGGTATAGATTCAAGGGACAGTTCCATTTTCAGCCACAGCAGCCTGCATCCTGGGGGATTTCCATCCATAATCAATCAGTCTCTCTCTCTCAAACGCTCTCTCTCTCTCTCTCTCCCTCTCTCTCAGATTTATTGTTTTTTATTTACGTGCATGGTGCTTTGCCTATATGTATGTCTATGCACCATTTGCATGGCTGGTACCCATGGAACACAGAAGAGGGTGTCATATACACTAGAACTATACCTACCAATAGTTGTGAGCTGCCAATCCTCTGGGGTTTGCCAGTATTCTTAACCACTGATCCATCTCTCCAATACCATAAATTTATTTTATTCCTAATTGTGTATTACGTGTCTTTACATGTACACAAAAATGAATATGGATGCTAGCAGAAGCCAGAAGGTATAGGATCTCCTACAACTGAAGTAACAGTTGTGAACTACCTGATATTTCAAAATATTTCTTTACACTGTGTGGAGATGTGATTGGTTTAATAAAGAGCTCAATAGCCAATAGCTAGGCAGAAAGAGGCTAAGTGGGCCTTTTTGGGAAAGAGAAGTTCCTGAAAAGAAAAAAGTTGGAATCTCCAGCTGGACACAGGAAGCAGAACATGCAGGAGGAGAGGTAAATGCTACAAACTATATAACAGCATGTAGATTAATAAAAATTGGTTAATTTAAGTTGTAAGACTAGTTAGAAACAAGCTTAAGCTAAGACCAAACTTTCATAAATAATAAGTGTCTGTGTCATGATTTGGGAGATGGGGGATGGCTGGCAGTTCAAAAGGTATGCTACAACCTGATATTGGTGATTGAGTACCAAATTTGCATTCTTTGCAAGAACAACAACCAATCTTTTGTTTGTTTGCTTGTTTTGTTTTTTTTTGAGACAGTGTTTCTCTGTATAGCCTTGGCTGTCTTGGGAATCGAACCCGGGTCCTCTGGAAGAGCAGCCGGTGCTCTTAACCGCTGAGCCATCTCTCCAGCCCGCCTTGGCTGTCTTGGAACTTACTCAGTAGACAAGATTGCCCTTAAACTCACAGAGATCCACCTGCTTCTGCTTCTCTAGTGCTGGGATCAAAGTCCTGTGCTGTCACCACCCAGAGGCATCTGCAACCAATCTTAAATGCTGAACTGTTTCTCCAACCCTCCAGCTCTAGGATTACAGGCATGCTCCTCCAGTCCCAGTACTAAGTAGGGTTCTGATAAGATCATTAAACTAGTACAGTATGTTAGAAACATGGACATGTGTTGTGTCTTCCCAGGGTGTTAAGAGTTTATTTGGCTCATAGATGACTCAGAGGGCAAAGGCACCTGCCACCAAGATTGACAAGCTGAATTCCACCCTCAAATTCCGTATGATGAATAAAAAACCTGACTCCAGTGAGTTGTCCTCTGACCATCATATATGTATACAAGCATATACGAACACATTGAAAATCAATTAAGCTCGTTGGTGCCTTTAATCCCAAGCACTTGGGAGGCAGAAGTAGTGAGTTCAAGGCCAGCCTGGTCTACAAAGTAAGCTCTAGGAAAGCCAAGACTGTTACACAGAGAAACCCTGTCTTAAAAAAAAAAACCCAAATGTATGTGTATATGTGTGTGTATATATATGAATTTTAAAAATAACTTATAGAATAATGAATTTACTAGCCACATTTCATTGGCTGCATTTTGTCAACAAAGTAATTTTGCTTGATAACAAACATAGGTTCTTTTTGTTGTTTTCAAGACTGTTTCTCTGTATAGCTTTGGAGCTTGTCCTGGAACTCCCTCTGTAGACCAGTCTGGTTAGAACTCACAGAGATCTGCCTGCCTCTGCCTCCTGAGTGGTAGGATTAAAGATGTGCACCACCATCACCTAGCTAAACATAGGTTCCTAGATTATAGTGTGATTGCCTTTTAGATTGATTACATATTACATATCACATAGTATATATGTGTACATACACTCTGCCTCCTGAGTGTTTGAGATTACAGGCTTATGCCACCACCACCTGGCTTTTTTGTTTTGTTTTGTTCAAGACAGGGTTTCTTCTGTGTAGTCTTAGCTGTTTGTTTTGTAGATGACAGTTGTAACATTTACTATTAAGATAGTGAAACTCTTTCTCACTTATCTAGTTATGGGCCTCCACATAAATAGCATACAGGGTAAGATCAAATTACTGCTACTAAAAACAAAAACTCTCATACTTTTTCAGGAAGCAATCCTCTAAGGATTTGACCTCTGTGTAAACATTTTCTGAACTGTACATCTATTCTGGACTAAAACCAGTTCCAGTGTTGGCAGTGCAGGGAGGTCAGTGGAATCTGGAAAACACACAGTAAAATACTGGCCACTTCCCCAGCCTATTAAATTAGCCGAATCTAGGCCTAGTGAAGAGACTGTCACCCTTTCTCAGAGTCAGATCATAAAGTATCTTTCAATATAGATCTGACTTGATTTGCTTGACCAAGGGAAACTGAAGCCTCAATTTCCTTATCGTTAATAACTATTTTATCCAAATTTCTAGTTTTTAACGGCTAAGGCATGTAAAGTGACTCGCAGATTCCACACAATTATTAACTGTTAGGATGAATACTCGTGGTGTTTCTTTGCTTTAAGTTCAGTTCACTTTAATGGAAGGATCTCAGTGCCTTCCTGCATTCTGGGCATGCGCAACAACCATAACTTGCCATGCCCTTACCTAATTAAATCTTTCGTAGAGGGAAAGAGGGAAAGTACAGTCTCTTCCGTCCCACGGGTGTCAGCCGACGTTTCAAATCACTATTAAGTCGGCATTATTACAATTTAAGAGGCTGCCTTTCCAGGAGCGCAAACTAGGCTCTATCACAGCAACCCACTACCGCCACGCTCTGCGCCAGAAGCGGAGCACAACCAACCGGCAGGCGGCGATGGGCGGGGCTGGCCTCCCTGTCGGCTTCTCATTGGTCCGGAGTCACGGAACCGCACGCTTCTTCCCCTTCCGGTCTTTGGGTGGTTAAGGCCGAAAGCTAAAGCCTGCGCTCATTGGCTGGGGCGGGCTGTCAGTCCTTCCGCGTCTGGCGGCGGGCGCGGCGCAGCAGTGCGCGGCCTGTAGAGCAATCGCGAAGCCTGCTGCAGAGAGAAGATGGCGGTCGCGGTGAGAACTTTGCAGGAGCAGCTAGAGAAGGCCAAAGAGAGCCTCAAGAACGTAGACGAGAATATCCGCAAGCTCACCGGACGGGACCCAAATGATGTGAGGTAAGGGTCGGACGGAGCCTACGAGGCCGGCGAGGCACTCCTCAGGTCAAGGCGAAACGGGGCGAGAGGGCAGCCCGCCGGTTGTGGGCCGTCTGGGGTCTAGAGGCCTCTTTGCCGGGCCCTGGTCGAGCATGCTTTTCGGTTAGGTGGGAAGACGCCATTCCTGCGCCCTAAGGCACTGGGCGCAAATGCTTGCGGAGGGAGAGAGGGAGGGAGGGAGAGCGTGGCTGCGCGGCATGGCTTCCGCACCCGTGGGAAGGCCAGGACCACGGCTTCCCGCCCTTGGCGCTGCAGGCCCGGAACTGCATTACAAAGCCCTTTTCCACCCCGGAGGCCCCCCCAACTCCGGGCCAAACCGGAGACCCTCCGGGGACACGGGTGGCCGCCTCTCTTCCTACTGGAACCTAGGTGTCCCTTCCTTCGGGCTGGCAGATTAGAGCTAATCCAACCCTATTAATGTGTAGCGTGCTAAAGATAAATATGTTTTCCGAAATAGTGGTCTTGAGAAAACAAGGAAGAGGGATATAATTTTCCGTTTCAAAGAAATCTGAAACCGTCATTTTAGGATCATTTATACAGTTGTCCTTATGATGTACCACACCTGTGGAAGTATATGATGGATGCCCTTGTATATGTCTACATAGGACTTGTGCCCTGATTATAAATCTTTTATAGGCCCATCCAAGCCAGATTGTTGGCCCTTTCTGGTCCTGGTGGAGGTAGAGGACGCGGTAGTTTATTGCTAAGGTAAGATCTTTTATATATGTTAACTAATGCTGAAACTTATAAACTTAAGAGAATTATCGGGACCTGATAATTCTCACTAGTCCCAGCACTCAGGAGGCAGAGGCAGGTGGATCTCTTTGAATTTCAGGACAACCAGGACTGTTACACACTGAAACCCTGTTTTGGGGGGAGGGTTGGGGTTATCCCTAATCAATCAATAATTAGATTGAGCCAAATGTATGACAGATGTAATGGCTGTTAGATTTCTTTTTTTTTTTTTTTTACTTTATTTATTTATTTGCCTTGGTGTTTGCCTGGAACTGGAACTACAGACAGTTGTTAGCTGCCATGTGGGTGCTGGGAATTGAACCCAGGTCCTCTGGAAGAGCAGAGGGTGCTCTTAACCGATGAGCCATCTCTCCAGCCCCGACTGTTAGATTTCTAATAAATGTACTGCAAAAGTAGAGGTTGAAGAATATTAGCAGTTTTGTTTATGAAATCAATTAAATTCTTTCACCAAATCTTATGTTCCTCAAGCTTTCTGTTGGATTTTTATTGCAGGCGTGGATTCTCAGATAGTGGCGGAGGACCCCCAGCCAAACAGAGAGACCTGGAAGGGGCAGTCAGTAGGTATGTTTTAGAAGTTTTCTGAAGCATCAGTACACCCTGTTTTCTGAGACAGGACAGATATTTCTACATTTGTATTAGGACTTAGTGGCCTGTGGCTTCTCTATGGAGTCCTGATGTTTGAACTGGGCTATCCAGGATATTTTTTAAAAGTCAGTGAGATTATAAGAAGTAACACTTTTGTTTTATGCTTTGAAAACCATTGTGAGGAATGCAGATAGGATAAGAGCAGAGTTTGGTTTGAGTGTTTTGCTTTTTAAAAAAAAAAACTAATAAAAAAGCTAAATGAGATGTAAACTGATAGAATGATGGCTTCTGGAGATGAGTCCTAGAAAACTCCTTTGCCCTTGATTCTGCAGTGGTCATTTAGATTATTTTTTCCTATGATAGGCTGGGAGGAGAGCGGCGGACAAGAAGAGAATCACGCCAGGAAAGTGATCCAGAGGATGATGATGTTAAAAAGGTACTGATATTAAATATTAGAGGATGAACACTATTCTCAGTGCATTTTGAAAAGCATGTTACCCAGTGCAGGAAATTACCAATGTTTCTCTCTCTTGTAGCCAGCACTGCAGTCTTCTGTCGTAGCTACCTCCAAAGAGCGTACACGTAGAGATCTTATCCAGGACCAAAATATGGATGAAAAGGGAAAACAAAGGTATCATGTCAGATAATAAAATATTAAGAAAAGTTACATTTATGCCTATAGGATCTCCTAGAAAATGTCGGTTTGGTATAGATCCTACAGACATTAATTTTCTTTTCCTGTTTCTTAGGAACCGACGAATATTTGGCTTGTTGATGGGCACCCTTCAGAAATTTAAACAAGAATCTACTGTTGCTACTGAAAGGGTATTGTTATGATTTTTGTTTTTACCTCATTTAGTAATTACCAGATAAGAAAACTAATGTTTCTAAAAAGAGCTTGAAAATTGTCTTTGCTTTTGTGGTAAGCACTCTTGCTAGGAAGCTCTGGCTAAGCTGGTACTCAACCATTGTAGCTAAGAATGACCTTGAATTTTTTTTTTTTTTTTAACTTTTATTTATTTATCTTGGTGTTTGCCTGGAACTGGAACTACAGACAGTTGTTAGCTGCCATGTGGGTCTGGGAATCGAACCCGGGTCCTCTGGAAGAGCAGCCTGTGCTCTTAACCGCTGGGCCATCTCTCCAGCCCCGACCTTGAATTTTTTGATGCTTCTTTTTCCACCTTAGAAATGCTGGGGTTTACTTTCATATTTATCATTTTATTGTGTATATATGTATGCCGGCACATGTATTCCACATTGTCTCGTGAAGATAGCAGGGAAACTTGCATGTGGACTGAGGATTGAAGTCCAGTTATCAGCAAGTACCTTTATCTCACCTGACCCTGGCCTTGAACTCTTAATCCACCTATATTGGTGATGTGCTGAAATTATGAGCTTGTAAATTTGTCCAGCTTTAAAGCTCTTTGTAGATTCATAGTAAGAACCTGTCTCAAAAAATCTTGTCCTGGAGGCAGTGGCTCAGTTGGTAGAGTCTCGTTGCTGGGGATAATTAAAACCCTAGGTTCAATTCCCAGCTCTGACCCTGTCATCCCTTCTCAAAAGGGAAAAAAAGAAAGATTATAGCAATACAAAAATAAAATTTAAGGAAACACTTTAAAAACTTCAGAAATTGGGGGGGTTGACTTCTTTTTTTTAAGTGTTCTTTGTATTGTTATAAAAAACCTAAATCTGTAAATATTGAGTATGGGTTTCAGACTAAGCTATAACAATCTCATTGTGTGGTCTTAGGTAAATCCTAATTACTTAGGTATGAAGTTGGGAGGGAGGTGTTGTTTTGATTGCATTTTTCTAAGTGGAAGGAAAATGTATAGAGTGAGGTCAAACAACAACTTTGGGGAGTTGATTAACTCCCTCCAAGATGTGAGTTTGGGGAATTGAACTCAAGTTATCAGGCTTTGATGGAATTCACCTTTACCTTTACCTGTTAAGTCATCTTACTGGCTCTAGGTCTCAGCTTTTTCTTCAAAGGTGGGGTTTTCTGTCTTGCAACTAATTCAAACATTTGGTTCTGGTTTTGATAGAGTCTTATACAATCCAGTCTGGCTTCGAGCTACCTATGTGACTGAAAATGACCATGAGCAATTGGCCTTCCTGTCTCCCATACCCACATGCTGGAATTATAGACATTAAGTCACTAAAACTGGCTCAAGGGTTATAATTGAGTCTTATTACACACTCAAAAGGCAACCCTTACCACTCTAGAAGCAAAGGATTGCCCTCTACAGTTTATTTAATTTGGTATAGCTACAGATGTGTCTGTGGAACTGATGTTAATGCTTCTGCTGAAAAACTAACAGGGAGAGAGGGCCATATAGATGCCACCACAGACCTGTGGCAATAATAATGCATACCCCCAACATGTGCTCTGGGAATGGAACTCAGAAATTGCCAGTTGCAATCAATCCTGAATACTAAATTCAAATTATTTCTGAAAGTGTGAGCCAAATAAAAGTATGCAAGTAAATTTATGTAGTAAAAGTGTAAATTTCAGATAATCAAGATGTGTAGTATTTTTATTTAATTGAACTATAGCTAAAACTGGTTATTTTATATACTAAATCAGGTTATTTATTTTTAGCAAAAGAGACGCCAAGAAATTGAACAAAAACTTGAAGTTCAGGCTGAAGAAGAGAGAAAGCAGGTTGAAAATGAGAGGAGAGAACTGTTTGAGGAGAGGCGTGCTAAACAGACAGAATTGCGGCTTCTGGAACAGAAGGTTGAGCTTGCGCAGCTGGTGAGCAGTGTTCTATAAGTCCTAAATTAGATAGATGGTCCTTCGTGTTTACAGAACACTCAACTTTTCACGTTTTCTTTAGCAAGAAGAATGGAATGAACATAATGCCAAGATAATTAAGTATATAAGAACTAAAACAAAGCCCCATTTGTTCTATATTCCTGGAAGAATGTGTCCAGCTACTCAAAAGCTAATAGAAGAGTCACAGAGAAAAATGAATGGTAAGTACATCCTTTGAAGTTTTTTTTTTTTTTTTTTTTTTTTTTAATGGTAAAACCATATGTTTACATATGCCTATGTCTTAGAAATGATTAATAGTTCAGTTTTGGGGTGATGTTTTAGTGACATTGTGAGGTTGATAGTGGAATTGGGGTTCAGGAGTGTGTTCTGAATAATTGAGTTTAACCTCAAACTCATTTGGTAGGTGGTGGTTATATGAACAAGAACTTTGTAACATTACTTTGTGCTTGAAAATCAGTTGATAAAGATATAGAAGAGTGCTGTGGAAACAAGATAGAATAAAACTCCTATCACGTATTCACGTAAAGGGCTTGACACTAGTTGACTAGTAATTGGGTATTTTGTTGTGCCCGAGACCAGGAAAGTTAACTGTAATAGTGGTTCTGCTCTAAAGAGGTTTTGTTTACTTTCATGTAACATGAAATTCAGCAGCAAAGGTATCCCTGTTTTTCTTCAGGTAGATGCCCCAGATTTGCAAGAGTGTCTGTGGGTGTCCTGTCAATTGGTTTTAATATGTCCATTTGTAATACAAATACATGTCACCTCAAGGAAAACATTCAAGGAATGGTAGTCTAATAGTTCAGCTATAGAGTGCTTGTCTAGCTTGCATAAGACCCAGGATCAGTTCCCAAAACTTTTTTTTTTTTTTTTTTTTTTAAGAATTGTTTATTATGTATACAGTGTACAGAAGAGGGTATCAGATCTTACTGTAGATGATTGTGAGCCACCATGTGGTTGGTGGGAGTTGAACTCAGGACCTCTGAAAGAACCGTCAATGCTCTTAACTTCTGAGCCATCTCTCTAGCCCCCCAAAACTAATTTTTTTTTTTTAAATGTGAATTGGTGTTTTGCCTGCATGTATAACTTGTGTAGGGGTGTCAGATCTTGGAATTACAGACAGTTGTTAGCTGCCATGTGGATGCTGGGAATTGAACTCCAGGACCTCTGGAAGAACAGTCAATGCTCTTAACCTCTGAGCCATCTCTCTAACCCCCACAAGACTCTTTAAAAACATATATATATAAGATGATTAGATGACAGTGACAGTTTGTGACAATGTGTTGTGTAAAATTGTTATTTTTAATTTTCTTGGCTACTGTAAATTGTACACACGTAATTTTTATTGTTTAGCTTTATTTGAAGGTAGACGCATCGAATTTGCAGAACAAATAAATAAAATGGAGGCTAGGCCTAGAAGACAATCAATGAAGGAAAAAGAGCAGCAGGTGGTGCGTAATGAAGAACAGAAGGCGGAACAAGAAGAGGGTAAGGTGGTGGCTCAGCGAGAGGAAGAGTTGGAGGAGACAGGTAATCAGCACAATGATGTAGAAATAGAGGAGGCAGGAGAGGAAGAGGAGAAGGACGTAGGTGTAGTTCATAGTGATGCAGAGAAGGAGCAGGAGGAGGAGGAGCAAAAGCAGGAAATGGAGGTGAAGATGGAGGAGGAAAATGAGGTAAGAGAAGGTGAGAAGCAGCAGGATAGTCAGCCAGAAGAAGTTATGGATGTGTTAGAGATGGTTGAAAGTGTCAAAAATGTAATTGCTGAGCAGGAAGTAATGGAAACTAACCAAGTTGAAAGTGTAGAACCTTCAGAAAATGAAACTAGCAAAGAATTGGAGCCAGAGATGGAATTTGATGTTGAGCCAGATAAAGAATGTAAATCTCTTTCTCCTGGAAAAGAGAATATTAATTCTCTGGAAGTGGAAAAGGAGTCTGAGGAAAAGGAGGAAAGAGAAGATAAAGAGCCTGAGCCCCAGCCTGAGCCTGTGGCTCAGTGTCTGCCCCCACCTCAGCCCCTGCCCCAGAGCCAGCCCCAGTCTCAGCCCCACTTGCAGCCCCAACCTGTACTCCAGTCCCAGCCTCTCTCTCAGCCTGAGACTTTGCCATTAGCAGTTGTGCAGCCTCCACCTCAGGCTATTCAGGAGCAAGGGAGTCTGCTACCTGAGCGGAAGGATTTTCCTGTAGAGTCTGTAAAACTACCTGAGGTGCCTGTAGAGCCAGTCTTGACAGGACATTCAGAAAACAAAAGTAAAAACAAAACTAGGAGCAGAAGCAGAGGTCGAGCGAGAACTAAGACAAGCAAGAGTAGAAGTCGGAGCAGTAGCAGCAGTAGCTCCAGCAGCAGCTCCAGCAGCAGCAGCAGTGGGAGCAGCTCCAGCAGTGGCAGCAGTAGCAGCCGGAGCAGCTCCAGTAGCAGCTCCAGCAGCAGTGGGAGCAGCAGCAGAGACAGCAGCAGCAGCACTAGCAGTACTAGTGAGAGCAGGAGTCGGAGTAGGGGCCGAGGAGGACATAACCGAGATAGGAAGCACAGGAGGAGCGCGGACCGCAAGCGAAGGGACACTTCAGGACTAGAGAGAAGTCACAAGTCTTCAAAAGGTGGGAGTAGTAGAGATACAAAAGGATCAAAGGATAAGAGTTCCCGATCTGACAGAAAAAGGTCCATATCAGAGAGTAGTCGATCAGGCAAAAGATCTTCAAGAAGTGAAAGAGACCGAAAATCAGACAGGAAAGACAAAAGGCGTTAATGGAAGAAGCCAGGCTTTCTTAGCCTGTTTGCAGCAGAAGATTTGATGAGTAAAAGGATTACCTTGTAAGGAGGATGCTGCCTTAAGAATTGCATGTTGTAAAAATTCTTTTTGGAAAATACAGACTGTTTGTTTACCAGACATTCTTGTACTTTTTGCATAATTTTGTAAGAGTTATTTATCAAAATTATGTGAGGTTCCAAAATATGTAAAAATAATAATAATAAAAAAAAGATTAACATCCCTTGTCATCTTTTTTAAATACCCTACTATTCTTCAGTCACAATCTGTATATTTTAATAGATAAATCTTTAAATTGTTCTTTTATGTTCTGTACCATATATTGTTTTTGTAGAAATAAATGTGCATCTTTTATTATTTTTGGGATGTCCTTGTTAACACTTGTATAATAAATATCTTTATATCATTTTCAGTTTTTGTCACAAGATACTGAACATGATTAGAATGTTTTTGAAAGTTTCATCACTTGGATTTGCCTGAAAATAGTTATTTTGAGTGCCAGGTCTTTACCGCTTTGATGGGGAATAGTTCTTTTAAAGCATTTAATTATTTCCTATCTTACAATTTTAAGTATTTTTCTGTTTTTCATTTAAACCATTCAGTTGGTAGATAACTTAAACAGTGTAATTTGGTTGTCATTTCATGATTATTCTCTTGTCCTCACAGCTGCTTGTGTGATAACAACAACAACATAGTGTATAAATTTGTTATAGTTATCACCTCCTGGGTGGTGGAATGGGGGTAAAAGTATCTTCTAAACTTGGTTTTTGAATTTGTGGTCTTGTCTTTTTTGTTGGTTATTACTGAAACCTGCCAGGATGTGTTTTCAGGAATTTTTGTTTGAGGAAGTATTGTATGGGAGTTTACCCGATGAAGGAAGCTCGTCTAGACTTGACTATGTAAACAAGAGAACACAAGTGTACCAAGTGATTACTAACTTTGTTTATAAATTTGTATGGACTTGGAGTATCTGTTGCCCATTACTATATCTGTGCAAATAAATGTGGCTTAGACTTGTGACTGTTTAAGATTAATATTTATATTAGTGTTTCAATGCTTATGAAAGAGAGCTTTTAAATGGCAGTGGCTATTTTTATTTTTGAGTTGATATTTTAACATTGTAGTTTTTGCTTGACTTTAAATATTAAGTATGCTGTATACAAGTAAAACAGTTCACGTGAAAAATGAACAAACATCTTTGTGTCTGTACAACCCATGTGTTAAACCAAATGTAAAAAGGATTCTTTTTAAAAATCCTTTTTCTTGGGTTAAATGAACAGAAGTCAAACTGTAGAGCCTGTTTATACCAAGACAAGCTTTGACAACTTGTATGCTTATAACCTTGTGTTGGGCAGTAGAACAAGTTGGTAAAGGAATGAACGGATTTAAAATGGCTGAGGAGAAAAAAAAAGCTTGGGTTTTTTTTTTTTTTTTAAGCATACAGATTTATTAAGGGAAGGTGAGAACTGGAGGTAAACGAGCCTGTGATGAAGTATTCAATAACATTTTTTACTTAAGTATGGTTTTTCTATTTAAATATGTACATAAATACTTAAATATGGTGTGTGGGTATGTGTAGGTGCCAAAGAAGCCAGAAGATACTGGGTCCTTTGGAGTGAAAGTCAAGAGCTCCTCAGTATGGGTGCTGAGAGCCAAACTTCACTCCTCTGCTACAGCAGTATGAGCTTATAACCTTTTGATGGCGTTAGTGTATGTTGAGAGCCTATGGTCTAGAAGAGAGGTATAGTCCAATGCCCAGAAAGTACTAGGCCATGGGTGCAACCCATTGTTTAAACGGTTTTGCTTTACTTCTGTTCTTTTCAAGATTGGCATTCAATCTACAGTCTTGTATTGTCTGAAACACAGCTCTACTACCCCAAGCCCTAGGTTCTTTTCGGATTTTGTTTTTTTTTTTTTTCCTTTGAGACAGGTTTGTGTAGCCCTAGCTGTCCTGGAACTCATTCTGTAGACTAGGCTATCCTAGAACTCAGATCCATTTGCCTCCCACATTCAAGTCCTCATTTTTTGCCTGGGTGATTTGAATCATTTTCATGTTTATAAAAAAGATCATAGTCGACCTTTATTTTTATTTTATGTGAATTGGTGTTTTGCCTACATGTATAACTGTGTAAGGGTATCAGATCTTGGAATTACAGACAGTTGTGCTGTATGTGGATGCTGGGAATCAAACTCAGGTCCTCTGGAAGAACAGTCAATGCTCTTAACCGCTGAGCCATCTCTCCAGCACCCATAGTTGACCATTTAAGCTCAACTAGTGGATAATGGTCAAAGGGATATAATTCATAATAAGGGAGTAATTTACAATTTCTACTTAAGCTTTATAAATATTAAATACTAATATTTAAATTATGTATTTTTCAACTGGAAGACTTACAATATTTAAAAATTTTATTCCTTGCTCTGTGTATGCATATATAGGCCAGTGGAAGGTCTCTAGAGCTGGAGTAATAGGCAATCTTGAATTGCCATGGTGGATGCTGGGAAATAGATCCTTTGGAAAGCAGCAAGTGTCTCAACTACTGAGCCATCCATCTTCAGCCCATGGAAAGCTTATTGCATGTATTATAATGGGTTTTAGTGTGCTATTTCATGCACATCTGTGCCTTTTTCCACTCTTCATTCACTTCCCAACTAGTGGCCTTTTACTTTCATGTCCTTGATTTAACAGCTTCCTAAATTTGAAGTTACTTAGCTCAGAATTTTTTTACATTTATTTACTTTTAATGTGTGCATGTATGTTTAAATATTGTGAATTCTCCAGGGACTACAACAGAAAAACCCTGTCTCAAAATAATAATTGTGAATTCAAGGTTAGTGACTTGGCCCAGCAATTAGAAATGTCTGCCAAATAAATCTGAGTTTGATCCCTGGAGCCAATGTACATCTCTATTCACATACATATATACACAGAATAATGATAAAAAGTTTGCATTTTGACTGACAGCCCATATCAGGGCTCATGTGCCATGACTCCCAGTTTATGTAGTGTTGGATGTAACCAAGGGCTTTATGCATGCTAGCAAGCAGTCTACCAATCCTAAACTGCTTCCCCACAGGGGACTGGCTGCTCTGCCAGAGGTGCTGGGTTCAATTCCCAGCAACCACATAGTGGTTCACAACCGTCTATGTGGTATTTGACTCCCTCTTCTGATATAAGCTGAGCATTCAAACATAAATCTTTAAATAAGCTGTTTCTCCAACCTCAATAGTATCTATACCACAGTCTCTCGGAGTAGTGTATGAACTCTGCACTTGAGCCCCCTTCAAATGGATGTTTGCCTGTTTCCACTGTGCTATCAGAGGCTTCCAGTATAACCATAGTATGTTCAAGGCTGCCTACTTTTGTGTTGAAAAGTGCAAAATGTGTGATAATTGGGTCATCAATCACTGAATTCTTTGGTTAAGATGACCTAGAAAATAAAGTCTGTATTTCTTTTCCTTTCCACCCAACCCAGAATCAATTGGATTTTCCTGGTCTGTATTCCAAAGAACCTAAGTTAATTTTTCCAGCACCTATATAATTTCCTATAACCCCAGATTTAGAGGATCCGACATCCTCTTTTGGTCTCTTTGGACGCACACACACACACACAAATTCTGCTTTTGTTTTCCAAGACACGGGTTTTTTTTTTTTTTTTGTAGTCCTGGCTGTGTCTTGGAAAGCCATCTGTAGAGTGAGTTGGCCTTGAAATCAGAAATTTGCCTGCCTCTGCCTCCTGAGTGCTGAGTGCTTAGATCAGAGGTATGCACCAACACTATCTGGCTTCAAACAATTGTTTTAGAAGTCTAAAAATCAATCATTTTAGAATGTCTTTTAATAAGGCCACTTTCTACAGCTTGTCATTTTGTTAACCAAAATTAGAGCTCAACCAAATATTCTCCAGTTATCTTTTTATTTTTTAAAAAATATGTGAATTTGTGTTCTGCCTGCATGTATAACTGTGGAAGGGTGTCAGATCTTGGAATTACAGACAGTTGTTAGCTGTCATGTGGATGCTGGGAATCAAACTCAGGTCATCAGGAAGAACAGTCAGTGCTTTTAACTGCTGAGCCATCTCTCCAGCCCTTTTTTTTTTTTTTATTTTTTAAGATTTATTTCTTATGTATAGTGTTCTGTCTGCATTTATGCCTGCAGGCCAAAAGGGCAGCAGATCTCATTTGTGAACTACCATGTGGGTGCTGGGAATTGAACCCAGGTCCACTGGAAGAGCAGCCAGTGCTCTTGACTATTGAGCCATCTCTCTAACCCCTGTTAACTTTTATTCTTAGAAAATTTTGATGCTAGACTTTGTGTGTGGGTGTGTGTGCGGGAGGGCGTGTCAAGATGTTCTCAACCCAGGCTGACTTTGGGCAGCAAGAAAAACCTTGACGTCCTGATACTTTTGCATTCATCACCTAAGTGTTGGGACTATAGGCCCGTATCACTATGCCTGACTTTGAAACGAGCCTTTTGTTTTTTATTTTATTTATTTGGACAGGATCATACCACAAAACTTTGGCTGGCCTAGAACTCACAATGTAAATTGCAAACCAGAGTGGCCTTGATCTCAAAAAGATATGCCTACCTCTGCATGTATATGGTTGTGTACTGAGGAGTATAAGTGCTCAGGAAGATAGAGTTAATAGTTGATTGGGAGCCTCCACTTAACATGAGTGCTGAGACTTGAACTCTGGTTCTCTGCAAGAGCACTATGCATTCTTTTGATTTGGTTTTTTAAAGACAGGGTTTCTCTCTGATATAGTTCTGGCTATACTGGAACTCTTGTAGACCAGGCTGGCCTTGAACTCAGATACCTGCCTGCTTCTGCCTCTGAGTGCTGTGATTAAAAGGCATTCACTACCACCACCTAGTGACAATATGCATTCTTAACTGTTAAAGCCATCTCTCCAGCCCTTATATTTAGTTCTAATACAGTTATTTTCTCAAGAACCAAAAGCAATTTTATTTATTTTTAGTCTTTCTAGACAGTGTTCTGTGTGGCCCTGGCTGTTCAGGAACTTGATTTATAGACCAGACTGGCCTCAAACTCAGAGATCCACCTGCCTCTGCCTCCTGAGTTCTGTGATTAATGATACGTGTCATTACTACCCACAGTTACTTTTTAGTAGTCCTATTAACTTAAATTTATTTGGGAATAATTGACATCTTTAGAATGCAAGATCATTCAAAACAGAAAGAAATACAGGTCCTTGTTTATACTGTTGCCTAGAGTCCTTATGAAAATGTCAACCGTTTTCTTCATTCACACTGTGCAGTTTTTAAGTTCCTCAGAGTTTGTGTGCATTTGCTACTGTAAATAGAAGTTTCTTGCTTTTATTGTGTGCTAAATATATTTACTTATATGTCAAAACAGCTTTAAAAGTCTTTCTAGAATGTCGGAAGCTTTTTTCCCTCTTGTCTCCTGTGACATTTTCTAGCCATACTTCATTGAATCATAGAATCCACAAGAAAATCCTCCAGGAAGACAGAAAATGGCCTATTGTGGTGGGATCCATTGACAAGTTTGGCTGATTTGAATAAGTGTCTAACTTTAAGACTGGAATTACACCATTGTTTACTCTGGTCTCAGCTTTCTTTTTTTTTTTTTTAAATAAACTTTATTTATTTTATTTATTTGCCTTGGTGTTTGTCTGGAACTGGAACTACAGACAGTTGTTAGCTGCCATGTGGGTGCTGGGAATCGAACCCGGGTCCTCTGGAAGAGCAGAGGGTGCTCTTAACCGCTGAGCCATCTCTCCAGCCCCTGGTCTCAGCTTTCTAACTCCAGGAGTCACACAAACCACTTTCAGGCATGGTCTTTGTTTTGTTTTGTTTTGTTTTGAAGCAGGGTCTTTATGTAACCTGGCTGTTGTGAAACTTGCTATATAGACCAAGCTGGCCTTAAACTCAAAGGTGCATAGGTATGATTTTTAAGTGTCATTCCCCAGCTCTATTTTATCGTGTGTACAGAAACTTAAAGACTTATATTTTAGATGGCTTAGCCAAAGGTTAGCTGTTTTATGTTCACGTCATATCCATGACTCTAGTGTGTTCAAGAAACAATTTTTGGGGTTGGGAGAAAGCTCAGTTTTTGGAGTGCCTGCTGCTCTGGCAAAAGACCTTGAGTTCTGTTTCCAGTACCTACATAGTGGCTCACAACCACCTGTAACTCTAGTTCTAGGGGACCTGATGCCTTTTTCCCTCTGTAAGTCATGCATATAGTACAAATACATGCAGACACAGCCCTCACTTCTGCTTCCCCCCTTTTTTATTTTTTTAGAATCCCAGGCTGACCTCAAACTCACTATGTAGCTGAGGATAATTTTGAGTGTGTGTGTGTGTGTGTGAAGGCAGGAGGATGGCTTCAGGTGGCTTCATCTGTCATCCTCTTTAAAGCTTTATTTGTTTAGTGTGTATGTGGGAATATGTGTTTTGGAGCATGTGTGATGATCCTCTGCTTCTACCATCTGGCCCCAGGGATTGAACTCCGGTCTTTAGGCTTGGCAGCAAGCCCTTTTTACACACTGAGCCATCTCCCCGTGCACACTCAGTCTATTGATGTTGGATAATGTTAACTTATAACTTTATTGTGATATATTGTTTGTAATCTCATAACAGTTCCCTGAAGATCAGAGGACAGAACCAGCCACAGACTTAGCCATAGAGGTCAGGGAGTTTGTGACACACACCTTCAATCCTAGAAGGTGGGAGGCAGAGATCCATTTGGATCTCTGTGAGTTCAAGGCCAAACAGAGCCAGGAGGTGGTGGCACACACCTTTAATCACAGCACTTGGGATCCCATGCCTCTGCTCCCTGTACACACAGGCCTCTAATCCCAGCACTAAGGAAGTTTGAGGAAGGTGATGGTGGCTGGGCAGAGAAAGGAATATAAGGCAGGAGGAAGCAGGAGTTTGGCCCCTTTCATTTTGGCCTGTGCTTGCCTTCACTTTCCCTATCCAATCTGAGAATTCATGAAGACAGAATCTACCCCTTTTGGTCTGAGGAGCTGGCTAGGTGAGAAGTGGCTGTGGCTTGTTTCTCTGTCTCTGATCTCTCAACTTTCCTCCATGATCCAGGTTTTTATTATAAGATCAATTAAAATTTATGCAATACTTTATAGTTTGATCATTTTATGTCCTGGAGCAGATGCAAAATTACGTTTTCTAGATGTCAAGCATGTTGTCCTTAGCTCTTTTCTGACTGACTGGGAGGGTGAGGCTGCAAGGTAGTGCCCTGTTTAGTCACTTAACCTTTTGAACTCTTCAGCTTTCCTGAGACTATCCTTCTTTAGCTCTGCTAAGAATGAAAGCATATGATTCAGCACTGAGCAGGAAAGTGTGGAACAGTGTGTTCTATCTATACTTTGTGATTATGACCTGCTACTCAGAGTTGTAACCAGTTTGAACAAAATTCCGCTGTAATGTTTGTTTAAACATTGATGAAATTCTGAGGCAGGTACACACACACACACACACACACACACACACACACACACACCCCAGAACAACTAGTTTAGGACTACCAGTACATAGCTGCAGAAAACCACACACTCAGAGGTTTGATGGAGAAGCTAGCTTAAGGCTGGGTATTTCACCTTTCTGTATACTCACTTCAGTTTGTCTAGCAGTCACATTGCAGATGCAGAATTGGTTCTGCAGTGTCTGTGGGTAAAAGGAATATGTTCTGTGTTCTCAGGTTGAACTGTAAAGGTTCACATGGTTCTCAGCATGTTCTCTTTCACTTCTGTGATGACTTCAAAGGCCACATTATCTAGAATGCAAAAATCACAAAATGGAAATATTCTGGATCTCTGGGTTACCATCTAGAAGAAAGTCACTAAAGAAAAATGATTTGGGAAATGAAAGATAAGGGAATTTTGCCTTAAACTACAGAGGTTTTGTGGATTATTCATTACTATAACATCTTTTATTTTTAAACTTTATCTATTTTTATTTATTTGCCTTAGTGTTTGCCTGGAACTGGGATCTGGAACTACAGACAGTTGTGAGCTGCCATGTGGGTGTTGGGAATTGAGCTCCCATCTTCTGGAAGAGCAATCAGTGCTCTTAACCACTGAGCCATCTCTCCAGCCTCTACTGTAACATCTTGCTATAATTTAGTTTATAAATTATATATGCCATTTATTTATTTATTCGGCTAGCTTGGAACTAGCTATGTAGCTCAGGTTGGTATTGAACTCACAGAAATCTGCCTGACTTCTGAGTGCTGCAATTAAAATGCCTATTGTAATAATAACTTTTTGGGAGTTAATTATAAAAGCTACATAGGTAAGTTTATCTTCAATTCTGTGTATTCATTATGTTTCACAAGTACACATATTCATCAATCAGCAGATAAATATTTCATGAAATTTATCTGGTTCAAAAATTTGAATATATATGGCTCATGGCTATAATGCCAGTACTTGGGAGGCTGAAGGATTCCAGGGTAGCCTGGGCTACATAGTAAGATCTAGGCTAGTCTAGGCCAAGAGTGAGACCTTATCTCAAATAAAAACAAGGAAACAAGACTATACTTGGAAATAGTACCTATGCCTTTGAAGGTGATGATTCATAAATTGGTATTAAAAAGGAATAACCAGTTTTTGCTGTGTCATGGTTTTTTATCATAGCAACAGACAAGTAAACAACACAAAGCAAAACTGTTCTGACTCTTGGAGATTTCCCATGATTTTAATTTGTTTTGTAATTAATAGGAATTTTAAATATAGATCAAGGGTAATTGTATTAACAAAGCTTAATTTGCTTATATATTTTTAGTTTTTATTTATATATATTTTTTAATATTTATCTTTATTTTATGTGAATTGGTATTTTGCCTGCATGTCTAGCTGTGTAAGGGTGTCAGGTCTTGGAATTACAGGCATTTGTTAGCTGCTATGCGGATGCTGGGAATTGAACTCAGGACCTCTGGAAGAACAGTCAGTGCTCTTAACCACTGAGCCATCTCTCCATCCTAGTTTTTATTTTTATTTTAAGACAGCTCTATAACCTGTCCTTGAACTCACTGTGTTGCTGAGAGTGGCCTTTATTCTCCTCCTCCTGCCTCTACATAACACCACTGTTACTATGCACCATCATGCCTGGCTGGCTGAAGCTGTTTTGTTTTGTTCAGATTTCCCTTTTTTTCTTCCTTTGTGTGTTTATTTATTTTTTTATTTTTAATTCTGAAACAGGGTTTCTCTGTGTAACAGCCCTGGCTGTCCTGGAACTCCATTTATAGACCAGGCTGGCTTTGAACTCACAGAAATCCATCTGCTTCTGCCTCTGGGATTACAGGTGTGTGCCACCACCATCCGGCTTCTTCTAGTTTTCAAGACAGTGTCTTACTGTGTAGTTCAAGTAGACTTGGAATTTATTTTCTTCTGCTTCACCCTCCTAGCTGAAATTAGCAGCTGCTGGCATTTACTCTACATGAAGGTTGTTTGCTTTGTTTTTTATTTTAAACAAACAGGCTTGGATGGCACTGGATGGCTCAGGGTTAAGAGCAAGTTCTGTTCATGAAGACCTGAGCTCAGTTCTTAGAACCAAAATTAGGCAGCTCACAGTCATCTTTAACTCCAGCTTCATTAAGATCCAATTCCTCTGGCCTCTGAAAATACATGCATGAGTGTGTGCATACTCCCCATCCCCTTGCTCTACAAACATGTACATATAATTAAAAATAATAAGAATAAATCTTAAAAAAAAAAAAACCTCAACTTGTATGTGGTAATTTGGTTGACTGGTGTTATTTCGTAGGGAGAGACTTCAGTAAGGACATCCTCTGTCCGATCCACTTAATTTCCAGTACTTTCTGTTCCCAGCGAGAGGCCAGTCAGTGCATCTCAGAGCCCAGCAGCTCCACCTTTAGCCCTCCTTGAATCCTATGTGGCTTCTATTGATTCTCTTTTTAGGAGGATGGAGTCTTGATATTTTGCATCTCAAGCAAAACTCCTGGCTCAGGCTTCACAGTTGAGTGGCATGTACCCAGCTGCTTTCCTTTCTAACTCCTGCTGTGCTCTCTTCCTACCACCACTTCCTGTCACACTTCCTTTTCTACTTCCTCCCCCCTCCTTCCTCTCCTCCCATTCTCCCTCCCTCCCTTCTTCATTTCTATTTTTCTCTAAGACATGGTTTCTCTGTGTAGCTCTGAGTGTCCGGAAACTCACTCTAGATGGGACTGGCCTCAAACTTAGAGATTCTCCTCCTCTGACTGCAGAGTACTGGCATGCACCTGCCACTTCTTCCTTAGGAACCAAGCTATCTGGAGGGCTAGGATATAGGTAAAAGCAGGTAAGTTGCCAGGCAATGTTTGGAGACCAAAATGGATTATGAAAATTATTTTTCAAGAAATAACAAGTTAAACCAGTTGGGTTTGTAAGTATATTATGACTAAACATGTTGAGTTTACCAGGTGATGATAAGTTTAAAGTTCTTTTTTCCTTTTGGGGGGGATTTTTCAAGGAAGGATTTCTCTGTGTAGCTCTGGTTATCCTGGAACTTCCCCTGTAGACCAGGCTGGCCTCAAACTTAAGAGATCTGCCTGTCTATGCCTCCTGAGTGCTGGGATGAAAGGTATGCACCACCATCTCCAGAACTATATAGTTTTTTATGTATGCAGTGTCAGACCTATGTGATTGATTGGACTCTTGACTCAGGACAAAAAGCCTCAAAAGATATCTGTTGGAGTAGTCTCAACTTAGAACTAGTTCAAGGGCTCAAAGGTAACTTTTATTGGAATTTAATCTTATAAAGATTAAAAGACAAAGATATATTGATTTTGCTTCCAATAATTTTATGTTTTAGATAAACTTTAATTCTGCTAAAAGATTAACAAACCTTGTAAACAGAATAAGCAAAGTTAAAAATTCTCTACATAATTCAGATAAAATAAAATTTCATATTAAAATTTAACTTTAAAATGCCTTGGGGGGCCTGGAGAGATGGCTCAGTGGTTAAGAGCACCATCTGCTCTTCCAGAGGACCCAGGTTTGATTCCCAGCACCCACATGGCAGCTAACAACTGTCTGTAGTTCCAGTTCCAGACAAACAGCAAGGCAAATAAATAAATAAATAAAGTTTTTTTAAAAAAAAAATGCCTTGGGACTGTTATGTGTAGAACAGAGGTAGTGGATATACAGCTATGTGTTCCTGAAAATCCACAGAACTGTATACTTACCACAGAAAACAGCAGAGGAACTCAAGGTAGAATGGAGGTTGTGATAAAGAAATTCAAATATATTACTAATATATGACATTATTGTTATGCCAGAGTGGAGAAGCTGAAGATTGATGTAAATCACTTTGTAAAAATGCAAATAAACATTGTAGAGCAAAACAGAAAAGAGAGCAGAAGAACACCTTGCTGGTAAATTTGTTCAGAATGGTCATAGACTATCAGTTCAGAAACTATACATATAGTGGAGAGCAAGTAGGTGAATATCTTGAAGCTAAGGATCTGGGTTTCTTACCATTGGGTAACTTTCTGACAAGTTCCTTGATAATCCTCACTTCTTGAAAGTGGGCTAGACCTAGTAACTCTCCTCACATCATTAGGACAGGAGGAGGAAATGTTTCCTTTACTTTGGAGATGTCTGGAAGACATATTTCAGTCAGTTGATCAAGGTTAGTGATACCATGCCTTAAGTATGTATTGTGTGTAACCATGGAGGAGTTGCTGTTCTGTGCTGTCCTTCTTTCCAGAAAGCACCAAGCAGTCCCAACAAAGAAACATTCCAGTGTTAAAATCATATCAGTATAGATTTTTGTAGCCTTTTGTAGAATGTTGAAGATTGAGGAGTAACAACAACCAATACAAACCAATACAATGTGCTATCTTCAACTCGATTTATTTTATTTTTTTGAGATACGATACCCTTGGCTGGCTTAGAACTTGTATTTTCCTGTTTTAGGATCCCAAGAATTGGGATTATAAGCAAGTCCCACCAAATATTGTTCAATAATTAGATTCTTGAACAAAAAAGGAACATTGTTTTAAAAATTCAATGTATAACCCCTGAACAGTTAGGTAACAGGAGGAACTTAAGAGAGACATCAACGGATCCCCTTGGGGAAAGAGGAAATACAGAAGATCTCTGAGTTCATTGGGATTATAATGGGGAGCGAGCAAGAGGTGGGAACAAATCATAAGAGAAGGAGAAGGAGAAGTGAGAGGAGAAACAAAGATGAAGAACAAAAGAAATGGATATCTTGTTAGAAAGAAACCTGATGCTAAGGAAACCTCCAAAAACCTACAAGATGTCCCTGGCTAGGACTCCAAGCAATAGTAGAGAGGGTGCCTAAACAGGACTTCTATAATCAAATGGATGACCACCCTAATTGCCATTATAGAACCTTCATCTAGCAATGGATAGAGGCAGAAGCAGAGATCCATAGCTAAGCACCAGGTCAAGTTCCTGGTCCAGGTGAAGAGAGGGAGGAGAAAGTATATGAGCAAAGGGATCAGGATGATTATGAGGAGACCCACAAAGATGGCTGACCCAGGTTATTGGGGCCTCACTGACTCGGAAACAATCACTGAGAAACCATCATGGTAAGGAACTAGACCTTCAGAAGGTAGATGACTGTCATTGCAATAGGACCAGACTATGTTCCTGGTGCATGAACTGACTCCTTGGAGCCTATTCCCTGAAGAGGAATACCTAACCCAGTCTTAATACTGGGAGGAGGGACTCGAACCTACCTCAACTGGATATGCCAGACTGAACTGGCTCACCTTGGGACTCCTTGCCCTCCTTGGGGAAGGAATAGGGGGATGGAGTGGCAGAGGCTGAGGGAGAACTGGGAGGAGGGAAGAGAGGGAGAGCAGTGGTAGATATGGAAAAAACTTTTTACATAAATACAAGTAAATAAAAGAAAAAATTCACTTAATAAATTATAATATAGTGTTAGTTTATTTCTGATAACTATAAACAATGTTATTAATTGGGAAGGTAAATAAATTATACAGAAAATATATTTGAATCTTTTGGATTATATAAAATAAAAATTCAAAAATACTTAAAGTGCTTTTTGAGATGGTCTCATGTAGCCTAGTTGACCTTGAATATCTGACCTTCCAGTTTCTTTGGGTGGAAAGCTTTCAAAACAGAGTTTCTTACAGTCCTGGCTGTCCTGGAACTCACTTTGAGTCCAGGCTGGCCTTGAACTCACAGAGACCTACTGTAGTGGGGATTCAGGTTACCCAGAGAAATGCTTGTGACATCAAGAAGCCGGACCCTGATGGGGCGTGGCCAGAATCGTTGGAGACCCAAGACCCAGACTCACTCAGGCTCTTGGTTCCTGTGTCCTCCTGGAGAAGGTGGATCCCCCGCTCCATGGAATCCTGTTTTCTCCTAGAAACACTCTTGTATTTGTAAGTTCTCTCCCCCTAATAAATATTAACTCATTGTATGGTGAATTGAATGTGATTAATCATAGCTATATTTAGCGTCAAACGTGGGTTGATTCCCCATGCCAGCCGGGCCGCCAACTTGAGCCTTAACGGCTAGGTGTGGGGAATAAATAAATAAATAAATCAACTTTAACAGGCTAGGCTCACGACCTAAAATATTGGTTGACTGGCTACAAAAGGCTTTTTGAAGCGATTGCTTCCCTCTCTCTCCCCACTCCTGCTTTCCCAATTTGTGGCTGGCTCCTGGAACTGGTGCGGCCATCTCGGCCGGCTACTCGGTATCCCGGCTGTGCTAACGTTGTTGGGCCACTCTTCTGCCCAGTCCCCAGCTTGGCCACAGCACTCCACAGCCACACACCCATCTGTCTAAAAAGGTCACCGTGAGAACATCCCTGAGCTGCAACTACACGTTCCTTCCTGCCCTGCCCTCTGCCTACACTGCTGTCCTCCTGAAAGCCGGACATTGAACTTGACTGCGACACCTGCCGACCGTAAATCGTAATTATATCTGAGTAAGGTATTCAATACTATTTTCTGGTAAAATTTCTGACATTTCAAGTGTTCAGAAGGTTATACATTTTTTTCTCAGCCATGATGGAAGATTATCTCCATGATTACATATTTGGAGGCTCCCCCAACCCCATAGTCTCATTGCTTTTTTGTGTAATAATATATTTTATACTTCAAATAAAATGGTCTGACACCTCTTTTAAAGTTTGGAGGCTAGAGATGAGTGAATGTGTGAAATGGCTGAGAGTTCTAAGAAAATGCAAGAGGAAGGCAGACTTTACATTGATGATGCAATTAAGATACTAGTAAAAAGTCCACAAAGAGAATGGGAGAATTTTTGACTATGAAATCATTAGAAAGATCATCTATCCAGGACAGTCAGACACTGGAAAAATCTATGGCCTCCAGATTTCAAGACCATGAGAATTGTATACCGATATTAAAAAAGAGTTTTGAAGCAACATCTACCCAGAACAATCCAGGACCTCCTTAAGAGATGTTAAGGAAGGTGCTCTGCCTAAGGTAGTCACCATGAAGGGATTACCCCACAGTCAACCGGCACTATTCCCGGTCACAGTACAGACAAAGAAAATATGAGGAAAGGCTTCAGATTGCATGGATTATTATTATGAACCCATCCACATGCAGGACATGAAGGCCATTAAGGAAGCCATATTGGTGTATGGAGTTTATTCATCATATGTGAAACAGTTTTAAACTCATGGTCGATGCAGAATCGGGTAATTCCAAAAAAAAGCAATTAATATACTCTCCTTAGTCTTTGACCATGCTAATATAGAATATAGGAGAATGCTCATGCCATTAAAGATCAGAGGTACACCCGTAGAAGAATGGATTCAATATGCAGTTAATGCTGAATCTCTCCATAGTGATGAAGAGAACTGGATAGGTCAAGTCATTGCCAATGTTAGGATAAGGAATCAGGACATCATTTGTTTTAACTGTGGTTAGCGAGGCCATATAAAGAGGAATTGTAGGCAAGGAACTTATGGGAAAATACTCCCAGTCCCAGGAATGATTCAAACAGAAGGCCACTACCTTCTGAGTTGTGCAGAAGATGTGGCAAATGCTGACATTGGACAAATGAATGTAGATACACAAGAGACAAAGAAGGCAATCTTTTACCATTGGGAAACGTATCTTGGGACTTCCCTCAGGAAGCCTCCAAAAAGCAGACCTCAAAGTCAAAGACAATCCAGTCATATACGGTCATGGTGGAAAAACAGCCTCCTCAGGACGAGTAGAGAATCCAAAGCCTAGAAAAGAGGACCATATAGCAATAGACAATAGATGCCTTTACAGGAGAATTTGACAGTACCAAGTAAACCAATGAAATATATATTTTGGCAGACTTCCATAAATGAACAAAGATCAAAGTTGAAAATAAGAATAGGGGGGCTGGAGAGATGGCTCAGTGGTTAAGAGCACAGTCTGCTCTTCCAGAGGACCCGGGTTCGATTCCCAGCACCCACATGGCAGCTCACAACTGTCTGTAGTTCCAGTTCGAAGCAAACACCAAGGCAAATAATTAAATAAATAATAATTTTAAAAAAAAGTTTTTAAAAAAAAGAATAGATAATATTTATATGCAAGGCTGAGTCAACACGGGAGCTCACATTTTGATCATAACTCCATAATCATGGCACCCCAGATGGCCTCTAAAGGAGGTAGATGTTCAGTTTCTAGGTATTGGAACACTATCTCAGGTAAAACAGAGTGTGAGATGGCTTGAATGCATAGGACCAGAAGGACAGAGGAAGATTGAAGCCATACATGGCCAACATAGCAGTGAATTTATGGGGTCATGATCTTCTACAACAATGGAACACCCAGATTAAGATCCCTCCAGGCTCAAATATCAACCAGAGACTCAGTTACATCCCTGAAGACAGTATTTCAAGAGGCTATGCAAAACAATCACCAGTCATTCAAGTTGCACAACAACACAGCTTAAAAGCTACTGACCCCACAAAGAAGCTCATAGCATTACCTTTGACATGGTTGACAGAAAAGCCTATTTGGGTTCAGCAATGGCCTTTGACAAAGGAGAAATTGCTGGCTCTAGAACAGCTGGTACAGGAGAAGTTACAAGCTCAACATATTGTAGAATCAACCAACCCATGGAATTCCCCTGTATTTGTGGTCAAGAAGAAATTTGGGAAGTGGAGAATGGTGACAGATTTAAGAGCAATTAATAAGTTGATTCAGCCCATGGACACTCTACAGTCTCATATACCCTTGCCTTATTTGCTACCTAGAGGATGACCTATTATAGTTATTGATTTGAAGGACTGTTTTGAAATTTGTTTTGTTTTGTTGTTGTTGTTGTTGTTGTTGTTGTTGTTGTTTTTAACCATACCTTTACAAGAACAAGACAAAGAAAAATTTGCATTCACAATCTTCACATTTAACAATACATGCCCAGTAAGGAGGTACCAATGGAGGATGTTGAATAGTCCTCTATGCCAATATTTTGTACAACAGCCACTAGAAGTGATATGCAAACAATTTCCGCAATCTATCATTTACCACCATATGGATGATATTTATTGGCAAACCCGCACCTAGACACCTTGGAAAGAATGTTTGAAGAAATGAAGAAGGCATTGCCTGATTCAAATTGCCCCTGAAAAGATACAAAGAGGAGATTCTATCAATTATTTGGGATATAAAATAGGCCTGCAAACAATTAGACCCAGAAGGTGCAACTTAAAAGAGACAGACTGAGGACTCTTAATGATTTTCAAAAACTACTAAAGGATATCACTCATATATGACTGGTTATTGGTATAAAAAACTATGAACTAGTTCATTTGTTCAAAACTTTAGATGAAAATAAAGACTTAAACAGTACCAGGGAATTCTCTGTTGAAGCTAAGAGAGAATTAGCTTTGGTGGAAAAGAAATTACAAGAAGCATATGTGAACCATACGGATCTAGACCTTGATTGCATCTTGGTTATTTTACCTTATGAGAATTCCCTTACAGGAATCATAATACAAAGAGAAAATATTATACTAGAATGGATATTTCTACCACATAGGCTGAGTAAACAATTGAAAATGTATATCTAAAAAATTTCTAATTTGATTTTTTTATTAAATATTTATTTTTATTTTATGTGAATGGTGTTTTGCCTGCATGTATAACTGTGTAAGGGTGTCAGATCTTGGAATTACAGTTAGCTGCCTTGCAGATGCTGGGAACTGAACTCAGGTCCTCCAGGAAGAACAATCAGTGCTCCTAAATGCTGAACCATCTCTCTAGCCCCCAATTTGATTTTTTTTTAAACTTTATTTATTTATTTGCCTTGGTATTTGCCTGGAACTAGAACTACAGACAGTTGTTAGCTGCCATGTGGGTGCTGGGAATCGAACCCGGGTCCTCTGGAAGAGCAGACGGTGCTCTTAACCGCTGAACCATCTCTCCAGCTCCCCCCAATTTGATTTTTAAAGGAAGATTTAAACTTAGTCAGTTGACTGGAAAGGATCCAGCAGAAATAGTTGTACCTTTTACTAATGAGGAAATTAATTGATTATGGGCAGATAATGAACCTTGGCAAAAGGCCTGTAGCAACTTCCTGGGAGAGATTAATAACAAATATCTTCAAAGCAAGAGAATTCAATTTATAAAGGAAACTAACTGGATTTTTCCTCATGTGATACAGGATGAACCTATTTTTGGAGCTCCTATATTTTTTACTGATGCAAACAAATCAGGAAAGGCTGGTTATAAATTGTAAAATTTCAGTAAGGTGGCACAAAGCCCCTATAATTCTGTTCAGAAGGCAGAACTATATGCTATTATTATGGTATTATTGGACTTTGCAGAACCTCTTAACCTGGTAACTGACTCTCAATATGTGGAAGGAGTTGTATTTCACATTGAGACTGCTGACTTCATTCCTGATGATATGGAATTAACCTTATTGTTTATACAGCTGCAGGATATCATCAGAAATAGAATTTATCCTATGTACATAACACATATCAGGGCTCATACAGGCCTTCCTGGCCCTTTGGCACAGGGTAATGATGAGATTGACTGGTTATTAATAGGAAATGTGATAGAAGCCTCAGAATTTCACAAGAAATATCATGTTAATGGCAAGGGACTAAAAAAGAGCTTTTTCATCACTTGGCATCAGGCCAAGGAAATTCTGTGAAAGTGTGCTACGTGCTCTCTCTACAATCAGCCATCTTTACCTGCTGGGAGTAATCCCAAGGGTACACAGAGAAATGAGATTTAGCAGATGAATGTGTTTCACTTTCCAGAATTCAGGAAGATGAAATATGTACATCATACCATTGACACTTAGGAATGCAATGGGCAACTGCTTTGAGCTCTGAAAATGCTAATGCTGTACTCACTCATCTTCTGGAAGCCATGGCCATGATGGGAATTCCTGCTCAAATTAAGACTGACAATGCTCCAGCATATGCTTTCCAGAAAATGAGGCAGATTTTTGGATATTATGAGATAAAGCACAATATGGGGATACCACATAATCCCACAGGACAAGCAGTTGTGGAAAGATCCCATCGCACTTTGAAAAAGATGCTTTATAAACAGAAAGGTGGAATGAAAAAACCCAGAGAGAGATTACATAGTGCTTTGCTGACCTTGAACTTCCTTAATGCTGATAAGAAAGGAACTTCAGCTGCACAGAGACATTCGGTAATAGAAAGGACTTCTGAGTTGAACCAACCAATTTATTTCAAGGACATACTAACTTCAAATGAAAGACAGGATATGTGCTTTGATGGGGTAGCAGTTTTGCTTTTGTTTCCACAGGAGAAGAAAAAAATATGGGTACCAAGAAGATTGATAAAGAGCCAATTCGAAAAGCTCGAGACCCCTCCTGAGGAGAAGAATTAATGACTCACCTGCCGATATAACAATTGGATATGTGGTAAGGAACATTTACCTAACAAAGCTGGAGCAGGGTCTTATCTTTGTCTTTACATGAGAATAGATACAACCATCTTCATGACATTAAACCTTAGATTTTTGAAGGTGGAAGAAGATCATATATGAAAGGACTACAAAGGAATATAAGGACAATTGGTACCAATATGCACTAATGAGTAATTTCTCAATTCTCACTGCTGTACATCTATATATCCTATAAAAAAATGTGGTCCTGCTTTGATTATGAAAAAAGCTGGCTTTGGAGTTGGAGTAAGTGGCTTTCTCCCTCTTTAAACACAAGCACATTAGTAAAGAAAACCTGAGAGATTCTGTCTCATATCAGAAAAGCTACCTGATGTGGGACAGATGATAGATGGAATATATAGGGACCAATATTATTGTACTCTTATCTTAAATCCTACTTTCTGTATTTCCTATTTTTTAAATCCAAGAATCTTATCTGCACACAATCCTTTCTGAAGACTTAGTATCGTTACTTGATATTAATATTTCTTAGACTCTCTACTATAAACAACAATTTCTCCTACCAGAACTCTCCAAGGCATCCAGAAGGAAGATGGGGCCCCCACCGTGTCAAAAAAAAGGCTGAAGGAAATTGAGATAGAGAAAGAAAGAACCTGCTGTACATCACTCAATGATCACTTTTGATATATAGACCATTCAGGACAGTTGTAAGATAGCTTCGTATCATACCTTTAACAATATTTTCAGATGGACTTACCCAGTACTATGAAAATGGTTATAGATGTTTATGGTCAATTCATTAGGACTTAACCATTGTTTTAGTCTTACAGGACCCCACAGTGATACCATTGCCCACAAGTCAGCATGAAGCAATCTAATGAGAAAAGTATGCCCCTCTCCTGATAAGTTTTGTCATCTGAGGGTTATGGATAATTATCTTTCTGATAGGGTGGTTATTAGTTAATTCTGGTTGAGGGTAAGTGGATATTTGTTAGATATTTAGTAAATCCTGAAATAGCAGAGGCAGCACACAGTCAAATCCTAGGCAGACAGGTCAGGAAATCCTTGATCCTTGAATACAAGGATAAACAAGTGAGAGTCAACCACACACACCTTTAATCACAGCACAGGGAAAGCTGGGAGTGGTGACCTACACCCTTTATCCCATAACTCCAGAGACAGAACTTCTTCTGTTTCTGTGAGTTCAAGGCTATATGCCTCTAATCCTAACCTGGATGGGATAGGGTATATAAGGGCTGTAGATACCCAGCAGAGAGAGAGAGAGATGCAACTGGCAGAAGCGACCAAGAGCGAGGCTGAAGAAGTTGCAAAACAACTGGGTGAGAATTGACCGTGGTGCTTCCTCTCTCTGATATTTCAGCCTTTCCTGATATTTGGCTCGGAGTCTTCTTTTCTTACAGCCCAAATTCATGCTACTACAAGGGTAGAACTATATTATACACTTAGGAATTTCTTTTAAAGAAGAGAAAAGGGAATAGATAGGAAAGACATAGGTAGATTATTATATCCACCTACAAACAACTATTAGCCAAAGAATGAACCAAAAATGAATTGCCATGGTATAGATGCTTGTATATTGATAGAAATGGGAAATTATTTTATATGTTTGATTGAGATAATCTGCATATTGATACAAAGTTGAATATATAATTGCCCCATTTTTGCACATTAAAAAAGTATTTTGCACATTAATGCATATTAAGCATATTATTGTCATTTCATTAATGCAGTTTCTACCTCTGTTTATTAATGCTAATCATAACATTTGTTATAGTATATACACAAATTGTTTCATATAACTCTGTTTAGATATTTTGTACAATGATATGTAGTTAGGATACTGTTGTCACTTTATATGATATGTGTATCCTGGTTAATATTTATAAGATTGTCATACTTGAAGTCATTATGCAGAAACTGTACACTCATTTATAGATTGCCTATTCTTTTTTTGTTTGTTTATTTATTATGCTTACAGTATACAGAAAAGGGTACCAGATCTCATTATAGATCGTTGTGAGCCACCATGTGGTTGCTGGGAATTGAACTCAGGACCTCTGGAAAAACAGTCCGTGCTCTTATCCTCTGAGCCATCTCTCCAGCCCCAGATTGCCTATTCTTAACAATGTAAGCTTCACTTTTTCAGTTGACTGGAATTGCAGGTTACCATTACTCAAATTTGTCACAGGCTTCCCAGAAACACTCTAGAATATTTCAGATAGACAGGCGTCTTCAACTACTTCATAGACCGAGAGAATATGGCATTTAAGATTTTGTTATCTAGAATCTGGCCATAAGAGACACGACAACTCCTGTTTCATTCCTAAGGTGGTGTGAGCATGATGGACATCTCACAAAGAAATTGTCTTCTTTTTTTAAAAAACTTTATTTATTTATTTATTTGCCTTGGTGTTTGCCTGGAACTGGAACTACAGACAGTTGTTAGCTGCCATGTGGGTGCTGGGAATCGAACCCGGGTCCTCTGGAAGAGCAGACAGTGCTCTTAACTGCTGAGCCATCTCTCCAGCCCCAAGAAATTGTCTTCTTTGGTGGATAATAGCCTGATGGGCAAAGGACTGCACTTGCCCCAACTGCTGTCAACATACACACTGTCCGATCTGGATGAACAGGATGAAGGAAAGAGACTGTTGAAGCCTGCCTGGACAGGATAAGGTGGTATCTCCCCAAAATACCTTGATTCTGAAGAGACTTATCAGACATCCTAGGCCAGTAGCCAGAAAGGTGGATGCTACCACTGTACAGAGAAGCCTGTGGGTGACTGTTCAGGTAACTAACTGTCATTGTCCTCTCCTAAATCTTGGAAGTTACTCTCTCGTGCTTCCAACCTTCAGGTAATATATTTTCCCTCTCAGGTCTTAATGGTTTTGAAGACTGGATAGTTAAGGTTACTATTACTTCATATCTCAGCAAAAAAACATTCGGGTATTAGATTCTTATTATTCAATATAAACAGCCTTGAAATAATTGCTGTACGTTGCCTTAGACCAATATTCTAGACATTAAGATGCAACTTGTATCTGTTGTTTGTTACTTGTAGTGTGACCTTGCTTATGTTATTGCCTTTCGTTCCCCAAGACACAACCTTATGATGATTCTTATGGTATATAGTCTTATACTTAGTTTAAAACTTTCTTAATTAGACAAAAGGGGGAGATATAGTGAGGATTCAGGTTACCCAGAGAAATGCTTGTGACATCAAAAAACCAAACTTCAGTGGAGCGTGGCCAGAATAATAGGAGACCCAAGACTCAGACTTGCTCAATCTCTTGGTTCCTGAGCCCTCCGAGAGAAGGCAGATCCCACCCTCCACCCAGCACAGCATCCTGTTTTCTCCTAGAAACGCTCTTGTATTTGTAGATTCTCTCCTCCTAATAAATATTAATGCATTGTATGGTGAATTCGATGTGATTAATTATAGCTATAGTCTGCCTGCCTCTGCCTCCTAAATTCTGGGATTAAAGATGTCTGCCTCCACTGCCTGGCTTTATTAATTTTTCAAAAAGAACCTAGACTGCGAAGGACTGTGGATATAGCTTAATCAGTAAAACATTTGCTTTACAAGTGTGAGATCTGTTTCTGATGCCAATAGTTTTTTTTTTTTTTTTTTTAAAAAAAAAAAAGCCTGAGGGGCCTGGAGAGATGGCTCAGCGGTTAAGAGCACTGTCTGCTCTTCCAGAGGACCTGGGTTCAATTCCCAGCACCCACATGACAGCTAACAACTGTCTGTAGTTCCAGTTCCAGGCAAAACACCAAGGCAAATAAATAAATAAAAAAAAAGTTTTAAAATTAAAAAAAAAAAAAGCCTGGGTGGTGGCATGTGCTTGCAACTCTAATGCCAGAGTGGCAGAGATAAATCCATGGATTTAATGATATAGGCCAATTAGGTCTCTAATCCCAGTGAAAGCCCATCTTAAAAACGTACATACACACACACTAACAATAATAAAAAAATTAAAATACATAGACAGCTCATGAGGAATGACACAGGAGGTTGGCTTCTGCTGGCACGCACGTGTATTTGTACTCACAAGCTCTAGAGCATGTGGTTTCTAGGGACATTTATGAACACTACAGCAGCAGTTGTTGTTGGTGGAGTGTGTACGTGAGGACAAGAAGGCAGGAGGAAATGAAACAGGTGGTTTAGGGAGAATGATATAAGAGCTTTTTCAGTGTGTCTCCTTGCTATTGGCCTGTTCTATTTTTATTTATTTATTTATTTATTTATTTATTTATTTATTTATTTGCCTTGGTGTTTGCCTCGAACTGGAACTACAGACAGTTGTTAGCTGCCATGTGGGTGCTGGGAATCGAACCCGGATCCTCTGGAAGAGCAGCCGGTGCTCTTAACCGCTGAGCCATCTCTCCAGCCCCTAAAGGTAGCTGGAGGGACAGCAGTGGGTGCTGGGAACCGAACTCTTATATTTATGGTTGTGAGCCAAGCCTTTAACGGCTGAGCCATCCCTCCAGCCCTGTTCTATTTTTTGCATTTTGAAATAGTTTGTTATGCAGCCCAGGAAGACTTTAAACTGTGCAGCTCAGGCTGGCTTTGAACTCCTAATCTTCCTATCTCTATTTTCCAAACGATCATGCCCATGCACTCCACAGCACCTGGACAGGCATCGAGTGCAATGTTTCAGAACTGGAGGGCTTTACATAGTTTTGTGTTGTGAATATTGAGACTCTTCTGCTACTGCTAACATTAATACAATAACAAAGACAAATATTAAAGAAGCAGACCCAATTCTTTTTGTACATTTTTTTTCTTTTCAGGGAGGGGTGCTGGGGATCACACCCAGGATCTGGAAAATGTTAGTTATTGCTCTCACACTAAGCCATGCTCCTAGCCCTTGTTTACACTTTGTTTGTTTGTTTGAGACAGGGTTTCTCTGTGTAGCTCTAGCTTTCCTGGAACTCACTCTATAGACCAGGCTGGCCTTGAACTCAGAGACCTGCCTGCCTCTGTTTCCCTGAGTGCTGAGATTAAAGGCTCGTACCACCATCAACCAGATTTGTTCACACTGTTTTGTTTTGTTTTGTTTTTTTTTTTTTTTTTTTTTAAAACTTTTTTTATTATTTATTTATTTGCCTTGGTGTTTGCCTGGAACTGGAACTACAGACAGTTGTTAGCTGCCATGTGGGTGCTGAGAATCGAACCCAGGTCCTCTGGAAGAGCAGACGGTGCTCTTAACCGCTGAGCCATCTCTCCAGCCCCTGTTTTGTTTTTTTTTAAATAAAGGTTTCTTTTTTTATAGTCTCTTGCTTTTATTTATTTATTTTATAGAATAAAGACTCATTTTTAAAAAATATTTATTTATTTGTTATGTATACAGTGTACAGAAGAGGGTTGTGAGCCACCATGTGGTTCCTGGGAATTGAACTCAGAACATCTGAGAGAATAGTCAGTGTCCTTAACCTCTGAGCCATCTTTCCAGTCCCCAAGTCTCATTTTTTTATCCATGTATCCCCATGTTCCTGTTCCCTTCCCCCTCCCGACCCTGTTCACACTTTTTACAAATGCAAAAATTTAATTAAAAATGTCATTTGATTATTTTTTTTAATGTGAGACAGCAGGGGGACCATTCACTGTATGCAGGATTTTATTTAGTCATGAGATATCACTTACTCTTGACAAGAAACCTACCCATTTACTCATTCATCTTTGCATTATTTCAGTAAAAAAGTGCTAATATTTATGAGATTTTATTTGAGTCCTAAAGAATAAGTAGGATCTAGAAAAGCAATTATATGAAAACAAAACAAAACACCAGAAATTATACTTGCTTTCTTAAAACTTTGCATGCTTCCTTTTCTACATCAAATAAACACACACAAACACACACTACATTTCTACAGGTTATTATGACTCTATTATGATTACATTGCTGTCTGGCTACTATTAACTTTCCTTTTCATTTCCACCTGCCTTCACGCTTTTTGTGTGTGCATGTGTATGACTGTGTCTGTGATGTTGAACTGAACTCAGGACTTAGTGTACCTCTACCACTGAGCTATATTCCAGCCCTACCTTCACATTTATTGATTATACAATCATCCATTGGGAATGGTTCTGTAACACTCCCTCTTCAGCAGAATATGTTTTACATATAAGCCTCATATGAAATGGTATATTTATAGATAGCTAACATATACCCTGCTCTCATATGCCTTATCATGTCTAAGTTAATAATACCTAAAGCAATGTAAATGTTATGCAAATAGTTGCTGTATAACATTGTTTAGAGAATGACAAGAAAAAAAACCCTGTACATATTAAGAGATATAACTTATAATAAAAAGCAAGTTTGTGGACTGAAGAGATGTCTCAGACATTAAGAGCACTTGCTGCTCTTGCAAATGATCAGGGCTCAATCCCCAGTACCCCCACATGGTAGTTCAGAGCCCCCAGTCCTCTTTTGTAATCTGTGAGCATCAGATATGCACATGGTGTATGTATATCCACACGTGCATTCAAAAACATTCACATCCATAAAATACAAATAAACTTTTTTTTTTTTAAAGCAGGTTCATTCCCTTAAAAGAGATGAGATAGACTCATGGTCACAAACAGCCATGATGAGGCTCCAAAGGGACACAGATTCCTCAGGTCTCCCATTTCCCTTCAGATCCAAGGACAAAGGTAGTTCCTGACTCATAGAGATACTTAAGGTGGAGGAATATATTCCATGTCAGCTGGCCTAGTCTACACACTAGAAATATGGAAGGCATGTCAAAGATGAGCAATGGGTCAGTGATTGACTCAGTGGGTTAAAGGAACTTGCCACACAAGCCTTTTGATCCCAGAAAGCCATGGTGAAAGGAGAGAACAGATTCCTAAAAGTTGTCCCCTGACACTGTCAACACACACACACTTAAAAAACTGGCTGCAATTCAATGCTGTCCTGGGTCTCGACAGCACACAGTAAAGAAATCATGACCTGCTGGTGTCTTCTTGGTTCTGTCTAATCCACTCTTAGATTTGTTGCTGTGCTTTATACCTCCATTATGTAGACATGTATAGCTGCTTCAAAGGCTTTCCTTCTTTGCTAAGGTCTGCTGGTTTTGATCAATGGAACACCACCAGGACAGCAAAAGACAGTGAAGAACCAGGCGCTCTCGACTAGGCTTCACCAAAGGTTTCAAGTTCCTGTGGGGCATGCCTCTCCTGTAGCTCTTGACAAGCAAGTCACAATTCCTCTACACCTGAGGATGGTACATCCCTGTTGCTGTTCTTTAACCTAGTCTACATTTTGTAAACAGAATCATCACCATGTGTCAACCCTTAAATCTGAATGTCTACTCATTTCCCATTGATAGAAACAAAACACAACTAGGTAGTGGGGATGCACAGCTTTGATCATTGAGGCAGGTGGACCTCTGTGAATTCCAAGACAGCCAGGGCTACCAATGCAATGGTGTCTCAAAGGAAAAAAAAAAAAGAGAGAGAGAGAGAGAGAGAGAGAGAGAGAGAGAGAGAAAGAGAGAGAGAGACTACTATAAATAACAGCTACATCAACTTAGATATTACCTAACAGTTAATTCAGTATGTAGATTAAATGTTTCTATATTCATTTACAAAGTCAACACTGAGGAAGATGTTATGGTAACAAATTGCAGCCATTGGAGGTAAGAGTCTACTGTTCAAAGCTGAAGACTGAATTGTCAAAGTCACACATGGTATCTTCCAGATAAAATCATGGCACAGCCTTTCCATCAGGACATAAAAGCATCTTCATGAGTGTTTGATACTTATTTTTGCCAACTCTATACAATAGTGCCTCCTTAATGTCTCAAATTACCTAAAGTGAAAACATGTTTTCTTAAACCATCTACCTGTCATTCTGGCAATTTAAGATAAAACAGGAAGGAATGCCTTAGAATACAGAACTGAATAAATCATAAGGCTTTTTTTTTTTTTTTTTTTTTTTTTTTTAACCAAGGTCCAGGCATGAGAACAGCATTTGTAGAAAGTCCCTGGAGGTAGGTAGGTAGGCACATAGTAGGAAAAGGCCTGGAAGAATAGTAAAGGTTGGTCTGCTATCCTCCAGGTAGGACTCTGCCCAGCTGCTCTGAGTCCAGTCAGCTGACAGCCTCCTACAGGCAGTGATGTCAAAGTCTGCCTTCTCTGGGGGTGGGAGGATAAACACCATAGTAAAGGGCAAGGGCAATCTTCATCCAGGGCTTCCTGCTGACTCATCCTTGCAATTTAACTTCCTCTGTGCTATTCTGCTTTCTTCCTCTTTCTTTTGAGGAAATGAATCCCTTGAGCCCCAAACCCTATTTCAGCTAGAAAGACCAATTTTGGAAGCCATGAGATACAGATACAAGAAGCGGGGGAAGGGAGTGAGAGAGAGAGCAGCAAACACACGTGTTTTAGTCTATAGTCTGTGCTGCTCACTGTGTGACTTCCTTGGTGTTCTGTGTTGCTGAAGTCCACAGGGTAATTATACTTACCATTTTGTTTTGTTTTGTTTTATAGACAGGGTTTCTCTCTGTAACACTGACTGTCCTAGATTTTGCTCTGTAGAACAGGCTGGCCTTGAACTTGACGATCTGCCTACCTCTGCCTCCCAAGTGCTGAGATTAAATAAGTATGCCACCACCACCCATCTACATTTTCTTTTATCTTTAAATTACGATCTGAACAGAAAATGAGATCACCGAGTGTAGTAATAGGCAAGCGTGGCTGCACATAGTACAACCATCTCTGAATTTTTTTCCTCTACTTACATCATTTTATGCCATTCAGTAGACAATTTTAAACTTTGCTGAGCTCTTATTGCTCTTTTTTTCTTGGAAATTTTAAATTACATTTTATTACTTTTAATTATTTGTATGTGTATATGTGTAGATCAGGCTAGCCTCAGACTCACAGAGATTTGCCTGCCTCTGCCTCTTTTGTTTGTTTTTGTTTTTTTTATTATTAAAAAAGTTTTTTTTACGTGTATCCCCCTGCTCACCCACCCTTCCCTGTTCCCAATCCCTCCCAGTTTGCCTTCAGCCTCCCCCAACCCCATAGCCCATGCCCTCCCCCAGAAGGGCAGGAAGTCCCAAGGTGGGTCAGCTCAGCATGGCACATCGACTCCAGGCAGGTCCCATTTCCTCATCCCAATATCAAGGCTGTGTTAGGCACTTCTCTGCAGAGAATGGGCTCCAAGATGCCAGTCCATTTATAGGAACATAGTCTGATCCCACCCCTCGAGGCTCTACATATTGCCCATGCAAATCTACAGATGCCTACCCTTGGAGGGCCCTGCTCTTTGTCCTAGGGTTCCTCAGGGACTGTTCTTGATTCAGTGAGCTCTCCTGGAGGCTGTCATCTCTGTAGGACTCCTCCTCATACTGCCTCTGCCTCTTAAGTGCTAGGATTAAAGGCAAGAACCACCAACGCCCGGCTTCTTTTTACAATTTTTAATTATGTGTCTAGGTGTAGATTTGTGCACATGAGGTGCAGGTGCCCTCAGAGGTCAGAGATGATAGATCTCTTTGGAAACTGGAAACTCAACTTGGGTCCTCTGCAAGTATGTAAGTGCTCTTCACAGATGTCCCGCCCTGAAGCTTCTAATACTGGCTTTGATAAAATATATTGTGCAAATAACTTCACACAAATCTTGAGAATGAAGTGTAACACTCTCTCACTAACACAGGGTTTTGCCCTGGCTGATCTGGAACTTTCTCTGTAGACCAGATGGCTTGGAATTTGCAGAGATCCTGCCTTCCTGGAGTACTAAGGTTAAAGGCATGTGCTACCACACCTGGCCCCGAAGAGTTGATTTTTATTTAAACATTATTAATAATGATATTTTAGACTTACGAGGTTTGTCAAGAACCTAATCTGCACCGTGTGTGTACACAGCTATGGAATGCTCTGTTGCAAGCCAATTGACCCTCAAGTGCATGTTTGATTGGACTTTTTTGGGAAATGTACAAATCTTATCTTGGAGAGAGCCGACTTCCTTGGGTAAACAAACCAGCAGGCAATCATGTTTCTGTTCTTTTAGGACTGTGAAATCAAAGGTCCTTTATTTTAGCTTGTCGGGGGTGATTGATATGTGTCATTTCTGCATGACACTAGAGTGCACTGTGCTGCACTGGGACCTGAGGACCTTTAGATCTAGTCCCTTAAACAAAATTTCCCAATATAGGACTTCGATCTTTTAAAGCAACAACAACTTCCAAATGACTCGATTTCCATAACATTTTAAAATGGCATATGCTCACTGATTTTTGTAAAGGAAAGCTGTAAAGGAGAATACATTCCAAAATCACATTTTCCTCCATGGGGAGCATTATCAATGGAAAGTTCCCATCTTTCATTTCCTCCACTTTCAGAAATATACTTGTAATTTTAAATGAGTAGAATAATTCTCTACTTCTATTTTCCACAGGGGATGACTTAAAAACATAGTAGTTACTATGTTTTTTCACAGTAAAAATGTATTTTTTTACATTTATTATATTTTTCTTATGCTGAACGACATTGGGTGACTTAGCTTGTCTCTAATGTGGCTCATAAGCAAATACCAGGGTGATAATGTCACCTACCCCAGAGAGCTGGTATGAAGTTGAAATCAGATCACATATCTGAGCACATTATCTAGGTCCTTCAGAAAATATGTGGATGATAGTAAGTAGTTATTATGTTTAATTTTTATTCTAATTATTCATAGTAACACTCAAGAATTTTTCTGATATTCATATTTCAAATCATACTTTTAACATAAATTAATACTATTTTTTGTATAACTGTATACCTTCTTTTTAAATGCCATGTGTACAGTGATTGTTTCAAGTTTAATTGCTATATTTGAAGCTTTTTTTGCAAAGGAGCAAATTAATTTTGGATTATGTATTTAACTTTTAAAATTACATTTATTTAGTTACATATATATATATATATATATATACTCCCATCTTTCTATCTCTCTGTTTATCTCTGTGTGTGTGTGTGTGTGTGAGAGAGAGAGAGAGAGAGAGAAAGAGAGCGACAGAGAGAGAGAGAGACAGAGAGAGAGAGAGAGAGTAAGAGTATAGGAGAGACTTCCACTTGTGGGAATCAGTTCTGTCCTACCAAGTAGGTCTTAGGTAATATTAAATTCAGGTCATCAGCCTTCATGCAAATAAATGAATGCATTTATTCACTGCATTATTCACTATTTGCTGGCTCTACACTGTATACTACATATTAGTATTTGGTTTGTACTTGTTTACTGATCTGCCTGAAGATGTTAGTTAAGATTAACTACCTTTTTGTGAAGGCTTAAGAACTGTCCTATTGAGCACAAGGTTCCTTTAAGTGAGTCAGTTTCACGTGGGCTACTTTATAAAACATTAGTCCAACTAAAAGTCCCCGTTAAATATTAAGCCCGTCTGTATTATCTGACTAACTGACACTGCAGATTGAGACAGTGTTAATTCCTCAAGTTGAGCCAGTGGACCGACAGGAAAATGTAGCTGTGAAGGGACTGAAAAATTCTCAACCTTTCCCTCCTGTACTGCTCAAGAGGGAAGCTGCTGTTTTGCTGGCGTGTCTTTGACCTAGCAAGCATTCTAATGCTTGCTCAGGATTCCTCCTGGTGTCTTCTTTAAGCCGGGAAACATGGAGGAAATGAGTATTCAAAGGATTCTTCTTTTGGTTATTTCTCTGGCTAAGTGTCTGGAAGGTACAAAGCTGCTGGCCCACCTTAAAAAGTGTGGTGACTTGGAATGTGAAAGTAAGTTTGCATTTCTTTTTCTAATCTTAAATGTCACTGTGGACCTGTATGATGAAATCAATATGAATAATAGAGAAACATTTGAATTAAAAATATAGCTTGACATAAAAAGGAATTCTAGAAGCAAAGCATTTCATGACAGCATTATTATAAATTTAAATACAAAAAATAGGACTGATAAAAAAATATATCAGGAATGTTATTAATTTATGTGTCAAAAACTAAATAACTAAAATGTTTACTACTTTTTAAAAGACAATTGAGTTATTTCAAAAGATATCAGACAATTTGGTAATTAACTATTTATAAAACCTCTACATTTTAGTTTCTATTTCACAATCAGGACTTTCTGATTCTCATGAGTTTCCCCTAAATTTTTTTATTTCAAACATCTTGGTTTTGCTGTCTAAATATTTGCAAGTGCTAATCAATTGTGTTAATTTATTATGTAAAAATTTTAAAATAAGTGTTCTAATGTAGGTATGTAAGGTATATAATATTCAATATTAAATTTTCTTGAGTTTCTATAATGAGAAATTAATTTCTACTTTGTTGTGTAAGAACTTATGCTCTAAATTTTATCTATTTTTATTTTATATATATGGGTATTTTGCCTGCAGGTATGTATGTATGCATGTATTATACAACATATGTGCCTAGTGATCACAGAATCCAAAATCAAGCATTGGATTCCTGGGCACTTGAACTACAGACAGTCATAAGCTTTCATATGGGTGTTGGGAACTGAAACTGGGTCCTCTTCAAGTGCAGTAAGTACTCTTACCCACTCAGTCATATCTCTAGCTCCAAGAACTTAACTTTTTGTTATCCACATGATGGTACAAAATAGTTTTATCCTGCTGAGTATGATGGCACACTTCTTTAGTCCCAGAACTCCAGAGGCAGAAGCAGGCTTATCTCTAGTTCCAGACCTGTTTGAGCTATGTAGTAAGTTCTTCATCTTTGTGAGTCCCTCCCTTCTCTGTTTCGGAATGTCACATCACATCCAGAAGATGGCATTTCAAATGCAAAACATGATTAGTTTAAATATAAAAACTTCATGTGGTATTTTTATGCATAATCCTTTCTTCTCAGCCTTTTGGATAGGTCATTCAAATGTAGAGAAGTTTGCAGCCACAGTACTTTACAGTGACAATTCTTCCCTGGTTTGTATTATATCAGCACTTTAATATATTTAGGGTCCAGTGGAAACTCAAATTCATAGTAATTTATATTGCTATTTTGACTCTTACTGAAGGACTTAATCAGCATGTTTTTCAGTTTTACACATTGGCACAATAATAGTGTAGCCAGAAGTTTCTGGCCCACCCTAGTTCCTAGGTAGGGACCCAAGGTCCCACAGCTGCTTAATCCAAAATAATCACACAAAGGCTTATATTAATTACAAATTGTCTGGCCTGTAGCTCAGGCTCATTACCAACTAGCTCTTTTTTTTTTTAAGATTTATTTATTTTTATGAGGCCTGGAGAGATGGCTCAGAGGTTAAGAGCACCGACTGTTCTTCCAGAGGTCCTGAGTTCAATTACCAGCAACCACATGGTGGCTTACAGCCATCTACAATGACATCTAGTACCCTCTATACATAATAAATAGATATTTTAAAAAAGATTTATTTATTCATTATGTGTACAACATTCTGCCTCCATGTATGCCTATACACCAAAAGAGGGCACCAAATTTTATTATAGATGGCTCTGAGCCACCATGTGGTTCATTACCAGTAAGTAGCTTTTACAACTTAACTCATTTCTATTCATCTGTGTCTTCCCATGTGGCTTTTACTGTGTTCCATTACATCTTGTTCTCTTGAGCAGCAGCTCGCAATGTCTCTGAGTGACTTCGCCCTCCTTCCCCTTTATCTATGCTTGGATTTCCTGCCTGACTCTAAGCTAGCTTGTCATAGGCCAAAACAGTTCCTTTATTATCCATCATACAGAAAGACATCCCACATCAGGTCTAGATATAAATATAAAATGTAAAGATACCACAAAGAAAGCTCTGGTCTTACATACCAGAGAACAGTAGTGACTCACTCTGAAAACACTATATTTGCAAGCTGGAGTATAGTTCTGAATCTGTGTGAAGGAATAGAAGAGCTTGCTTAAAATAGGGAAGGTCAAGGGCTTCAGAGATGGATCTGTAGTTAAGAATGCTTACTGCTCTTGCAGAGGATCAGAGTTCAGTTCCGAGCACCCACATGGCAGCTCACAACTACCTATAGATCCAATTCCAGTGGATCTAGTACCATTTCTGGCCTTTGAGAACACCAGGCATACATATGGTCCATATATACATATGCAAACTAAACACTCAAACACATAAAATAAAATAAAAAGTCCTTAAGACATAACACAATAAGGAAGAAAGAGCCTGTGAAATGGCCCAGCAGGTAAAGACACTTGCTGCCAAGCCTGACAACCTGAGTTTAATAACCAGAACCCATAGAATAAAAAAGAGAGAACAGACTTCCAAAAGTTGTACTCTGACCTCTACATGTACTCTACATGTACACACACACACACACACACACACACACACAGAGAGAGAGAGAGAGAGAGAGAGAGAGAGAGAGAGAGAGAGAGAGAGAGAGAGAAATGTAATTTTAAATTTTAAAAAGTAGATAAATCAGTTTGTGAATTATCTTCATACTCTTTCAACAAATCTGGGCCTGAATCTGTGTATAGTGAAAGTTTTTTTGAGATCATAACCATATCAGTAAATTAATATTTCAAACTTCATTATTATTGTTGCTGTTATTGTTAATATTATTATTGTTGCTGTGCAAATAGCTTGTGGTGGTTTTAATATAATTGATCCCCATAAACTCATAAGGAGAGACACTATTAGGAGGTGTGGCTTTGTTGAAGTAGGAATTGCCTTGTTGGAGAAAGTGTGTCACTGGGGGTTGGATTTGAGATTTTCTATGCTCAAGATACCACCTAGTATCACAGACACTTCCTGTTTCCTTAGAATAAAGATTTAGCCAGCACCATGTCTGTCTGCATGCTGCAGATGATAAAAGATTAAACTTCTAAACTGTAAGCCACTCCAATTAAATGTTTTCCTTATAAGAGTTGCTGTAGTCATGGTGTCTCTTTACAGCAATAGAAACCCTAACTATGACATAGCCCAAACTCTTGAAATCCTCCTGCCTCAGCTTCATGAGTGCTGGACTATCAGGCTCATCTATCATTTTAAAAGAATGGATTGAGGGGCCAGAGAGATGGCTCAGTGGTTAAGAGCACCGTCTGCTCTTCCAGAGGACCTGGGTTCAATTCCCAGCACCCACATGGCAGCTAACAACTGTCTGTAGTTCCAGTTCCAGGCAAACACCAAGGCAAATAAATAAATAAATAAAAGTGTTTAAAAAAAATTAAAAAAAAAGAATGGATTGAAAAAAGGCAAAATGGATGGAGGAGTCAAGGATGTGGTATATATCTATAACCTTAGCCCCTGAGAAAAGCTGAAGCAGGAAGATTTTAAGTTTGAGGTTAACATAGAATTCATAGCAAGACCTGATCTATACATAAGTAAATAAGAAGCAACAACATTTTAAAATATGTGCTTTTATGTGTCTATGTAGCTCTAATCAGCAGAGTTTTAGCCCTGAGAGATCACACAGGACCTGACTGTCGGTACCTGAACTTCACTGAAGGTGAAGAGATATCTGTTTATGTGAAACTTGCAGGAGAGAGAGAAGATTTGTGGGCAGGAAGCGTAAGTATCTAGTTTTAAAAACCAAATGCAGAATAAATGGCCAACTTGCACAAGGATACTTCCTCATAGTCCTTAAAGGAACTCTGATCTCTCATCATAGTTACAAAAACAAACAAAAATGATCAAATGTATGCCTTTAATCCAAACACTTGGTGCAAGGCTAATCTGGTCTACTTAGCTAGCCAGTTCCAGACAAACCAGGACTCAAACAATATCACACTTAGTGATAGCTCTAAAAAAAGGTTTTTTTTGTGTGGGCAGCTTGAGATGAAGGACTAAAGGGGTGCCTTGAAATTCTTTTTACATAACGTACATAGTTTTAAGCTTAAGATTTATATTTATTTAGAAAGCCTTTAGGAGTACTGACATATATAAAGGCAACCATGGCCATCTCTCTGTGCTATCAGAGTCGGAATTTGAGTAAGACTGAGAAGTTAGTTGATTAGATTTCAAAACATGTCTATCTGAACAAAGATGGGGGGCGAAGTATGTTGGAAAGGTCAGCAGACAGGTTGGTACTATAGGGGGAAAGTATATATATTTATTCATGGAAAATAAAATAACTGTGAGATTCTTTTATTTGGCCAAACTAAAAGCAGCCCAAACTATCTCCAAAAATAGTAACTAATGTTTTTGGGTTTTTTTTTTTAAAGATTTATTTATTTATTATGCATACAGTTTTACAGAAGAGGGCACCAGACCTCATCATAGATGGTTGTGAGCCATCATGTGGTTTTGCTGGGAATTGAACTCAGGTCCTCTGGAAGAACAGTCAGTGCTCTTAACCTCTGAGCCATCTCTCCAGCCCTGTTTTTGGTTAAAATGATTTATATCTCTGATGTATATTATGTGTTGTAATAATGGCATGCGATAATAGATGAGTTTACATCCAACCTCAGTAGGCAGAGGTAAAGGAGGCAGATGAGTTGGGGCCAGCCTTGTCTATAGGTGCTTTTCAGGACACGTAGGGCTGTTATATGCAGAAATTGTTTTGAAGATAAAAAGAGCTGTGAGTGAGTGGTTGAGTCATTGACTTCACTCTTTTTCACTCTTGGAGACATCCTACATGTACTTGAACTGGGTCATAAGAATTTGTTTTCAGGCTAGCCCAGAAAAGCCAAAAGAAGCCAAAAGGAACTGCATCCTCCCTTGCAGACACAGGGATCTTCACTACTTTGATGTAATTCTGTGTATCTTACTGTGACTCCAAAAACTGTAGTGCTGGTGTCATGGAAATATACGTTATTTCCAAAGTCATTTCATTAAAGATGAAAACTTAAAGAAAGAAAGAAAGAAAGAAAGAAAGAAAGAAAGAAAGAAAGAGAGAGAGAGAGAGAAAGAAAGAAAAGACAGACAGGCAACTTGGAGTTTCTCACTTCCTCTGGAGTATTTCTTAGCTATCACTCGGATTGTTACTTTTTGATATCTCAGATAGAAAAGTATAAATCGGCAGAACCTAAGCTAATGGGGTCCTTAGAAAATAAAGAAGGGATTGGGCTGGAACAATGGTCATCAGTTAAGTGTGTTTGCTATACTTCCAGAGACCTAGATTTGGTGCCCAGTATCCACATGGCAGCTAACAACCGTCTATAACTCCAGTTCTAAGGGATCTCTGATGGCCTCTTCTGGTCCCCACAGGCACTACAAGCAAAACACCCATACACATAAAATAAAAATATATAAATCTTAAAAAATGAAGAGAAGGCTAGTGAGAATAATAGGAGTATGCATTACAGTTCTCATGCTGAGGTTTTCCACAGGGGCATTTTACAGTGTAGGTCATTATATCCTTAAGTCAATAATATTCCATTAAATAACAAAATAATAATAAGGCCTCAATCATGCTCTTTTTGTTGCTATTATTTGTTTGGTGCTGGGGATGCATGATAAGGCCTCATGCATAATAAGCAAGCACTCTACTGCTTTATTATATCCCCAGTCACCACTCATGGTTCTTAGATGGCATTTGAGAGCCAATTAATGTTTTGTAGTTTAATGTAGCTAAAAGCCAAAGTCACAGGGCAAAATGAGGCTCAATAGTTATTACTGCTTTGATCACTTTTACTTTATAACCTTTGTCTTTTGTTTTGATAGAAAGGAAAGGATTTTGGGTTTTTTCCCAGAGATGCAGTTCAGATTGAAGAGGTGTTCATATCTGAAGAAGTGGAAATGTCAACTAAAGTGAGTAAGCTCAGTCTCAGCTATTAATGGAATTTAAAAGTTCTTGGAAAAAATGACTTCCTGGAAATAAATGTTCATTGGTTGTGCATCTCATGTAGTGACTGTAAACAATAGTTATGAAGAACTTGTTCTTGGCGTGGCTTGAGTATGAGACTACAATTAGATAAGGCAGAATTGATGATAATTAAAGACTTTGCTTTCTGAGTAATTAACAGGTAATAGGGTATGGTGGTTCAAAGAGTGATTTCTGGAAAGTGTAGGTTTAAAGCCTGACCCAACAATTTGCTAGGGCTGGAGTACTTGAAGCCTAAGTTTTATCACCTGAACAACAGGAACTGTGACTACAGCATAGCACTGCTGCCAACCGCCAGAAGAATAGATGAGCATACAAGAAGGGCATAGAATAGAGACAGATTCTATTCTTTAGCTACAATCACTGATCTTGTTGTCCTACTAGGACCAAAGGCTAGCTCTTCTATGCCTCCCCTAGTTCTCACATCTGTACGAACACTTCAGAAATTGGGCTTTTCTAATTAATTAATGTTAATATTTTATGTGTTTGAGTGTTTGTCTACATGTATGTCTGAGTACCACATGCATGCCTAGTGCCAGCAGAAGGCATCAGATCCTCTGGAACTGGAGTTACAGACAGTTTTGAGTACCATGTGGGTACTGAGAACTGAACCTGGGTCCTCTAGAAGTGTAGCTAGTGATTTTAACCTCTGAACCATTTCTAAAGCCCTATGTTATTGGAAGAAGAGGGTATTGGGTCTCCTGGAACTGGTGTTGGAGGCAGTGAATTAATCACCTGATACAGGTGCTGGAAACTGAGCTCAGGTCCTCTGTAGAGCAACAAGTGTTCATACATAATTTTGTTTTGTCTTGTTTTTCTTTCTTTTTTAAAAAAGATTTATTTATTATGTAAAGTATACAGAAGAAGATACCAGATGTCATCACAGACAGCCGTGAGCTACTATGTGGTTGCTGGGAATTGAACTCAGGACCTCTGGAAGAAGAGTCAGTGCTCTTAACCTCTGAGCCATCTCTCCGGCCCTTGTCTTATTTTTCAAGATAGAGTTTCTCTGTGTAGCCTTGGCCATCCAGGAAACCCTTATGTAGACTAGGCTGGCCTCAGTCTCAGAGATCTGCCTGTCTCTGATGCTGGGATTATAGGTGTGAAAAAACACACCTAGCTGTAGTCTGCTATCTTAAAATGTTTAGGGAGAGACAATCATGTTTTCTTTTTTCTTTTTTTATCATTTAGGAATCTGACTTTCTTTGTCTTCTTGGGGAAGGCTACATATTTGGAAGTGAGCATAGTGAGCTAAACAAAGATAATGATGGGAATATGTATCCATATGAAGAAGATGACGACCAAAGCTATAATATATATGAAAGTGATTTTCAACCAGAAGCTGATTTTTATGCAGATTCTGAAGGAACTTATTTTGAGGACCAAATTTCAGCATCAGAAACTCCTGAAGATTTCAGAATTTCAAATGAGTCTATGGATTGGGAAGAGGATGGAAGTGTGGGCAGTGGGGAGCAGGATTATACTCCAGATGTGGACCATGTCATACCATCCCTAAGTATGTCTGAAATGCAAGGATGGTTTGGATTGGGGAGGAAAGAAGCTGAAGAGAAGGCTTTTGAAGAAGATCCTGAACCCTCAGAAGAAAGCTCATTTCAAAGTAGTAAATTAACAGAGGAAAAGGAGAATGACCCAGAGAAACTAAGCAACGGTGAACCACAAATGGAACTTGAGGAACATCCAAAAACACAGTTTGATTCAGAGACACCAGAACTCAGTCCAGTACCAGAAGAACAGAATCAACCAGTGTCTGAGTCTGAGAATATCCTGAAGCCTCAAGCCACTGGCTGGTTTGGTGGTGGATTTACAAGTTATTTAGGTTTTGGAGAGGAGGATACAGGACTTGAGATATCGCCCAAAGAAAGTAATCTTTCGTTACAAGATGTTCCCAATTCTATGTCACCTGATGAAGAAGCTCCAGCTCCATACGGAGAAATATCAACAGACAAAGTAGATATAGTCATTAATGACAGCTCAATTCTCAGTCCAAGTTGGTATGACTTTGGTTTTGGTATGCTAGGCTTCGCATATGCTGATGAAGGCAAAAGTAATTCAGACGACGGGAAAAGTGAAGATGAAGAGGCAGATAACCATAAACATTCTATGGCAAATGATTTTGACCCTGGGAAGGAACCAGAAAGAAAAATGGTAATGGTCGTGGAAACAGAAGTTCAAGCAGATAAGGAAAGAGCCTTGGAGAAGACAGCTGATTCTGATTCCATGCAGTATCTGAAAAAGTTTTTCCACAACTCTTGGAGTTTCCAGAATCGCCCAGAGGACAAAGAATTATCATTTTCCAAACAGATGCTGGATCAAGGTAATACGGTTGAGAATGACAAAACTGAAAATCTCTCCACTGAAAATTCTGCTACAGAGAGCACAGAAGATCCCATGATGCAAGAAGAGGGCAGACACAGCCTATCAGGTTGGTATGAAAAGATTTATGCTGAATTCATTAAGATAATTTCTTTTTATAAGTACCAATCAGATGAAAATGTTCATGTTTGCTCTGAGTAGATGGCTCAGTGGATTAAACACCTGCGCAAGGGTGAACTTGGATTCTCCTCAAACATGAAGAGCAGGACAGACATAAGGGCTTCTTGTAACTCAGCACACAGAAGGCAGAGACAGAGGATTACAGGGGCAGGTGGAATAGTTAGGCTAGCTGGAACTGGTGAGCTCCAAATTCAGCGAGAGAGACCCTACTGTCTCGTAGATAAAGTACAGAGCAACTGGGACAGACAAGAGATGTCCACTCAGGCACACACACACACACACACACACACACACACACACACACACACACACACGCACGCACGCACGCACATACATACACTGTATTTATTTATTAGTTATTTGTTTAATTCTTCTCTCATACATTACAAACTGACCATAGTATTCTCCTCTCTATCCCCCTCACAGTATTTCCCTCATAACTTCCTTCTCCTACAGTTCCACTGTTAAATATATTAAAAATTTTAAATATTTTTTAAAGATTTATTTATTTATTATGCATACAGTTTTACAGAAGAGGGCACCAGACCTCATCATAGATGGTTGTGAGCCACCATGTGGTTTTGCTGGGAATTGAACTCAGGTCCTCTGGAAGAACAGTCAGTGCTCTTAACCTCTGAGCCATCTCTCCAGCTCCCTAAAATTTTTAAATATTTTAATGAGAAGAAAAAAATTCATGGAAAGTGAGAGTCCTGATAGATTGTACCTAATCTCCAATAAAATTATTTACTGTTCAAAGAGATTGAAATATAAAAATTTGTCGTAATTTAAATGTATGATATCAAGGAATCTTGAAAAAATTTATTTCACAAAGTAATACTGAGAAATTTTCTAACTAAGAAACATGCTATACTGAGCATGGTGATGCACCCCTGAAGTCCTGACAGGTGAGAGTTGGAGGCAAGAGGATTGGAAGTTCAGTGTCAGCTTGGGCTATATCGTGAGGTCAAACAAATTTAAGGCTAGCCTAGACTACATGAGACCTTTTCTCAAAATATCTCAAAAAGAATGAAAAAGCTCCTAACAAATTGGCAAGTACAAAATATAACCAGTTTAATAAACATTGGTGAAAATATTCAGAAATTCTTTCGGGAAAAATGTTTCAGGAAGAAGATACCCCTTATATACACAAAGTAGGGTGTTCTGAAACATATCTGAAGTAACTGAAAGCAATTACAGATCATTTAGTGTGCATGTGTGTCCAAAAATTGAGCCCAGGACCCCACAAGGCAAGCACTTTGCCATTGAGTTATTTCCGTAACTAAATTTTTACTTATTTTAATATTTAATGTTATTTTTTATCATGTTTTTATTTATTTATTGAGTCATGGTCTAAGTCTGTAGACCTTGCTGTCCTGGAATTCATTATGTACACCAGTCTGTCCTCGACCTCACAGACATTCCCCTACCTCTGCCTCCTAAGTGCTGGGATTATTCTTTTAGTTTTTGTTTTTGAGGCAGGGTTCTAGATTGGCTGGGCTTGGCTGTGAATTTTTTTTTGCAGCAAAGGCTGTGATTGAACACCTTACCTGTAGTATCACAAATGAGACTCAGAGCCAATTATTGGGGGAAAGCTGAAATATCAGAGAGAGGAAGCACCATAGTCAATTCTCAACCAGTTGTCTTGCAGCTTCCTTAGTCTTGCTCCTGGTTGCTTCTGCCAGAGGCTTCTTCTCTCTCTGGATTTCTACAAGCTCTTATTTATACCCATCCAGGTTAGGATTAAAGGTGTATAGCCTTGAACTCACAGAAACAGAAGTCCTGTCCCTGGAGTTGTGGGATTAAGGGTGGAGGTGCTGGGATCATTCCCAGCTTTCCCCGTGCTGGGATCAAAGGTGTGTGTGACTGACTCAGCTGTTTATCTTTGTATTCTAGGTTTAAGAATTTTCCTGAGCTGTCTGCCTAGGATTTGACTGGGTACTCTATCCCCAATATTCAGGGTTTATTAAATATGTAATATGTATCCCCACTGACCCTCCTCACTTCTCCCTCAGCAGATCACCTGGGGAGTTTGTGACAAGTGTCTTTACCTGCTGAGCCATCTAACTGGCTCTCTATTATCACTGATTTTCTTGAAATAAACTGAAGGCTCTTTTGATCTGACATGGACATAATTACATAGTACATCATTATTTGTACTTTTTTTTACTTCTGTGTGTTTCAAATTAGAAATTTAAAATCTAATTCTGTGGAAAATATACTTCTTTAAACTTTTTTACACTTTAATTTATTTTGTGTGTGTGTACACAGGAAGGTCATGGGGCCTGTCATGAAAATCTCGAAGAAGAAAATTGTATATGGTGGATAACATGCTTTTAAAAATTAATTCGTTAATTTTAGGTGTATTAGTATTTTTGCTGCATATATGTCTTTTCTTTTTCTTTTTTTTGTTTTTTTTAGACAAAACAGGTTCTATTTGTGTGTGTGTGTGTGTGTGTGTACAGATACAAATACATATACAAATATGAGTGTACACATTTAATAAAACCTGAATATTGGGGAGAGAGCACCCAGTCAAAACCTAGGCAGACAGTTCAAAAAATTCTTAAACCTTAAATACAAAGATAAACAGCTGAGTCAGTTACACACATGCATATATGTCTTTTCATCACATAAGAGAACACTGGATTTATTGTGAATTGACCTGTGGAACCTGGGTCCATTGGAAGAACATTCAATGCTCTTAACTACTTAGCCATCTTTTCCATCCCCAGAAAACATGCATTCAAAAATATTTTTAATTTAGACTGACAATTTTATAGTTGTACATAATATATCTTGATCAGACCCACCTCTGCTCCCTCCCTTTCTCTTGAACTCCCCACAGCACCTCTTTTTGCTAACATTTTTTCTTTTCATTGGCTTCTTTATTTTGTGTGTATTTGTTTGTGTATATGGAGCGGGCAGCTGTGCTGCAGTATATATACAACTTGAGGTCAGCAGAAAGTTTGTGGAAATTGATTTTTTTCCCTTCCATCATGTGGGTCCAAGGGGTCAAACTCAGGCTTTCTGGCTTGGCAAGAACCTTTTCCTAGGGAGCCACCTTGCTGGCACCTGTTATTTGAATTTTTGTTTGTTTGCTTTTGAGACAGGGTTTCTCTGTGTAGCTCTGGTTGTCCTAAATTCACTCTGTAAACCATGCTGACTTACTCAGAGATTCACCTGCCTCTACCTTCCAAGTGCTTGGTTATAAATATGAGCCACCACTACCTACTTATTTTTTGAATTTTGAGACAGGGGTTGGTTGTTTAGCACAGGCTGGCTTTGAATTTATGATTCTCCTGCCTTAGTCTCATGAGTGCATCACCATGCTTGGTTGGTAACATAGATTTTTTTATTTAAATAGATCTAATTAATTTCTGTGAGGGAAAAGATAGTGATAAGTTTCATAATTTTCTGAGATTGTCTTCGTAATTTGACATTCTTATCTTGCTAAAACAGTGTGTGCCCTTCTGCAGTCACTAAAGGAAATAGTCATCACATGTGAGAGTTTTCTTTTGTCTCAAGTGACCCCAGCCTAAACAATATAAAATACAGCTTAGTGTTGTTTTTAAAGTAGTTTCTCAGCACTGCTTTGTCCTGTATTAGGCTAGAAAAAGAAAAGAAGCATTTGTGCTTCATGGCAGCATAGATTTCATAGTTGTTATTTTTATATTTTTATAGTACCTGCATGTTCCATTAATAGAACCAACATGAAACTACAAAATGTACTGATTTTAACTTTGCCAATTTTTCTTTTTTTTTTCCTTTGAGACATGCCTCATGTAGCCCAGGCTAGCTTTAAACTCACTAGCAGAGGATAACCTTCAGCTCTTTGTCCTCCTACCTTTACCTCCCAAGTGTTGGCATAATAGGCATGCACCATGATGCCTGGCAAAGACTACACACACACACACACACACACACACACACACACACACACACACCACACACACACACCACCACACATACACCACACACACCACATACACACACCACACACACACACACACCCCACACACCACCACACACACACCACCACACACCTACACCACACACCACATCACACCACATACACACACACACCACACCACACCCCCACACCACATCACACTACATCCCCCCACATATATATACACACCACACCACACACACCACACACATACTATATACCACACACACCACATCACACCACATACACACACACACCACACCACACAACACCACACCCTTACACCACATCACAACATGTCCCCCATACCACATCACATACACACACATCATGCCACACACACCACACACATACCATATACTACACACCATATCACACCACACGCAGGCACATCCACATCACACCATACCACACCCCCACACACACACATGCACACACATCATGCCACGCCACACCCCCCACAACACATCCCCCCCCACACATACTACACCCCACATACACCACATATACAACACACACATACACACACATTTATTTGTGTTACATAACACCTTGTAGTATATGACTCAGTACATAATATACTCTAAATACACGGCATACTAAGAGCTACATGTGGCTGTTCATATCTATAATCCCAGCACTGGGAAGGCTGAGACAGGAGCATATCCTGTGTTAAACCATGCTGGACTGCAGATCAAAACCTGTGTGAAACCATGCTGGACTGCAGATCAAAACCTCGTTGCGATAAGTAAATAAAAAAAAGTATAGGGGGCTGGAGAGATGGCTCAGTGGTTAAGAGCACTGTCTGCTCTTCCAGAGGACCCGGATTCGATTCCCAGCACCCACATGGCAGCTAACAACTGTCTGTAGTTCCAGTTCCAGGCAAATACCAAGGCAAATAAATAAATAAATAATAAATAAATAAAGTTTAAAAAAAAGTATATAACGTAAGACACAGTGTTAACTAAATAGGATTTTTCTAGAGTATATATTCCTCAAAAATTTTCGGTTGATGTAAAAGATGGGTTTGATTGTGGGATTTTAAAAGTCCTTTTAAAAGTAATTGTTTTCCTTAATTTGATCCCTCAACTATGGAGTATGGTATGGTATATACTACTGGAATGGAACAGACATGGGATTAAAGAGACAACCAATGATGGAATTTGAATGTAATGAATCCCCAAAAGAACTAACAGACAACAGTGTGTGACATTTGATCTGCACCTTATCATTTTTACTCTTCTTCCTAATAGCCTAGTGATGCTGGCCTTTTTCTGCATAAATGTTTGATCTCTCTGAGTCTTGTGGTACAAGGAAAGTATTGACACCTGTATATATGTGTTGTGGCACATGAGCATCTACACACACACACATGCCTGAGAGTAAATTTTATATTTAATGCTGTATATTATTACATACATACATTAGTTGGCTCAGTTTAAGAACTTGGAAATTAATTACTGTGAGTTCTAGTATGGCTTTTTTTTGGTAATTATTTGTTTTATTTATTAAATAGAATTAGCATCCCATAGATACTGTAAATAATTTTGGTCATTCTGACTCCCTGGTTATTTAATAGATAAAGTAAGCAAAATCTGTTTAATTGAGTGATGTATATTATATCTGTTTGGATACATGTTCCTAACAAGAATAAAATCTTTTTATTTATCTATTATTTGGAAACAGGGTTTTCTGTGTAGTCCTAGCTGCCCTGGATCTAGCTCTGTAAACCAGAGTGGCCTCAAACTCAGAGATTCACCTGCCTCTTCCTCCCTAATGTGGTTTACCACCATTCCTGGCAGAAATCTTTTTTAAAAAATTAACTTTATTGTTTTATTTATTTGAGTGTTTTGTCTGTAGGTATGTTTGTGCACCATCAGAAGCCAGCATTGGATCTTCTGGAATTGGAGTTACACGTGGGTGTAAGACACTATGTGGGTGCTGGGAATTTAACCTGAGTCCTTTGCAAATCCAGAAGTGCTCTTAACCATTGAGCCAGCCCCAGGAATAAACTCTTTAAAAAATTATTTAATTACTATTGCACAAATTATAGTTAGCATATAATAAAAGCCCAGACCCAGATATTGGGGAAAAGCTGAAATATTAGAGAGAGGAAACAGACCATAGCCAATTCTCACCCAGCCAACTTCTCAGGCTGAACTGCATAAATGTTTTCTTAAAGAGTTCTCAGCCTAGCTGGTCACTTCTACAGAATGCCTGAATGTCTGCCTCCTCCTGCTTTAAATATCTCCCCTGCCCAGTTGTTTCACTTCCGGGTTCAACTCTGCATTATAATCCTAGATTTAGGATTAAAGGTGTGAGCTACTACTGTTTGGTTGTTAGGCCTTAAACTAACAAAAATACAGAAAGATCTCTGTCTCTTGAATGATGAGATTAAAGGTGTGAGTTATCACTCTCTGAGCCTCATGGCTTGACTGTGGGTTCTATTTCTGATATTCCAGATTGATTTTATTAAATATAAAATATATCACCACAAATTACTTTAAAAATATTTATTTTAATTTATATGTATGTGTGTATATGGTGTATGTGTTATGATCAGAGGACAAATTGTAGAAATTAGTTCTCTTTTTTTGCTTATTTGTACTTGATGTGTATTGGTGTTTTTGCCTGCATGTATGTCTGAGAATGTCAGATCCTCTGGAACTGTAATTACAGACAGTTGTATACTGTCAATGGGGTGCTAAGACTTGAACCCAGAGCCTTTGGTAGAACAGCCAGTGATCTTAACTGCTGAGCCATCTCTTCAGCCCCAAATTGGTTCTCTTCTTTTACTATATGTAGTCTCAGGATTGAAGTCAGGTTGTCATGCTTTGCAGTGAGCACCTTTACCAACTGAGCCTTCTTGGTCAGCCCAAGGCATGGCTTTTTTTTTTTTGCCGGGGGGGGGGGGGGTTTTGTTTTTTTTTTTTTTTTGAGAACGAGTTCCTCTATGTTGCCTTGGCTGACCTGGAACACACAGAGCTCTACCTACTTCTGACTGGGATAAAAGGCATAAGTCACCATCACCCAGAAAGGAATAAAATCTTAATGGAACCTATTCATTATTCTTAATCAAAAACTTATACAGTACAAGGAAGTTGTTCATGTTCATACGTTTCCAGTTTTCTTTTTCTTTTTAAAGCCTAGGTCTCCTAGGTGACCCAGGCTGATCTTGAATTTGTGACTCCCCTCTTTATGAAATGCTGGGATTACAGGCCTGTGTTACCATGCTTGGCTTCATTTTTAAATACTTTCCCATGTTTTAATTTAATAAAATTGCTTGTTTAAATACAATTTTTAGGACAAAAAATTTAAATGTATAGAATAGATCTGAGTACAGTCTTTTTTTTTTTTTTATCTTTTGTGGTCATTGTACAAAGGAAGCAATATGTGATTATCTATAGAGGCCTTCACGGTCTGCCTTCACTTCCAGCCCCATAAGCATATTATTACATGTGCAGAAAGGACTTCAGAGGTTATTCTTTGGGTACAATGTAAACTCAAGGTTCTTTTTGAGAAGAAAGCAGGACAAAGCAAATGTGAGGTGAGCAGAGATGAACAGACATTACTCCATTGGTGTGAAGAAGAGAAAGGTGCTATGAATGGAGGAATGCAGGGGTGGGAGTGGCTTCTGGAAGCTAGGAAAGGCAACATTTGAATTTTTCTTCTAGTTTCCAGAAGGAACACAGTTTTGCAAATAAGATTTTAAGATTGTCTACTTCAAAAAAATCTAACTCAAGATATTCTATTACTTAAGCCAAAAACTGTGGTCATTTGTCACACTCTTCAAGAACATGTGCAGGTCACAGCTAATGTTTGTGCATTTTCTCAAATTAAGTGTCATACTGGCCATGTTGTTTCAAATAATAACTTTTCAGGAAATAAAAGAACGCCAATTACAAAGCAAATATTTAGAAACGACATTTTTCTTTATGTATTTGTAGATATGGCTTCTGAAATAGAGTTACCTATGAAAGTCCATGAAGGAATACATTTCAAAACCTCTTCTTTGAAAAGAAATGAGGAAGACTCAGAATCATGGGTGGCCTCTGAAGGGCCTGCTGTGACAGAAACTGACAAATCTGTGGAAGGTGTTTTGCTCGGTAGTCAGCTGGTTCCTCAAAAAGGTAAGAAATGGTTATCTGTTCCAATTCCTCAGCTGAAGAAGAAATTAGATTCAGAAACTATACATCAAGTGATGATATGTTTTATTTCTAAACAACAGAATATGATGCAGAGTTTCAAATTCCAAAGTATTGGTTTCAAATTGATGTCTACGAATTCATGAGTTCTGCTTTTTCACCAAATGAAATTTTTATAAAAACGGTGAGTCAGATTTGATATTTTTATTTATATTTCTTTAGTCTCTTTCTCTCTCTCTCTGTCTCTCTCTCTGTGTCTGTCTCTGTCTCTCTTTCTCTGTCTCTCTCTCTTTGTCTCTCTGTCTCTGTCTCTCTCTGTCTCTGTCTCTCTCTCTCTCTCTCTCTCTCAGTGTTTGTGTGAGAGAGGCCAGAGGACAGTTTCCTGGAGTCTGCTCTTTCCACCGTGTAGGTCTTAGGGATCAAGCCCCTTAGACTTGGCAGTAAACACCTTTCCCAGATGAGCCATCTTACATACTCCACGGTTTTTAAAATCTTTTGCAACATTTTTTTTTTAAACTCAATATAGGAATGACTCTTCCCTCTACAAGCCTTACAGAGCTTCCATTTCCATAAAATCTTAAATGTGAGTTCTCCTTAGATAAAAGCTTTGTTAATAGATGTTGCTAGAATTTTTTTTTCTTTTGAGGTAAGGTTTCTCAGTGTATCTTGAAACTCACTCTGCAGACGAGGATGGCCTCAGGCTCAGAGATCTGCCTGCCTCTGCCTCAAAAGTGCTGGGATTAAAGTCACACACCACCATCACAAACCAGAAATATTTTTAAAAAAGATCATGCATAATGTTTTTCTGTACAGTTTGTGAGTCAATTAGAAGTAGTATGAGTTAAAGAGTCCTGAGCAAATTGTTAGTACCAAATGACAGTTATGATCTTGAAGTGGTATAATACAAATACAAAAATCAACCAGTCCTGTAATATTTATCTTTACTGTAGCAAAAATGCCAATTTCTGTTCACATTCTCATTTGATGCTAATCTGGTGTCAGCTAGATGCAGTATCACACATCTGCAATACCGGCAGTTGAGAAGTAGAGGCAAGAGGATTGTGAGGTGGGGTTCAGCAGTCTTTTAGCTTTTTGAGAGAATTCGACATTGTTAAATGAAATCACACTTGTGTGTGCATATGTGTTTATGAGAGAGAGAGAGAGAGAGAGAGAGAGAGAGAGAGAGAGAGAGAGAGAGAGAGAGAGTGTGTGTGTGTGTGTGTGTGTATACTCTCGATGTTATTTTTATTACAGTTGTTTTTAGCACTGGGGAATTCAATCCAAGGCCTTGTGTAACCCTGGCAAATTCTCTCCTCCACTGAGCTGCCTCACCAGCCCACATCACTAGTCCAACAGAGAAGCTAAGCAGTTGAAATATAACCAAGTAGTTATAGGGTTAAAAATGTACATTTATTAGTGGTATCAACCCAAGTTTCTGGCTGCCAGACTAGAGATGTTTCTACTGCAGTCTTTTAGCTTTTTGAGAGACACTGTTAAATGAAATCACACTTGTGTGTGCATATGTGTGTGGATTAAGTGTTCTGAAGAGTCTCTCAAAGACCTGAAACCTAGCAATCTGGCACAACTTTGAGGCATCCATCACACAGATCTGAAACCTGTAAACAAAAAATTGGAACAATTTTCCAATTAATTTTTCTTGCCTAGCTGAGGTGATTGTTTCAATTAATTAGTATTTCAGGTAGATTATGTGTAGATGCACCTTCCTTATGTCACTCAAGTACTAGCAGTCAATATAACTTTTGATCAGCTTTATTTTATAGCTGAGGAACCACTGGAAGGTCTACCATTCATCTACTCCTCCCTTGAATGCTTTTTTTTTGTTTTTGAAGTCAGTATCTTTCTCTTTTTTTTTTCTTTTCTTTTATTATTATGAACAAAGAAGTCATACTTTCTATCCTTGTATATCCTTATTCAAGGTCCCTTCCCCCTCCTACCACATCAGGTCATTCTCTCTTCTCCACAAATCCCCATCCCCTCCCTGGACAGGCGGCAGGCAGTCCCAAGGTCCCACTGTCCCAATATTGCTTAGTTCAGCCACCACTCCTGGCAGATCCAGTTTTCTCCCCACTCCTTCAAGACTGGGTCAGGTGTTCCTCTAGGGGGAGTGGGATCCAAGGAATCAGTCCAAGGTGTTTCTGATCCCAACCTGTTCAGTGGTTGTGGTTTGCAGCTTGGGCATGCTTGGCTTTTTTCTTGTTTGTTTGTTTGTTTGTTTAGAGACCACTAATGAGTGAGTATATCCCCTGCTTATCTTTCTGGGTTTGTGATACCTCTCTCAGGAGGATATTCTCCAAAATCATCCATTTGCCTGCAAATTTTAGGATACCATTTTTTTCTTACTGCTGAGTAGTACTCCATTGTGCAGATGTACCACAGTTTGTTAATCCATTTTTCAGTTGAGAGGCATCTAGGTTGTTTCCAGATTCTTGCTATTACAAATAACGTTGCAATTAACATAGTTGAGCTAATGCCTTTGGAGTGTGACTGTGCATCTTTAGGGTATATACCCAGAAGTGGTATTGCTGGGTCCTTGGGGAGATTGGTTCTCAATTTTCTGAGAAACCACTCTACTGCATTCCAAAGTGGCTGAACAAGCTTACATTCCCACCAACAATGGAGGGAATGTTCCCCTTGTTCCGCATCCTTTCCTGCATAGGCTGTCCTCTGTGTCTTTTATCTTAGCCTAACAGGTGTTAGGTGGTATCTCAAAGTTGTTTTGATTTGCATTTCTCTGATGGCTAAAGATGATGACCACTTTTTCAGGTGCCTTTCAGCCATTCGTAATTCTTCTGCTGAGAATTCCCTTTTAGATCTGAACCCCATTTTTTGATTGGGTTATTTAAGGTTTTGGGCTCCAGATTCTTGAGTACTTTATCTATCTTAGAGATCAGTCCTCTATCACTTGTAGGGTTGGTGAAAATCTTTTCCCATTCTGTAGGCTGTCATTTTGTCCTATTGACAGTGTCCTTGGCTTTACAGAAGCTTCTTAGCTTCAGGAGATCCCACTTATTGATTGTTGATTTTAGTGTCTGTGCCACTGGTGTTATATTTAGGAAGTGGTCGCCTGTACCAATTCATAGAAGTGTATTTCCCATTTTCTTTTCTATCAAGTTTAAAGTGGCTGGGTTTATGTTGAGGTCTTTGATCCACTTGGATTTGCGTTTTGTGCAGGGTGACAGGCTTGGATCTATTTGCATTTTTCTACACACTACCATCCAGCTGTGTCAACACCATTTGTTAAATATACTATCCTTTTTCCATTGAATATTTTGGGTCTCTTTGTCGAAGATCAGGTGTTCAAAGGTTTTTGGGTTAATGTCTGGATCCTCAATTCTATTCCATTGATCCACAAGTCTGCTTTTATGCCAGTACCAGGCTGTTTTTATTACTGTAGCTCTATAGTATAACTTGAAGTCAGGGATGGTGATACCTCCGGAGGTTCTTTTGTTGAGTAAAATTGTTTTGGCAATCCTGGCTTTCCTGTTATTCCAAATGAAATTGAGTATTGTTCTTTCAAGGTCCAAAAAATATTGTGTTGGGATTTTGATGGGCAGTGCATTGAATCTGTAGATTGCCTTTGGTAGAATTGCCATTTTTACTATGTTGATCCTACCAATCCAGGAAATGGGAGAGCTTTCCATTTTCTGATATCCTCTTCAATTTCTTTCTTCAGTGTTTTAAAATTTTTGTCAAATAGGTCTGTTACTTCTTTGGTTATAGTTACTCCAAGGTATTTAATACTATTTGCAGCTAATATGAAGGGTAATGTGTCCCTTATTTCTTTTTCAGCTCTTCTATCTTTAGCGTATAGAAGGGCTACTGA
>PVIH01001657.1:0-88153 GCA_004025045.1 Sigmodon hispidus
AAGGTCCAAAAAATATTGTGTTGGGATTTTGATGGGCAGTGCATTGAATCTGTAGATTGCCTTTGGTAGAATTGCCATTTTTACTATGTTGATCCTACCAATCCAGGAACATGGGAGAGCTTTCCATTTTCTGATATCCTCTTCAATTTCTTTCTTCAGTGACTTAAAATTTTTGTCAAATAGGTCTGTTACTTCTTTGATTATAGTTACTCCAAGGTATTTAATACTATTTGCAGCTAATATGAAGGGTAATGTTTCCTTATTTCTTTTTCAGCTCTTCTATCTTTAGTGTATAGAAGGGCTACTGAAAAAATCAGTAATATATTAATTAAAATAAGAAGTGAAAGCTGTATGTAGTGGTTTGAGTCTCTAATTCCAGCACTCAGGACGCCCAGGCAGAAAGGTGATGAATTGGAGCCAGTCTGGACTGCCTGCATTCGGAGTATCGGTTTCAAATGGGGGAGGGGAGGACCATGACAAACAAGCAAACCAAGGAAGTGCCATAGTTCTTATTTAAACTGGCTAATGCCAAACAGCACGTTTGTTTTCCTTGTATCAAAATTAAGACAGAGCTTGAGTACTACTGAGCAATCCAAAGATAAGTGCTACCCTCCAGTGTCAAATGGGGCAGTGACCCAACATTGTCCTCTTGGGGACCTGTGTAGATAATACAGGTTCGGTTCCCAGCAAAGGGTCTGCCTACTGTGAAGATTGACACAGATGGTCCCACTGGTGACTGTGTGTGCGTTTCGTAGAACTCTCAGTGTCTGTCCAAATAAATTCTCTCTTCAGATGCTGCTGTTCACGTTAGTAATGGGGCTGCTGATTTCATCAGATGATGGGACAAGTCTTCAATCGCCTGTGGTAAAAGGTGAAGAGATGGCTGAGGCCTTCCTGCCACCAGAAAAGATAACCATGTCTGACCTCAGTCAACACCAAAGGGATTTCCAGTAAATGCCCAGAAGAGGATGTGTGGATCAAGAGAGCAGAGCAAGGGGCGGTGGATAGTGTGGTGGTATATTCAATAAAAATAGCTTACAATATCAGAGGACAGCCAAGCCACTAAGGTCAGGGAGTGGTAACCCACACCTTTAATCTCAGCCCTTGGGAGGCAGAATCCTCTGGATCTCTGTGAGTTCAAGGCTGAAAGGAGCCAGGTTGTAAGGTCAGCCATCTTTAATTGTAGCTCTAGGATGTTGAACCAGGAAGTAAACTGGCTGAGCAGGGAGAGAAATGCAGGAGACACAGAAGTTCTTCCCTTTCCCTGTGAGCCCAGTCAGTCTGAGGACTCATGGAGGGAGACAGGACCTACCCTGTTCAGCCTGGGGTTCGTTCCCTGTCTCTCTGTTATTTCAGAAGATGGCAGTGTACCTATGGGGCCAGGGCGTTTTTGTAAGAGATGGAAGGACAGCATAGGCATTGTGGGCTCCTGTGTGACTTTTGTGAATCTGTGTTTAGAGCATAGTTCGGAGCTCTGCGTTGGCTGACCGCCTGAAGAGCCACTGAGATAGGGGCTTTCATAAATGTCTTCCCCTTTATTGCTGCATTCTCCTGTGAGACTAAACATCAGCCACTTAAGTGCAGCATATAATTTTGACTATAAATGTTTCTACACATTTGCCCACTGGTGCTAATATTCAACGTCCATCTACACAGTTTGGGGGTGGGGTACTGCATTCTGATAACTCATTAGAACACAGGGCTGGGAAATTCTTATTTTAAAATAGAATCATTCTAAGCAACATTAAAATTTAATTAGAAGTCTTCACTGCATTTCATTATGAGGTTATTGTGTAATTACTCAGCAGGTCCTGGTGTTTACTAATGGAGAAGTGACAGTACATGGTGATACTAAATTACTGTTGCCTTGTTATAAAAGGTAATTAGAGAGTGGGGAACAGACCCAGGCATTGTTTAAAGAGCCTTAGGAGAAAACAGCCACAGAACACAATCCTCATTTCCTTGAGCTGATTTGGCCAACACTCACCTATTGCAGGTGAAGCAGCCTATAGATGCAAAGGGAAGTCTGCAGTCCTAAATTGCTAAGATAAATATGTGAGGGAGGAAATACATCTGTAAGTGGTTCACAGTTGAGGGTTCTGAGAAGCTTTCTGCATTTGCATCACATTCTGTTCCCCTTGCCTTAGGGTAGGGGTAATATATTATAACTAGAGAGTATAATGGGGTTAAAAAGCCCCATTAACTGAACCCTGGCCCTTAGAGCATGGCTGGTGATGTTCATATGAGCACACTGAAATCCTTTTTCCTTTTAAATTTTGTTTCCTGCAGATCTCATATTCTTGGGGTGAACCCAATTCCCTGGCTCTCCCCTTATTATGTTCAAACAGCCCTTGAATATACCTAGTGAACTGAGAGACAAATTTGAGAATTTAGGTGAAAGCATGTTAATGGAGACCTTTAAGGAATGCAGAGATGGCTCAGTGGTTAAAAAATGGTTAACATTTGGATAATAGTGTGTGTTGTGTGAGGGTGTCTGTGTGCATCTTCCGTGTGTGTGTGTGTGTGTGTGTGTGTGTGTGTGTGTGTGTGTGTGTGTGAAAGAGAGAGAGAGAGAGAGAGAGAGAGAGAGGACTGAGGAGGTTAGCAGATAAGTAGTACTTGACATGAGTTTTCTTTAGGCAACATAAATTCTCATGTTTTTATTAATTTCTAAATCTATTTGTGTCGGTCCTGATGTATCCTTCCTGATATTTTAATTGATATTTAGGCTGTGTCCACTTAGTGTAATATCCACATTTAATAGGTGGCGTATTTGGACTTAGGATCCATCTTACTGCTTTTTGTTCTCCCCTCTGACTTTTAGTTCTATTTTCTTTTCCTTCTTTTCTTTAGGGTTGTTTGAGCATGTTTTATTATTGTATTTAATTCATCCACTGTGGACTTGATTACTTAAATTTTTATTACATTTATTTATTTTATGTATGTGCATTCATATGCACATGTGTAGAGGTCATAGAATAATTTATGGAAACTGGCTTTCTGCTTCTATTGTGTGGATTTTAGGGATTGAGTTCAGTAAGGACAAGCCCTTACTGCCAGGCCTCACAGGCCCCAACAACTCTTCCTTTGGCTATCATTATTGTTAGCATATAAAGTAATAGGTTTTACTGGGATATTCGAACCCCTCCTTTCCAAATATATATCCGTCTTTTTGGTATTAGTATCCCTTGTCCAAGATGTTTGGAACCATAAATGTTTCAGATCTCAGGCTTTTTTTTTTTTTTTTTTTTTTTTTTACTTTAGAATATTTGTACAATATGTATCAGAATGAAACCCAAGTATAAAGGCAACATTTTTTTTCATGGTTCTGTAATGCCTGAATCTCAATCACCCAGAGAGACCCCCAGAGACAGAGAAGTCCGAAATGCAACAGCAAAGTTTATTGTCATGCAATACAAGCCTGGGGAGGAAGCTTTTTCTCTGCACCACACTTGGACCCCATGAGTGTGGTGCAGGGAAGAGCTGAGCTCTCCAAGTTGCACAAGCTTTTTTTTTTTTTTTTTTTTTTAAACTTTTTTTATTTATTTGCCTTGGTGTTTGCCTGGAACTGGAACTACAGACAGTTGTTAGCTGCCACGTGGGTGCTGGGAATCGAACCTGGGTCCTCTGGAAGAGCAGACGGTGCTCTTAACCGCTGAGCCATCTCTCCAGCCCCCGTTGCACAAGCTTTTAATAGGCAAAGACCACAAGGCAGGGTTGTTACTTGGGGTCAAGGGCACAGCTATGCTGTGAATGAACTCATGCTTAGGGACTTTTTACAGCTTAACGTTCCTGAACCCCTACCTGGGTGGTGTGGCTGGCAGGTTTTTACTGCCCAAGGGTTGGATCATCCAGGTGTCCTTGGCTCATAACTCTTTCTCTCCTAGAACTGGGTAAGACTCTGCCAGGAATGTGAAACTGAACTCTATTTTATCTCTGTGGCTACTCGAATACAAAACGGGTTTCTTGAACTAAGTTTACTCTCTTCATTCCCGCATTTTCTTTTTGGTTACTGTCCCAAAATGCTCAATATGCTCATAGAAGTAGTCTTGTGTAGTCTGGAAGATGGTCTTGTGCCCACACTTACAGGCCCAAAGTGATCTGCAAGGTCTCACAGGAGCAACTGGGACCGGAATTGCAAAGCCAACTCTAGGCTGTTAGGACCTTTTGGCCTCCACAAAGATTTGTCTCCTATGCCAAAAGGTTTCCTTTTAATTTAGCATTTCAACCTGTTATGGGTTCGGGGTAACGGGCATAGTTTCTCAATATTACTACTTCAAGCTGACACTGGGGTGTTGTTGTTATGGCCCAAAAAGGTTGAAAAGCTAGTAAAGGAAATGTGCTCCAGGGCTTCTGTCAGGGGCATGTAGCTGTCTGACCCAGTAGCCGAGAGACAGGAAACAACCCACATCAGTAGGTCTGGTCCACACTCTTCCAGCAAGTCCAGAGCTCCTATTCAAGTGGTAATCTGTTGAGATACATTAAAACTGAGAACAAAAGTTAGAATTTAAATCTTGGGCCCAGTCTTAGTAATTTGGGAAGGGCAGGAGTCCCCAGACAAGAAGAGAAAAGTATCATCCTTAGGAACAGACAGGTGGAAAAAACTTAGATTGTATTTATCTGGAATCCTTTTGGCATCTGTGAGGTGAATCCAAATTCTATGATTCTCTGAAGGCCATACAAATTTCAAAAAGACATAAGAGTTTTAGTTATGTTAGTATTCCCAATCAGGCTTTATTAAATGATCTTGAAAGCTGGCTATCACCTTGCAGAAGGATCTCATTTTCTGATTCTACCAAGCTGACAAAGTTATAACTAGCCTAGCTGTCAATACTTGCAGAGATCTGAGAAGGATAAATTATACCTAAGCCCAGACTGAGCAGCTTCCGAATCTACTAAAAACAACAGAGACCAGTCCATACCCAGTTAGTCATACCCAAGTCTCTACCTAGTTGGAGGCAGAAGTATCCAAACAGCATCAATCTTCAGCTGCCAGGCCTTTAAGGTGGGAGTTTTCCCACAGTAGAGGGACATATGGGAGAAGACTGACCTTACTTTGTCTAGGCAAAAGGGTGCAATCAATTCTTCAATGTCCTGCAGATCTAGGCCAGGTTCCTGGTGGCAGGCAGGCATTGTGCTATGGCATCTTGCCCGGATCAGCACTGCTACAATCCAGACTGAGATCCTGGCATCTCATAATCTTCTTTGGAGACCTTGGGTCACTGTTAGGATCTGAAAGTCTCTGTCTGATATAATGCTTTTAAATAAATATTTTAAATGCCATATTCTGCAGATCTCTGAAATGTGGGGGCTGCCCGGGTATATCTGCATAGAAAAACTTTGCTTCTAGTTACTTGTAAGCTCAACCCTAAAAACTAATACAAGGGACTAAATAAAACTCATTCCTGTAATTAATCACAGTACTTATGATGGCTACAATTAAGGAACTTTGATTATTTATAAGACTGACTGACTGCTTGTGTTTCCTAACAGCCTCTAGTGTGTTAGCAGCTTTCATAAGACTGGCACTTTACAATTTATTTCTGTCAGGTTTAGCCCTAAAACCTATGTTATTGAATTGAAACTTTCCTTAGTATCAAAAGTAAAAACTTTAATATGACTCAGTTTATCCAAATAGCTTAAGCTTAACCAAGCTAGCTAAGACAAGGAGTCTAGATATAAATTCCCAAACCTGGATAGACCTTGAGTAGGGAGAGACATTTTCTGAGCCACTGGCTTTCAGCTTTCCCAGGGGTTTGACCTTTTAATTCACTTCCCTAAAGTAGTGACTCCCCCATTACAAATTTTTAACCTCAGAAGGGTGGAAACTCAAGGCTTGTTGTTTCCTTAGTCTAGAAGAAGATACAATGAACAGAGAGCTTATTAGGATTAAGAAATGTACTCTTTAACCTAGACATGTCTTTCTAAATAATAGCTGTATTCACACATACAGAGTTGGCTTCAAGTTACATACATACATACATACATACATACAGATTTAAAGTTAGCTTACATTCACATATAGTTAAATCTAAGTCACATACATGTCCATATGACCATACATATGTCATAAACATTTTGCAGTGAAGAATCATCAGCTATTTCTAAAATAAAGAAAAACCAAATGGAATTAACCCAATATGGATAAACTTTTTCAACTTATTTTACAGTTTCTTTTTAAATTCAGTATCTGCACGTATGAGAAACCACAGCAAACAAAATCCACGTCACCTCTGGCCTTCTGCAACCTTCTATATACCTTCAGTCTCTCCTTCTGATTCCTTACTTCAAACAATTTTTTTCCTTTTCCTCTATTATCCCAGTCTTCTGCCTTCTCTGTCATTTTCTGGACAACATAAAAACTTCTACCAAAGTTCTCTTCAGTAGTCTAGAAAATGTTATAGGAGAGACTCTCTGCCCTTGGAGTCAAACTTGGTCAAGTTTGGAGATTAGCCCCCAGGGAAGGTCATGCAAACCCCACCCTCCAGCATCGGTGAGGAAGTCAAGCACCTTGGGGGCAAAAGGTTGTTAACCTTAGCAAAGATGGCTGCCAGACATGTGGTCGACTAAAGATGGCAATAACCGAGCCATTCAGCTGACTAAAAATGCAATCCAAAATGGAATCTTATCTAATAATTTCTATCACTGTGTCAGTATTATCCACATCGAAAAAACATTTGAACTCCTGCTAAGTTCTGATCCCTGACCATAAGTGCAGTCACAGTAGCTGTGAGTGGTGACCGACTGCTATTGAGAACAGAGATAGCAAAAATATTTAAACCATTTCTATCTCAGCTTTATGCTTTTAACACAATTGGAAATGTATCAGAACAACATATATAAGTTTCTTGAGAAACAGACAAAACTTCTCAACAAGACAAATAGAACTTTCTAACCAGAAACAGAAGCAGATGAGCAGGTAACTTCTGAGTTATAAAACATACATACACGGGGCTGGAGAGATGGCTCAGCGGTTAAGAGGACCCGGGTTTGATTCCCAGCACCCACATGGCAGCTAACAACTGTCTGTAGTTCCAGTTCCAGGCAAACACCAAGGCAAACAAACAAACAAACAAACAAACAAACAAATAAATAAATAAATAAAGTTTAAGAAAAAAATAAAACATGCATACACAAGAGTCCAAACATTAAACATGCATACTGTGGCCACATTTTCCATGCACTCACACATTCATCAATAGGAACATTTTTAAGGGGGTTACACATGAAGGGGGACACAGTTTCTAGGACACTGCCATAGAAAGTGAGACAACTCCACAATGGCACAGCACCAGCAGCGCATGCATGCACGCCTGCACGCACGCACACGTGACCGACAGTACAGGAGATGCTGGTGGTCACCTGCTTGTCTCTCTTCTCAGTTCATCCCCCTGGCCATGGTCCATAGTCCCTGTGGGGTCTCTGCCTGGACCTGCCAAGAAGGGCTGGACCATGGTGGAGTCTGAGAATAAGCCTCCCACAGCCATGCTGCTTTGGGTGCAGCCTGGTGCTGTGGACCAACAACCCAGCGGCAGCTCCTCCTCTGGGCGCATCTGAGCAGCACTTCCTTTCTGCCACGGTACAAAGGAAAGACTAGCAGAAACACCCTTCAGACAAAACAGAAGTGCAAGGGCCCCAGACCGAGTCACAGAGTACCAGAGACCCTCTCAGGTCTCCAGGGTCCCAGATAAGTGAGGAGACATGGACAATTAAAGCAGCAACATGACCTGACAGTTCCGGGGACAAAACCAAAGCAATCTCTCTCCCTAAAGGGAGGAAGATTCCCAAAGATACTCCTTGAGTTGGAAACTGGACCTCTCCGTTTCAGGTCGGGGGTTACTAAAAACAAATGGCCACTCCATGCACGTGACCTCAAATGGAGGGGTGCTCCAGCAGGTTCCCTCACTCAAAGTAGGGTTCAGAAACGGCTCTCTACCCTATAGGATCACTGTTACGGGCAAGTCCGCCTTAGCAACCCTCACAGTTACTACAAATCGGCTGAGACAAAGCAAGGGGAAGTAACAGGGACAGACAAACACAAGGATGAGCGCACTTACCGGTCTGTGGCCAAAAGAACCTTGGGACCCTCGGGGATCTCAGTGGGGTCTCTGGGGATGCAGGATGAGCCCCCCAAACGTAATGCCTGAATCTCAATCACCCAGAGAGACCACCGGAGACAGAGATGTCCGAAATGCAACAGACATGTGGTCAACCATGTCCCTGCGCACATTTTCATTTTTCTAGCCCAGAATCTGGGCCTATAGTATCAGAACCTGCCAGGGTGGGGCTAGGAAAGGCAATTAAGACACCACAATGGTGACATTCTTTTCTCATTCTTTAAACCCAAAGGTCAAGTCTTTTCTGACTTTGTTTAGTCTTTATTGTTCTTAGATTGTTCTGGGGTATCAGTCAGAGTTCATGTTTTTCTGGGGTAGTAGGGTGGAAGGCTGCATAAAATCATTGGGTTTTCATTGCATTGAAAGTCCTGGCTTTACTTGGATGGGACAAAGGGCCATCATGTTTTTCATTCTAAAAATAAATTAATTTCTTGTCAAATATTACCAGAGATAATAATAATTGCTTTTTTGGTAACTGCTATGAAATTCAGAACAACTTTTATTTGTGAATCTCTTTAAAACAAAAAGTTCATATAAGCAAATGCTAATATTTCATGAAAATTCTTGGAACAATTCATTGACATGTGAAAATGCTGTGATATGGTTTCCATTTAAATAGGCATTTAAAGCAGTTCCTTCTAAATTGGATTCTCTCCTGTAGAACTAAAAATTGATTTCTTTCTCTCTCTCTCTCTCTCTCTTTCTCTCTCTCTTATCCTTCCAGGTGCCTATTAGAGCTCCTGGGTGAGGGATAAATGCATCTGTTTTCTTTCCTTTCTCTGGCTCAGGGTGGTAACACCTCAGCAGAGCAGGGCAGGTGGGAACAATAGAAACGCTAGATTTTCTACAACTGCTTTGCAAAGGATTGATGGGTGATTTAACAAAGACCACATCAGCATGACCTTCTCTGGAGAAATACACAAGGCTACACAGAAAGACCCCCCTGCTTCCAAATCCAAAGCCCTCTTGATTCTGCTTTCTCCTGGGGCCAAAATGACCCTCTCAGGTAAGATACTGGAAGGAAGAATTCTCCTTGCTTTTTTTTCTTTTCTTTTCTCTTTTTTCAAACACAGGATTTCTCTAACCCTAACCCACTGTCCTAGAATTCACTCTGTAAACCAGGCTTGCCTCCTGGGCAAGGGCTGGTATTGCAGATGCACACCACCAAGTCCAGCCTGCTGCCTTTTAAAGAATTGGGATAGAAGAATCCCCAAAAAGGGCTTCAAGAAATCCAGTTTTTCTAAGCAGGCTTAACTATTTTTTTTTTGCATTTATTTATTTTTATGTGTATAAGTGTGTTGTTCTCTTGTATGAATGTGTACCATGGGTGAGCCTGGTACCCTTGGAAGTCAGAAGAGGTCATGGAGTTACAGACATTTGCGAGCCATCATGTAGGTGTTGGGAACTGAACCCATTTCTTCTAAGAGCAGCAAATGCTCTTAATGCTGAACCATCTCTCCAGCCACAAGTGTACTTTAAAAACATTTTTTGACAGTATCATGCTTATTTACAATACACCATGATCACGTTTACCTCTACCACCACATTCTCAGCCCCTCCCCACTCAGCCAACATGAGTGTCACAGCTGCTGTGTTTATGACTGTAGTATTCACATCATAGCCAGGTGACAGAGCCCCACAGCACTCCTCCACATTCTTTGGCTTACACAGCCTTTCCATATCCTTTTCTGCAGTACTCCCTGGGCCTTCAAGAGGGTGACATAGACATCCTGTTTGGGACTGAGCACTCAACAATCGCTTATTCTCAGTGCCTTGGCTCCTTATGAATCCCTATTTTAACCACTTTTGAAAGAGGCTTTTATGACCAAACCTGAGTGCATCCCTAGTCTGTGGATGTAAGCACAAATGATAATAAGGCAGTTTAACTACACGTGTCTATTTGGTGTAACATCAGTAGGAGGTTCCAAGAGGCCTATGACTTTCCTCCCTATAGGCTTTTGATCAGTTCTACAGCACCAAGTGAAAATTCCTGTCCATGAAGTAGGCCTCAAATCCAAACTAGAAATGGTTGGTTGCTGCCCGCCCCAACCCCACCCAGGGCATTGATGCCATTGTGTATCTCTTGTGGGCAGGTCAGAACTGCAGAATGCTTGGTGTGATCATTAATAACTTGCTCCCTCAACAGCCTGCATAGAGCCTTCTCACTCTGTGAAGGAGAGATAGCAGGGAAGAAGCCCAGTTCCTGTCGTCAGAGTGTGGGTGTCTTCAGCAATAAGGTCTTACTGTCTAGTTCTGCTGGGCATCCAAGAGCAATGGGAACAGGCTGTGCTATTAGAGGGTCCCTACAAGCTTCCTCACCAACAGCTTATCGGGAGATATCCCTCACTTGGCATGAGGATTTGAAAACCAGTGACTGCCAGAAGCAGTACTGACCACCTGTGCAGAGCACTTCCATCCAGATATCTCCTTAATTATTTATTTTTTAATGTTAGTTTATAAGGGAGTGGGTTTCTGTGTATTTTTTTCATATGTTGCTAATTTTGGTTGACTTTCCTTTAGCCCTTTTCCCCCCTAGTTTTACCCCCTTCTGCTTCCATGTGAAAAAAAGTGGAACATTCCACAGATGTCACCCTGTGCAGGAGCCATGGTGATCTTCTTCCTTCTGTTCCAATTATACTGTTTGTGCAGTAGAAACAGATATATAAATGGTTTTTTTGGTTTTCCAAGACAGGGTTTGTTTGTGTAGCCCTGGCTGTCCTACTGTCCTAGAACTAGCTCTGTAGACCAGGCTGGCCTAGAACTCATAAAGATCCACTTGCTTCTGCCTCCCAAGTACTGGGATTAAAGGTGTATGCCAGGCTGGAGAGATGGCTCAGAGGTTAAGAGTATTGACTGTTCTTTCAGAGGACCTGAGTTCAATTCCCAACATCCACATGGTGACTCACAACCATCTATGATGACATCTGGTACCCTCTTCTGCCAGGAGCCAAAGCCTGCATAAGCTTTAGTTAAGCCATTTTAGCTTAGCCATTTTAGCTTTGCACTTCTGTTTGTTAGCCATTACCAGGAATTACATGACCTGCCCTAGGTTGCCAGGAATAGCTTTATCTTTCTGTCAGTTAAGAAGGCCTGTGCAATAACCTATGGTCAAGACATTACACAGTTAGGGTGCATAGCAACCCTTTTCCACAGGACCTCCTGCCCTGCCACTTCCCTCTTACTCCATGAGCCCCTGAGAAAAATAAAAATTTGAAGCTTGATCAGAGCGCTGCCTTGCTGTCATTCCTGTGTGTCTTGTCCTTTCGTTCCTCCCCTCTAGGTCTCGGGTTCCTGTGGGTCGGGACACTCTTCTGTATCCTATATACATAATAAATAAATCTTAAAAACAAACAAACAAAAAAGGTGTGTGCCACCACCACCTGGAAGAAATGAGTGCTTGTATAAAGTTTAGGTATCTGAGAAGGTAGACAAACATAATATTATTCTTGAAACTTACTGAAGTCTTCCTTCAAATTTCTCTTCAGGTCTGCAAATGGTCTATGACAAGAAATCCTGGAGAACTGTTTTTCGTCTTTGAGACAAGGGCTCACTATACAGCCTTGACTGGCTTGGAATTTTTTATGTAGACTGGGATGGCCTCACTCATAGAGATCTGCCTGCTCTGTCTCCTGATTACCGGGACTAAAGGTGTGTTCAAAACTGATAGAGAGATTTTCTAGTATGGCCTGTAAAAACCACTGCCATCTACCTCATTCTCTTTTCTTCCAGGCCAGCTGGGATGAGATCACTCCCAGGATAACCATGGAAACCCATGATGCACATGGGCCATGCCTTCATCACTCCCCTTTCCTTACTCGATGCTCTGCCAGCCTGTTCTGGACTGTTTTGTGAACAAGAAATGAACTTTTGCTGGATCTGCTGACACATTTTTCATATATTTGTGGATCATTTGGATCTTTTGTATCCTATAGTAGTATTTACTTGAATTAATATTCATATACTCTAAATTATTTCCCAGTTTTTTATTATATTTGAAACTTTTTTTAAGATTTATTTATTTATTATGTATACAGTATACAGAAGAGGGCACCAGATCTCGTTATAGATGGTTGTGAGCCACCATGTGGTTGCTGGGAATTGAACTCAGGACCTCTGGAAGAACAGTCTGCTCTTAACCTCTGAGCCATCACTCCAGCCCATATTTGAAACTTTTAAGATGGTGTTTTTGGTTATTTTTACTTTACAAAGCACTTGCCAATGCTTCGTTTTCAGGCTAAGACTAGCCTTCCCCACTGCAAGCTTGCACATACAGCCTCTTCATTTTCTTCTGCGTGAAAAATGTGTGGAGGAAGCAGAGATAGCCAAGGTCCAGCAAAGCCCTTCCTTCTCAGCACCCAGCCAGACTTGAAATCCATCTTGCCTTGTGAGTGTGGTCAGGCTGTTAACAGAGTTCTACACAATGGAGTGTGGCGAGAAGAGAAAGACAGTGCCCTGGAGCTTGCCTGGGTGGTGTTTTATATGCTTCTCTCTTGGTTGACAGGGAGGATGAAGAGTTATCGGCTTAAAGTGGAGGGACGGTGATATGGAAATAACAGTAGCAGGCATTTGTGCCATACATGTTGTGAAGGTGAGCGGTGCCTGTTGTCAACACACCTCACTTTATCCCCAGTTCTGACAGTGACACAGAGGATGCCAGAAGCTCGGACTGAGGAAGATGGATGAAAGCCAATTTAACCAGGACAACAGCTTTCAGCTATGGAAAAGGCTCCCTGGGTGTTACTAGCCAGTATTCACCAACCATGGTCACGATGCACTAATGAGACTGAGCACTAATGGCCTGGGAACAATGAGGCAAATTACTAAGTTCTACTAAAATGTTTCTCCACTTATCTTCAATTATTCAGATTCAATCTAATTTCCTTCAAAATTAAATGCTGCGGCTCCAGTTAACTCGTGTGACTGAACATTTAACAACAGATGCCTCCTGTACCTGCACGTGACTTTGCTGAGAAAGAACAGGGCAGGGTTACTCCACATCATCTCTGAAAGATAGCATGTTACAGAAGCTGCATAGCTGGGGCTTTGTGCCTGAATGCTAAGACTTAATGGAGCCTCCATACCACCTACTTCCCAACTCTGCTGCCCTCTACCCATCTAACTGCTTCTTCAGAAGCTTCCCAAGCTCCTGGGCACTTTTGGCTCACTGAGCATCTGGACACAGACAAAACAAAGACCTGAGGTAAAAGTCTGAGAGGAGAGAGCACTTATGGATGGCAGCACACATTTGGTTTTCACTGACAGTTATCACAGAGCTGTCTCCTATAGCTACATGTCAGGGGTGCCTTCTGGGATCTGGCTCCATGGGGTACCATCACAGGTGTGGCTGCACCCTCAGGAGCTGGGCACAGCTAGTCATCACAGGAGGACTGCTGAATAGCTTGGTGCTCTTCCTAGCCAGGCTTCAGTGGACTTACAGGTGCCACCAGCCTGTGTACTACCCAGCTTTCCTCTTTCTTACCTCCTGTTGCTCCTTTTCTGTAATTTGGTCTTTCCTGGCCTCTATTTTCTTTATGATATTTATTTTCCCCATGAGGCTCCACTGTGTTAGAACAGTTGCATTTAATAGAGCCAGAGCTATCCCATTCAATAGTGTTCCAGTGGGACAACTTTCCTTAATGAAGTTAGTTATTCATGTCTCAAGGTGGCATGACCTTTTCTTCAAAGGGCACTAGTTGATCTCATTTGAGAGGACAGCATACTTATTTTAGTCTTCGAAGGCCCATACAACCCTCACATGCAGCCATTTCTCTGCTTTCTGTGGAAGAGGCACACAGCAAATGAATAATTGCAAAGCATTTAGCATTAGAGTCACACTGACTTATTTTATTAATTACTCTTAGTTTGTGCTTGCAGTATTTCCCTAAAGTACACAACAATCTCTTCTAGGTTCATCTAGAAACAGTTGGGGCTTGAAACGAAGCCAGTGGAAATGAAGATTCTGTCCAAGGTAGAACATCAATGTGCGATTCTATCTTCCTGTAGCCCAAGGAGAATTTTGAGAGTCTGACTGTGGAGTGTAAGCTTGTAACACCGTGCTCAGGAACCAGGGCACAAAATTGCTTTAAGTTCAGATTCAACCATGTCAGCCTACTGAGTCCCAGCCCCCTGCACAGAAGGCCTCCTTCCAGAAAAAACAGAGAAAACAACAGCAAGAGTTGGGGAGGAACAGCAGCCCTGACCCCCACTGGGAGTACTGAGCCTTTGAATGAGTAACCATGTGCCAAGAACAATTAAAACTCTACAATATTCGTCTCATTTAACTTCCATGTTATTTTCTTTCTGTTTTCTTTTTTTTAAAAAAAAAAAAAAAAAAAACAAAAAAACCACTTTATTTTATTTATTTGTCTTGCTGTTTGTCTGGACTACAGACAGTTGTTAGCTGCCATGTGGGTGCTGGGAATCGAACCCGGGTCCTCTGGAACAGCAGATGCTGAGCCATCTCTCCAGCTCCTTCTTTCTGTTTTCAGATGATGTTCAGAGAGGTTAATTATCCCACCCAAAGTCACACTGTCTTCTCCTCCTCCTCCTCCTCCTCCTCCCCCTCCTCCTCCATCCTTTTGCTTTTGGGAGACAGGTTCTCACCATGTAGCCCAGGCTAGCCTGGAACTCTGCCCCCTGTCTGGGTGCTGGGATTAAAGGCCTGAAGCACCACAACCAGTTGCCTGCTGCTAGTGTCTTAAACCTTTCCCCCAGTCACCTCTGACGTCTTTGATGAAGATAAACTGTGGTGCAAGGACTTCTTTGTAGAAAAATAAATCAAAAACACCTGGTCATTTAAAAAGTGGATCTTAGGGCTCAAAGAACTAGGGTGGATGTGGAGAAAGCGGGTATGGTTATGGTTGGATTCCTCCACCTGAGAAACGAACTGGTTTGTTTCACCAGGGTGGTTCTGAGGAATAAGCAAAAGTACAAACGGTTGCTCGGCTTGGACCTATTGCTTCCAGACAAGTGTAAAAATAGTTTTTGTTTGTTTTTTCTTTTGTGAGAACTTCACACTGTAGATCTGGTCTGGTTCTTGCTATATAGCCCAGGCTGGTCTTAAACTTGAAAATCTCACCATAGCCTCCCAGGGAGGAGGCTGAATATAAAAGGCAGGATACCTTTGTGTGACTATGATCTGACCCCAGGGCCTGGGTTTACACATCTCCTTTGCTCATACATTCTCTCTCTCTCTCTCTCTCTCTCTCTCTCTCCAAGAAGCTTTATTTTGTTTGTGGTTTGTGTGCATAGATGTTTTAACCTGCATATATGTTGTGCTCCCTGTATGCAGTGCCTACAAGAAGTGACAGATTCTCGGGGACTAGGGTTACAGAGCATTGTGAGCAGTCATGTGGGTGTTAGGAATTGAACCAGGGTCCTCTGGAAGAGCAGCCTTTAACTGCTCTTAACCACTAAGCCATCTCTTCAGTCCCACTGATGCATTTCTTGCTCTGTATCTCTGTTAAGATATTCCTCTGATAATAATCCCTGCACCCTACAGTCAGCGGCCTGCACCTCAGTCCTAAGACAGAAGCTCTGTAGTTCAGCTTTCTAGACAGTGGAGCTATGTTGTTCTTGTCTCCCGAGTTCAGTTCCATGCCCTGCATTTATCGGGCGTTCTGTTCTCTGGTCCAACACAGTGTCATTTGACCCCGTCTGTGACCTTTGACACACTCCAGTTTGTATGCTCAGAGGGAAGCTCCTCCCATGCAGATTCTTTGTTTTATCCTGTCTAATCTGCTTGCTGATATCTTTAATTTAGTCACAAAGGTTCATCAACTATTTGGTGTTAGTCCTAGTGCTAAAGAGTAAAGATTCCCCGAGTTGATTACGTTTTTCTTTCAGACTTTTATGGGGTGGCTGTGTGCTTGTGGAGGCCCGAGGCTGATATTGGGTGTTGGATGTTTCTCAGTGACTTTCCAGCTTATCTATTTATGGTTTTTTTAGACAGAGTCTCTTACTGAGCCTGGAGTTAACCAACTGCCTAGACAAACTAGCCCCAAGCCTCCGGGATCTGCCTGTCTCTGCCTCACAGATGTTCCAGAACCGAGTTACATCTGCCCTTTATTTGGTGCTGGAGATCTGAACTCAGGTTTCTACAATTGGCAGGCAAGCATTTTCCCACCTGAGTCATCTCCTTAACTCTTTCTTTTAAATGTTAAGTTTAATTTATTTTCTAACTTATATGTAACACATACATATGTATATATTCATAGGATAAGGTGGTATCTTGATACATGTCTACACTACACAGTGCTTAAATCAGGATAGACTTATCTATGTCCTTACACATGTAGAATTTCTTTGTAAGGAGGACTTTCAAAGTCTGCTTTCCAGGTGTCCGAAGTGCACAGCACATTATCCCCATCTGTGGTCATCTTTGTGTGTCACAGTACACTCTCTTGGTCCCTATGTGTCACCTCCACAGTCCCAGAAGGCCACCACTCAAACCTCAGCTGTCCTGAGAGCAACCTTTTCAGGTGCTATGTGTGAGTGAGGTCATGCAGCAGCTACCTTTCTGTACTAGCCTTGGTTTCCATCCAGGTTATTACAAATGATAGGGGCTCTCTCAATTGAATTGAATTGATTCATGTGTGTGTGTGTGTGTGTGTGTGTGTGTGTTTGTGTGTGTGTGTATGTGTGTGTATGTGTGTGTGTGTGTATGTGTGTGTGTGTTATGTGTGTTCCACTTAGATTTTTGAGATAGTTTTGTTGTTGTTGTTTTTATGTTGCCCTGGATGCCCTGAAGCTTGATATGTAGACCAAGCTGGTCTCATACTCACAGAGATCCACCTGCCCCTGCCTCCCAAGTGTGGAATTAAAGGTGTGTGCCGACACTGACCAGCTCCACATTTTTTTAACTGGTTGTTTTGATAGTTACTGAACATCATTTGATTTAAAAAATAAAATAAAATAAAAAATTCTTTTTTTTTTTTTTTTGAGATAAGACCAGCCCTGGCTGATCTGGAACTTGCAGTATAGACCAGGCGGGCCTCAGGGTCCCAGAGGCCTATACTTGCCTCCTGCATGGTAGGACTAAAGTAGGGGGAAATTACCCACAATAATGTGAATCTTCCTAAGCCTGGGTTCCCTGCCTTGTAAAAACAGTTTTTGCAGAAACCAGTGCACAGCAGCTGAACATGTCAGCTCACACCACCGCTCTGCCAAGAAAAGCTATTGTTGGGTTTGTCTATTATTTTAAATTATTTTTTACTCTCGGAGACTGACTTACTGGTTTTGTTGTTTGGTTTGGTTTGGTTTGTCCAGGCAGAGTTTCTCTGGGTAACAGTCCTGGTTGTCCTGGAACTTGCTCTGTAGGCCAGATTGGCCTTGAACTCATAAAGATCCTCCTGCCTCTGTCTCTGAGTGCTGGGATTAAAGACATTTGCCACCACTGCCCAGTTGCTTATGTGCTTTAAAAAGTATCTTTGTTAAAGTGTTAGGAATGCAGCTGGCTGTGTTTATTCGGGTGGGTTGCTATCATTAAGGAGCAAGGCAGGACCAGCGGGATGGCTCAGGAGGTAAAGCTGCCCACCACAAGCCCCGCAACTGAGTTAGGTCCCTGCAGCTCATAGCAGGCAGGGGAGGACCAATCTTTCTTGCTGTCCTCTGAACTCCACTCCCGTACCCTGGCAGGCATGCACATAAAATAAACTATATAAAAATAAACAGGCAGCAAGGTTGGTATTGTCCTCAACTTTGAACTTGATGGTTTAGTCTGGCCCTTAAATTTATGGCAGAAAAACCTCTAACTTTTTTTTTTCTGCTGAAGTAACATAAACAAATAATAAATAAAAGGGCAAAACATATTTAGTGTTCAGAAAATACAGTCTCCCAGGACCATGCTCTCTTTCTGTGCTTCTATAGAATTTGTTTGCATCTGAAGGCTGATGTTTATGCAGCCAGGCCCTGAATTCAGCACAAAAGTGAATGATTTAGCTTCAATGTGGCATTGATGAATTACTGCAGAAATTTCCATCAGAGATAATAGTCTGAATTCCCCTTCACTATTTCTCAAAAGGCCCCAATGACCCCTTCGAGATTCAAGATGAAATAAAACTGACTTTGATTAGTTTCAAAGCATTGTTCTGGTTTTCTGTACATCCTCAAAGTCTAGGGCTTGGTAAGCATCCTTCATTCCACAGACATTATGGGCTGTCAGCCCTGGTCCCGTACTGGGGAGGACTGTGGCCAGACTGCAGAAAACAAGCTCTTGAAATTTATTTGCATCACTTTGATGTGAACTTGACTGAGGCTCTCTGATGTGTGATATGGATTCTATTCAGATAGTGTTTTCTCTGGTATAAAACACACAACAGCGGGGTCCGCGGCATTTTCAGAGAACTTGTGTGGTTCTTGCCAGAGAAATTGTCTCACAAAACAAGAATCCAATGGCTGGGACTCCTGGCGATAAAGTGTGTTGTGACAGAGAAATGATCCCGCTTCTCTCCCTTTTGTAAGAAAGACATGCATTTCTGAGAACATTATGAAATGATTTGGTTTTCCAATACATTATCGTGAATTAGTGAAATTGGTTATGGACTTAATTATGCTTTTCAAAAAAAAATGTTTTAGTCTGCTCTCAAACATTTTGAAGTGGACCTTGATTGTAGTTACCAAATTGTGTGTAAGTGCCCTGCGCTCATCACGGAAGGGCCACAGGTGGAATGTAGCAGTGCTGGAAAGGAGGGTAATGGAAAAATCCACCGCTTGTGTTTGCTACTTAAATGTCATGGTCGGGTAAATGGATTTCTCTACTTCCTGGGACTCGCTTCTACTGCATTAGCCTGGCAGCAATTAGAGGAACGAGATCGCTCTGAAAATGGGTTTGCTCGACCATGTAGTTCATCTTTTTATTGTGCAAAACAGAAAAAATTGCTTCTAATCAATCCACTTCAACTTTTAGTCGGGAAATTATTTACCATCCCATCAGCTGAAGTACGGAAGAAATGTTCTGTTTGAATTAACTTGGGGAAGAGGGATTCTCGTCAATCAGCCGGCTGTGATGATGGAGGTGCAGCCTAACGCAGGAGACAAGAAAGAGACAGCATTATTCCTGATGTCCTTGCCCAACTGATTGGTGCTTTTAGGGTAATTAATCCCCGTTTCAAGTATAATTGGACTCTTATTGATTGCAGCGGCAGCATTCAACGTGGTCGCTGTAACACAGAAAGATAGGCTTTCTTCGAAGCAGAACACGGTTAATTTTGAACTTCAAACCTTTTGCATTTCATTCACACACTTGATCAATCCCCCTGCTTTGCAACTGATTTAGGATGTAACATGAGCTTAGGCGAGAATTTGTTACTTAATTTTTTCAGAAGCATAGATTATGAGGAAATTTTTACTGATTTCCACTTTGCTTGTCGGTTCAGGCATTGACTTTTCAAAGCTGAGTGAGTCACATGACAGTGTTCTAATGAATTTTAGATAGCATGAATTAAACATTGACAGAAATCTGAGAAAACAAAACTGTGTGTGAATTACAAGAGTAGGTACATTAAAATTAACACAGCTATCTTCATTAAGGGGGAAAAAAAAAAAAAACAAAACAGTTCAGGCAGAGCAGCTAGGGATGCAGAAGCACCGAAGGGATTTGTGGGAAGTGGGTCCTGAGGTCCAGAGTCTGTGCTGGGATCTGGTGCTGCACCTTTGTGTTTGAGGGCTTCCTTCATTTCCGGGAAAGAGGCTTCCTTCACAGTTCATGATGAGATAAATATTGTTTGTTTCTTCAATGACTGGAGATTACCACTGCAGCAAGAATGCAAATTTCTAAACAGGTATCTTAGCAGGTGAGAAAAAATCTTTTGAAATAAAAATTTTCAAGTTCTAATTAACTCTTATCAACTAAACCCAAATCATTTCAGTATATGAGATATACACACTCACATACACAAACACACAAAAACATATATACATCCATACACACACGATGTTTTCTGTCTGCTTAGTGACTGTACGTGAATCTACTGATATTTTATCATCTGCTGCTCAGTCAGCTCTCCAAGCTGCTCAGGCTTTGGTCTGGCAGGGTGGCTCTGTCACAGCTGTGATATGTAGGTTTAAATTAAGTCTCAATCGTTCTGTTTATCAATAAGACCCCAAAGTCAAAGGCTGTGGTGAAAACCTGCTAACTCAGAGAGGATGAGTAGAAACTAGCTGACCTTGCTTTTTGGCTGGAGACATTGCAAGAGATAGGTCTTATTCCTGATTTCAGAACCAAGAGATCTCAAATGCCCTGTCTGGCCCGCAGTGAGAATCTGTCTGCCACTGCTTATCTGGACCAACAATCCCAAAGTCCCAAAGAAACACACAGACGCTTATAATATTAATTTCATGCTGTTTGGCCCAAGGCGTAGGTATATTGCTAGCTAGCTCCTTTATCTTAATTCAACCCATTTCCATTAATCTGTCCTGCCATGAGGCCCTTGGCTTACTTATTTACATGTTGATTCCTGGGCCACTGCATCACCTCTCCCTGACTCTGCTCTCTTTTTCCTATCTATGCTCCGATTTCTCTGCCTGATACTGGCCAAAATAATTCCTTTATTTAAAGAATGATATTCACAGCATACAGAAAGACATTCCCACATCACCTTCCCTCGTGCTTTTTCTATCCAAATTGTTGACTTCTCTAGGTTGGCTAGTCACTGGTTCTGCCCCTGATTCAAAGTATAAGTTTATTGGGCAGTCTTGGAAGTGTTAGAGTGCGATCAAAATATCCCACAACACACATATACACACATATCCCACATACACAAAAATAAGCACATATGTGTGTGTGTTCTTTGAAAGACATAGCTCACTCCCTTTATATCAATGTTGATTAACAATGAGAGTATAAGGCCATATCTGATGACAGTGCCTTGTATTATTTAAGCAGAGGTTTAAATTCTAGGTGCCTATTTAAAAGGAAGCCCCTCAACCTTTGTAAAAATTAAATACAATCTCAACAGAGATGTTTTCTTTCTGCCTCTGAGGCTGCTTTAATTTCTGCTTCCCACTTACAGAGAAGAGGGGGTTCTCAGCACACTGACCTCAGCTTCCCTCTCATTTCCAGGGCCACAGACAGCATCTTAAAGCTTCCTGCTTCTTCCAGAACAGTTCAGCTGAAGGAGTGTGTGTGTGTGTGTGTGGGGGGGGCTGGCTCACCATACACAGGGTGCTGCCTGAGTCAGGGCATCCATCCCATCTAGAGTTTAGTCACGAGTGGACACAAGAGCATTCCAAGAAGGAAACAAAAGAAAAGGCTCAGAGAGGGCTTTCAGATGCCCAGTGGAGAAGCGACCATAGCCCTTGGATGTGTGTGGAGAAAAGTGGCGTAGAGTTGTGTACATGGAGTAAACACTTGCTGGTTAGGTTTGAATGGGTTTGAATGCTTGCTCCCAGGCCTCATCTGTCTCCAGGACTTGTTCCTGTCCTTAGAGCTGGTCCCAGATCACTCTGTAGTGTCTTTCTTTTCCCTGACAGCAAAGGTAAGACTGCTGGTTACTGGAGGCTGTGCTAACACCTGAAATCACCGTTCATAGGTCTCCCCTCCCATCTCTGTGTCAAGTGCATTCCAGAAAACACACTGTATAGATAATCTTGAGTAAAGTAAGATCTTCAATCTACCTGGGACACGATATGTCATACGTGTTCAAGTCAGACCTGCAAAAGACATCAGGAGGCCACCGCAGCCTGAGTCACCGGCGACCTGCTCCTTCAAGGAAGATATTTCTACCTCAAAAGAAGACCTCAGGAAGCTCAATTGTGGGAATGGTGACACTCGGTTAGCTCTTATTACACAGCTCCAGGGCAAGAATTTGCACACGCATGAACAAATCAGTCTCCACAGGAAGAAGCGACTGTTCGTCCTCTGAGCGCAAACGTTTGCTGAGAAGTCGGGCTTTGGGAGGCTCCTGAGGAAATGCAAAAACTTAAATTTTTGTGCCATTCCTTTAAAAATAAAATCCCACTCTCCTTCCCTTCATTCTCCCACCTCCCCCCACCTCCCCTTTTCTTCTTCCCGGAAGTAACCCTGGCATGCAGCAGGGGGTTAGACGGCCCGCAGAGGTGGGAATGGGTGCCCCTGGGAAAGGGCCACCCAATTTGCCTTGTGTACGGCTTCACCCCACCCTACCCGGTCCCACAGCTTCGCTTTGCACTTCTGTGTGTGTGTGTGTGTGTGTGTGTGTGTGTGTGTGTGTGGTGCAGGGGGTGGGGGTGGGTGGGGGTGGGGTACTGTGCAACTTTAAACCTGCTACTAAAGTTTTTCTTTGCTCCTGGAGCGATGACCAAACTGGATCCCTTGTGTAAGGTTAGCTGGGTGCAGGGCTCTGCGATGGGAGTAGCTGATCTGGGTAAGGCGTGGCCTGATGCTGATGGCGATGGGACGACGGGAACCGCAGCCTTCCAGTCCCTTCCCAGCGCGGTTAGCCTGGGCTGCTCAGATGCGCTTGTCCGGGACAACTGGGAAGGGAAGGGCTTTGGAGTCACCAGCGCCCATGCCAATCAGCCCTGCCAGAGGAAAAGTTTTTACCTCAAAAGATGACCCCAGGAGGTGGGGTTGTTAAGGGGGATGGTGATACTTGGAGAGGACTGCTCTGGAGACTTAGATAAGTGATTTTTTGTTCATTTCCTTGGAAGCAGGTTGAGACCTGGTTTTTTACTGTATGGCAACCAGTTTTAGATTTTCTTTGTGTGTTTTAAAAGACATTTCTTGTTCAACACACACTCATATCTAAACCAAATGTCATTTCTCAAGTTTCAGAAGGGCACCACTTGTAGCATATTTACCTCATATTTATCCTAACAAAAGCCTGAAATACCTTCCGGTGCAGTGGTTCCCAATCTTTTTAATGCGACCCCTAATACAGCTAGTTCTTCATGTTGTGCTGTCCCCCAGCCATAAACTCACTTTGGTTGCTACTTCATAACTGTAATTTTGCTACTGTTAGGAATCATAATCTAAGTATCAGGATATTTGCTATGCGACCCTGAGGGAGGAGTCGTGACCCATAGACTGAAAACCACTATTCTGGAGGTTGCTTTACTTTTGGAAAATAGAAAATTCTTTTCCTAGTTGATAGGAATTTCATGAATAAGCTTCCTGCTAAGGAAAGAGAATTCTGAGTGTTTAAGTAGATGGACTGGAGGAATGGCTATGTAGTTAAGAATACTGGCTGCTCTTTTAGAGGACCCAGGTTCAATTCCCATCACCCACATGGCAGCTCATAACTGCATATAACTCCATTTTCAAGGGTATCTGACACCATCACACAGACATACATACAGGCAAAACACAAATGCACATGAAATTAAAGTTATTTTTAAAAATTATCATCATACTACTCTGCCACAAACATAAAACAAAGTATAAATTTTTTGCACACAGAAATATGAAAAATCAATTGTAGCCTTTTTAAGGCTACCATACCTTACATACAGGTGAGAGCTGAAGCCTCTCACTCTGTAGACTGACCTGGTTTGACAATCATTCCTTGGCATGCAACATTGTGCAGCCTGCTTCTGGTCCCATTTTGTCAGCAAGGAGGATTAACTTTCTCATATTTCTGTGTCCAAGGAAACAATACTTACTACAAGTCCTACATTTTTTATTTGTTCACCAAATGAGCAAGTCAGTGTCTTTTGTCTCGGTTTCTTGAGTCCTGGTGTCAGAGCCTGGTGCTGGTGTGAGTGGCTACAGCCACTCTTTAATGATGTAGGAGATGTTTCTAGAATACATGGGTTTGCGATGGTGGCTATTTAAGAATGCCACAGTGATGGAGAGCTTTCCTAAGAGTCTCTCATTTTCTGAGGTAGCTAAACAGACAACCATGGCCATTTAAATCTGCCTTTGCTCTGGAGAGCAGCTTTATGTCCACTTTTCCTTTCTCAGTAATTATGTAGGTCTAAGTACTCAAAATTACTTGTGTTCAGGAGATTACAATGAGAACTCCAGATTCTTAAGCTGTACGATACTTTCAGCTCATTTCTGCCTATAGGCCATCTGCATCCAGGGGGAAGACAGAAACAGCTATTCACAGTCTGCTCTTGTTGTGTTGTGGATCTGAGTGAGGCTCAAGATTTCAGCTGCATCGTATCATTTAGTATTAATCATAATCCTTTGCAGTAGATTGTTTAGTTACAATTCAGTCAGTTGAGACTCAGAGAAGTAAAGTTAATTGTTCACCAGAGCACACAGAATCAGACATAGCAATGGGTATCACACTTGAGCCTGTCCAATGACAGACATTGGGTTCTTAGTTTTTGCTGAATCCTTGAGGCCAGAGGATTTGTAGTTTTCACTTCTCTGGTCAAATGAGAACACAGCTTTTGATTTGGAGCTGTGTTTGAACTTTAATACATGAGACTAAATGATTTATTTCCATGATATAACAAACTTCATTTCCAAACCTACCTTACATCTGTTCCCATTAACTCTGATATCCATCCTTTTGAAGTAACCTCCAGGTCTTCAGGGGCAGCTTAGAATTCTGTGGAATGCTGCTTTAAGATGCAGGCTTCTTGATCCCCATGTGGACAAGGATTAAAATTTGGAATCTGAGAAAATGTCTTTAATTTTTTTTAAAAAAAGCTTATTCTAGAAATAAAAGATTAATGACAAAAAGTATATTAATATAATTGTACAGCTTCATAGTTCTATGGAAAAATCTGTAAAATCATTGAATACATCAAGAATGTGTGTTAGAAAATATCATTCTTACCTAATATGATAAAGTGTATATATCAGAGACCAACAGGAACATCACAGTTGAAGAGAAAGTATTGAGGCATAGATGTTGTTTTAGTACAGTCAGTATTGTTTTTACATTTATGAATGGTTTGTTACCAGAACTTTTCATTTAGTATTTTCAGACAGCAATTGACAGCTGGTAACTGAAGCCATGGGAAGCAAACCAGTGGCTAAAGAGCGATGGGTTGATGACACATCACACCTGAGCTTTAAGTTGGTCTTGCCTGCACTGGAGAAACTGCCTTGAATGAGCTAGAAAGATAAATAGGAATTTTGGAATAGAATCTTGACTTTTAATCACAACTTTAGCTCTTTTTAATTACTGGACTCTGGGCAAACTGTTTAGAGGGCTGTAGTGAAATCTAAACTGCCTATAGTATATGTCAAATATTCATTTTCAAGAGTACCAGCTCAGGGCTGGAGAGGTAGCTGGCTGGGTGGGTAAAGCACATGCAGTTGAAGCCTGCCAACATGAGTTCAGTCCCCAGGATACACGGTGGGAGGAGAGAATCGACTCCCAGAAGGTGTTCTCTAATCTCCAGTGTGTGCTTTGAATAGCACTTGCACACAGCATACACACAGCACACAATGACAACACTACGTTAAATACAAATAAAGGTTAAGAAAGTACCTGTGATGCTGAAGCCTAAAGCTTCCTAAACACTTACTGCTGACCAGGTGGACATTGTGCAAACTTGCTGAAGCGCCTAGAACATTTGCAAAGGAAGGCTGCCCTCACCTTAGATTTACAAAGAGGAAGCTGGAGCCCAGAGAATAATGGCTGCTAAAGAACAGCAGGTAGCTGGAGAGATGCTCCATAGGTTAAGAACATTTGTACTCTTGTAGAATGCCAGGATTTGGTTCCCAGCATCCACACTGGGAGGCTCACAACCAATCCGTCATCCTCCTGTGGCCTCTACAGGTACTTGCACACACATGGTGCACATATATACATTTGGGCACGGACACATAAAATAATAAATTTAAAAAGAATAATTTCTGGCTGGGCAGTGATAGTGGTGCACACCATTAATCTCGGTTCTCAGGAGGCAGAGGCAGGTGAGTCTTTGTGAGTTTGAGGCCAACCTGGTGTACAGATTGAGTCCCAGGACAGGCTCCGAAGCTACCCAGAGAAACCCTGACTCTAAAAATCATAAAGTAATAACAACTAATAATACTTGGTAGAAAACAGTAAGAATTTTTTTTCTCTCAGCGTAAGGACCCATGAAATGCTAAATTCTTTCTTGTGAAAAGTTATTAGCAGAAGTGTGTGTTTGATAAGATAGTCGGACAGCTACTCCAACTTGCAGTCAAGACAGTTGGAATCATCATCAAGAACACTTCTTAGAGATTTGTATATACTAATTATTGAAAATAATGGGGTTTGTCTTGGTATTTTTATGTGTGCACATGTGTACTTTGATATTACTTATCCTGTGACTCAGAGTTCTCTCCCCGACCCACTTTCTCTTTTCTAAAAATCTCTCTTTTATGTGTGTGTGTTTAAAATATAAATTTTACATGTGAAAGAAAACATCCTGCTCCTCTTTCTGAATCTGGTTTATTTTGCTTCACTTTCTGGTCTCCAGATTTTTTTGCTGAAAATAACATTATTTGTCCTTTATGCTGTAGAGATGCTGTGCATAAATGTGTTACTTTCTTTGTAAAGTAATCATCAATGGGTACCTAGGGAGGCTGATTCTCCAAACTGGCTATTGTCACTAATGCTGCAAAAGACATGGGTGTCCAGCAGAAGCCATTGCTGACCTGCTGACGGCTGCACTATCCATTTCTTCAGTGAGATGGGAAATGCCAGGCTTTGCACCATCAAAACTTCCTTTAATCAAACTCATCTGAGATTCAATTTGGAAAGCTGTACTTTCCTGGAAATAGATTGGCATAGTTTAAATGTAAATCTCATCCAAAAGTTATTTCATAAGAAATATGAAGGTTAAATGTGTCTACCCATCTCCCTACATGACTCTTATCATCAGGGCATTTAGCAGGTCACATGGGTAATAAACCCAGGACAATGGATGTTCAGCTTCATCTTCTCTGAGAAGGAAGCTGCAGTCTTGTCCACTGGGTAGGTTCCACTGCTTGTCTCCCCTCCCACATATGAACAAGGGGAAAGCAAGAAGCAGGAGAGGCTATGAAGGTGAAGCTGGAAAAGGATAATACAAGCAGCCCCCAAAATTGTCAAAGGAAAATATAATAGTTGAATTTAAAGAGAACAACACTTCATTTTATAATAAGCATTAAGTATCCCATGAAATAGGAAGGGAATGACGTGCAAGGGCAAGAGGGTGGGTGGGGGTGGGCAAGTAAGAAGAATATACAACTATATGTACGAAAATGCCAAAGGAAACCTGTGCTTTTTTATGCTGACTTAAACAATAATACAAAGAATATATATTCCAAGAGCTGAGTTGAAGAGATCAGTTTTATAGACGGAGAAAGTCGATGAGCAGAAACAAGAAACAGCAGATTGGTCATTTCAAAATCCCTTTATCTGAAAAGGATATGACAATAGAGAAACAACAGGTCACTTGATACTTGGCCACTTCAGGCTACCTTTTTCTGAGAATGAGAGGATGGATGAGATCTGGAGGTATGGCTACGAGCACCTGCTGCTCTTTCAGAGGACTGGGCAGTTCACACCTGCATGCAACTCTTTCCAAGGGATCCAAGGCTGTCTTTGGGCCTCTGTGGACACTGCCTGCACATGGTACACATTCATATGCTCAGGAACGCACACATACACATAAATCCAATGATGTAAGGATTGAAGCAGATGACTCCACTGTCATGCCTCTTGGTCTTTTTAGGAAAATTGGCCAACTCTCCATCCTTCTGCATTCACAGGCGGTCTGGCAATGCCGCACTTTGGGTTTGGAGATGTGGAACTTTATTTAGTGCCAGTGACTTCATTCTGATTTTCAGTCTGGTCTGTTTGGACCCAGTTTAATAACTTAGTCTAAAATAGTGGTCATCTGGAATGATGGAGGCAGAAATAAATAGACCAGAAAACAAACACACGGGAGATGAAAGGCTGCACTAATATTCAGGAGGTTTTGTTTTGGGGATTGAGAGTGGCTTTATGTTGAGAAAAAGAAGGAGAGGGCAGGACCACATTTAACACTATTTTACTTTTCATGCTAACTTCCTTCCCCGTGTCCATGTACAAAGCTCATGTAGAGATACAGCGACTTTTTAAAAGTGGCCTTTTCTTGTGCTGTGTTACCTTGGATTTAATGGACAGTGAATCTGAGAACCTGCCAACTCCAAGAGGCCCAGAGTTCCTGGAGCTCTAGTGCTGAGCTGTGTGGGCGGAGCCTTGCTGAGCGAAGTCTGAGTTTTAGAAGAGGCTGATTTTGGCCAGATGTTTAGATTTTGAGAGTAGGTTTTTGTTGTTGTTCTGAGAAAGGGAAAAAATTTCATGTTATTAGTTCAAATGTGGGATACAAGGGGTGAGGAAGTGAAGAGACTGAACTAGAATATGGGATTTCATCAGTGTGTGCGTGTGTGTGTGTGTGTGTGTGTGTGTGTGTGTGTGTGTGTGCATGTATGCAATTCAGCCTCAAGCTAGGTAAGTGCTCTACTACTGATACATATATATCGAGCCCAAATTCCTTTAAAAATTGGAGTAAATACACAATACTCATCACCAAGCATCATTATCACTTCCACCTGTACATCTTAGTGTGAGACATACCTTCACTGCTTTGCAGTTGATGGACCTCCTAAGTGGCACTGCACAGAGGCATCGATCACACAGAAGGGCAAGGTACTGTGGTCACCATTGTAGTGTGCTGCAGGATTCTCAGTTTTGGGAGTGGTAGCTGTGAGAAGTCCCCATGAGATTCCCAAGAATTTGTGTCCACCATTAATATTCCAAGACCTTCTTTATAAGGCTAGAAGTAAGCTTATAAATCAAAAAAGAAATTTCCTTGGAATGCTTATCAGATAATTCTGGGAGATTAAAAATTCAGTGTATGAATTTTTTAAAAAAACAAACACGGGGGCTGGAGAGATGGCTCAGCGGTTAAGAGCACCGTCTGCTCTTCCAGAGGACCCGGGTTCGATTCCCAGCACCCACATGGCAGCTAACAACTGTCTGTAGCTGTAGTTCCAGGCAAAACACCAAGGCAAATAAATAAATAAATAAATAAAGTTTAAAAAAAAAAACACTTATAAATTTGAGATAATCTTAGATATACCGAAAAGTTGTAGAGTTGGCCTAGTCCTTGGTGTCCTTTACCCAGCCTTAGCAATTTACATTATTACTGCCATATGTCAGCCAAAGTATCCTCACTGTTCATAGTTCATTTCCTTAGCTCTTCACTGATTCCAGCCGTGACTCACAGCCATCAGTGTACTCTAGTTCAACCAAATGATTTTCTAAAGTGCGTCCTTAATCTCTGCCTTTCTGAGCTCAGAAAGTCCTCCTTCCCCATCTCTTAGAGACTCTGAGCTTTGGGGGTACCCCTTTCTTGGGGAGCTTTCTCACTACTCAGATTCTCTTCCACAGATCGCACCACTCCATCCTGAAGCATCACGTAAGTGTTTATGGCTTTTACAACCTGACTCTCTCTGTTGGGCAGACATGAGCTACTGGAGACATTGCTGTGGGTCTCAGTAGAGTGGGTAAGTAGGAGGGGCTCAAGAGAGGAACTGACTCTTCCACATTCTGTTCCTTTGTCTCCTTCCCATTTTATATTTTTTACTGTGTGCATGTGTGCAAAACTGTGAAAATCCACCCAAACCAACCAACCAACCAATCAAACAACAACAAAAATCACAAACAGAAGAAATCCAGTGCTTTTGGAAGAGCTGATAAAATAATTTCTTATGGCTTGCAGGTGGTGGCTCATGCCTTTGATCCCAACATTCAGACAAGAGCTTTGATGAACAGAGATGATGGGTACAGTGTTGGCTTCAGAATTTGTTTTCCTGAGCTGTTCCTGGTGCCAACTGACTTTGGTGTCATTTGTTGACTGCTAAGAAGGTAGAGGGAGGCATTCTGGCAAATTCATTAGTCAGTTTAAGGCAGGAGCAGCATTTCCTCTCAAGTGATTTCTTGTCCTCAGAAACTTATTATTTCCCAGGTACATTCTGTGACTCATGACTTGCTAGCACCTTTCAAAATATTACTTCTCCTGTCCACGCTGGCACAGCCCATACCCTCCACTTATAGTTTGTGTTTTCAATACGTGTACCAAATGCTACCCAGACAGTGGCCATCCTTTATACACAGCCCACATTAGAGTTGTAGCAGATGGGAAGACATTTCAGTTTTAGAAAAAGGAAACAGCATTCTTTGGGGTCACAAAGACATGTATGTAAAAGTAAATTATTGGAGTTTTTTGAGGAACAAAATTTAATTTTGTTCTTTTTGATTGAAAAATGTAACTGCATACATTTGAGGGACACAGTGTAATGTTTTTATAAGGTTAGAACATTTAGCATGGTTAAAATAATTTAGTTAACGTATTCATCAACTTATCTACCATTTTTTTCTAGTGAGACACTTGAAGCATATTGTCAGTGATTTTGGAATACATAGTATGTAATTATTTAAGTAAAAGCAGCTTACTGTTCAAGGCAGATTTACAGAGAAGTTGAAAGAAACCTCAGAGCCCATCACAAGGATTTCTAGACAGTTACCACAGAAGGGAACCTTACAATGGTGCCAGTCCCTTTACCTAGGATTCCCAGAGGTTTTCAAGGCTGGAGGGTCATACATTTCATCATTTTGCCTTAATCTGCTCTCACTGAATTTTCTCTGTGCTATTAAACAGCTTTTGAGATTCTTTTTTTCAGTCTTTCATAATTTCTGCTTGCTGGCCTGCCCTCCCTTCCTTCCTTCCCATTTGATTTTTCTTTTTTAGCTACAACACAGTGAATCTAACATTGGTTAATGTGACTGAAAGAATGCAGGGAAGTGGGTGGGGGGAGGGGTTGGGGGGTAGTTGGGGGACATTCTCCTATTTGAGACCACATTCTCTCTCCTTGGTCTACTCTGAACCCTCCCTTTATTTCTTTCATTTAATGGCAATTGGGTTATTAAGTTGTTTAAATAATAATGTCAGACATATTTGATAAAAAAAAGTATTGAGAAACCAAAAGCCTGTAGTTTAAACTTTTGTTCTTGCTTTATTCCCAGCATGTTGAAGGCTTCTAGTTCTCTTTGCTTTTCAGACATCTTTTACTTCCTAATGGTTGATATACCTTCCTAATGGTTAATATACCTCCAAGGAGTATTGCAGGAATATTTATCACCATTGCAAGTAAGAGAGATAAAGTTATTCTTAAAAGTCAGTAGACAAAATAAATAAATAAATAAAATAAATCAAGATTTTAACTATTTTAGTGACTACAGCTAAAGATATCAAGTCTTCTTTTTTGTTTTTCTTGAAGCCACAGAATTTCCTCTCCCTGTATCCTAGTAACTCAATGTCAAAGTGATACTTCGTTTTCTTGAACACACACAAATGTAGGAGAATCCAAAAGTTGAGTACAATTACCTCAGGACAGTAAAATTACAGAATTGTTTTTTATATAAGATTTTTATTTATTTGATAAATGCAAAATAAATAAAGAAAAAAAGATTTTTATTTATAATTTTTCTTTAGTGTTTTCTCACTTTCCATGTCATATCATTGTACATGAAAAATTCTGATTATAAAAATAACATCTTAAAAATATAAATCACTAATAATTAGTATGTTTAAAAAGTGTGAGGCAGGGGCCAGTGGCTCAGTGTGTAAATATGCTGCATGTGCCTAGGCACGTGAGTTTGCCCCCAGAACCCACAAAAATGAAACTGATCCCACAAACTTTTCTTCTGAACTCCACAGTTGGGCCGTGGCATGTGTGCCCTCCCCATAGGGCACACACACACACACACACACACACACACACACACACACACACAAAATGCTTATAAGTGTAAAACATTATAAAGCTTATAGCCAGATATGGAAACTGTAGATCCCCCTGGAGCTCTTTCTCCCTCAACAGTGCAGAACAGGCATATTCCATTATTTTGTTTTCCATAAAATTTTAATGGCTTCATGAAATTACAGCTTTATATGCTGTAATTTATTTAGCCATCATTTGTTGCATTTCAGGATTGGGCAAAGGGGCATGGGGTACAGTAGCTATTGGCTGAACCCAAGCCTGAATCTGCTGGCTGAATTTGTGGCACAGACTTAACTTTTCAATCTATTGGCTGTCAGGCACACTCCCAGACCTGGGCCCCTCCCTCAGGCACCAAATGCTCCTCTCTTGATAAATTCACGCCTTCTTATCTACATACATTACATTCTGAGCTGTCTTCTAACATGTCTACATGTGTTCTGAGCTATTTTCTAAGTTATTGAGAGAATTGTGATGTGAAAAGTGAGCATGGTTTTAAGACTCTGGAAATGATACAAAGTTGCCTTCTAGAGAGGCTGAGAACTAAGACGATCAGCTAAGACGATCTCAATTCCAGACAGCCTGACTTCACTGTCCCCCATAAACTGGCTGCTGAATAAACAGCTTGTCAAGGTTCCTCGCTTCATCGCTTCTTCGTGGGGCCTTCCTGTTCCCAGATTAGCCTGGAGGAGTTCATCATAGGAACAGAGTCATCAACAGAGCAGACCTCAGAGCCTTTGAGTCCTTGAAAGTCTTTCCTTCCTGTTTCCCTCAGTCCTAGGCTGTGTCAAGATCATTTCCAAGGCCCCATTATGTCTTGCTCACTTTCCCACCGGCAAGTCACCTAAAACCAAGTTTGAACTTGCCACATTCAGGATTCTCAATGTTGTAGTCTTCTATTCTAGACACAAAGCTGCATAGAATTGGCGTGTCTCTTATCTCCAAAAGCCATGAGCTCAGCCTGGTCTAGCACATTGTATTGGTGACATCTATGCATGCTACAGAGTACAACACACCCCTCCATCTCCCCTTATGGAGTTAAGAGGTTTATCAAAGGACACAGCATATGAAAGACACTAGCCTGGTCCAGCAGCCAGCTCCATTACAGAAACCTAATTAGGAATGTTTTCAGTGTAGGGAAGGATTATTGAGGCAGGGTGGGGCTGACAAATTCCTGTGATTCCCTAATCCTAGCATGGGGGTTGGGGGACGATTGGGAAGAGGAGGAATCTGAGACAAAAGGTCTCTACTTCAAGTCTAGCCTGGGCTAAATACTGAGATCTCATCTAGAAAAAAAAAAGGCAGGGAGAGAAAAAAGATGTAGGAAGAGCAAAAGAGAGATGAGGGGAGAAAAATACTTCGCTGGTTCCGTTAGGCTTTTTTTTTTTTTTTTTCTTTCCAATTTGATTAATTGTCTGGGAAGAGAGAATCTAAATTGAGGCAATTCCTCGGTCATATTGGTCTGTAGGCAAATCTGTGGGGCCTTTTCTTAATTGATAACTGATGTGGGAAGGCTCAGCCCCGCTCAGGGTGTCACCCTTAGGCAGGATGTCCCTGGTAGTACAACAAAGCTAGCCAAGGCAGCCAGGAGAGGCGAGCCAATCAACAACCTTTCTTTGTGCCCTCTGTTTCAGTTCCTGCATTCAGGTTGAGTCCAGTCCTGACTTTCCTTCATGAAATCTGCCCTCCTCCCAGGGAGGAAGAGAGAGAAGAGGGGGAGGAGAGGGGAGAGAAAGGAGGGGGACAGAGGGAAGGGGAGAGGAGGGGAGAGACAGGAGGGGGAGGGAGAGAGGGAGGAGGAGAGAGAATGTCCTATGTCCCTTCTGCCAGAGAACTTCTGGTTTATGCTTGTTGTCCTGATTCAGCTTTTAACAACCTTGTCTTTCTCCCTGGAGTTGGCATTTTAAGTTCTTCCCTATTTGTCACACCCCATTATGACCCCATCCATCTCATGCGACAGAATATTGCCATTAATGCTTATTATCAACAAACAAAGCTTTCATTTATTAATTGTCTCCTTGCCAAGCCCTAGGATACTAACTTTATGTGCATTTCGACCTCATACAGTTTTCACAATCCTCTGGACTAAGATTAGTCTTCTAGCATTTTTTACGAATCTACTCTGACTTATAATACTGAGCACTACACACAGAATATATTTTTTAAATTGCATTTTTAAATGCAATGTTTGTGTGCATGGGAGGGTATTTGGGAGCTATTGTGGTTGATACGGAAGAGGTGACAAAGCTACAAATGTGTAGCTCGTCTGTCACATGCAAAGGTGCATAGGAGCAGTGAGGCTATTAGCCATGTGTGTGAATGCCCCGAACTCCTATGGCGTTCGCTCTTAGAGTCCAGTGCTGGTAGTTTGGAGTCACACTATTGCACAGAGATGTGAGGTCAGGGTTTCTGCTGTCTGTGATGGAGAAGACTTCAGTTGATAACCTCTTGGCTTGAATTTTAAAACTTTTATTGTATCAGTAACCTTCCTGAAGAATCATGGCGTAAGAACATTTTAAAATGTTTAAAGCCCCAACCTCTTGGATTTTAATGGAGCTGGGTTTGTCAAGATAGGAGGAAGTGGGTACAACAAACGACACATTGTGTCGATGGTAATGAAGTATTCATCTATAGGAGCACAGTGTATGTGCTGTTCCGAGAGTGACTTCCTATTTGAAAGAAAAAGTGTTGTTATGGCAACAGTGCAACACACAATGAGGAATGGGATACAGACAAATCACAACTATATGTGAGACAGAGAAGCAAATGTTCCATTAGGGCTGTTATATGCTTAACAAGCACGGTAAACATTTTAATGAGGCTTTCTTATTATTTTCCATAAAAAAACAAGGGGAGTACATAAAGGGGTAAACGATGTGATTATATTTATTTCTATGCTATTACCACAGCAGGCACACGGCTGTTGCTATAGCCTCACCCAGTGGGGTCCCAACCTATTTACAGAATAGAGGTGGAGGGGCTTTAAGATGGGTTGTGTTCCAGAGTAAGTACACACATTCTTTCCTTCCCTCCCTTCCTCCCTCTCCCTCTCTCTCTCTCTCTCTCTCTCTCTCTCTCTCTCTCTCTCACACACACACACACACACACACACACACACATATGCTTGCACACACACGGTCATATACAGTCATCCAGCGTGTTTGAGTCAGGTATTCGAATCTTTCATTGCCAAATATAAGGCAGCACACACTGACTTCGGGGACACTTTGCCGAACCTTTCTGAAGGACAGCAATGCTGGAGGTGTCCTGTTTGAGGGAACAAATATGAATGTCTTTGTGATTCTCTGGGAATCTTCTCTTTGAGGTCCACCAGAGAGATGCAGATGCAGTTAAAACCATATGATTACCGCTTGCTTACGTCGCCCCAGGTCTATATAGTGAGTTTTTTTTTTTTTTTTAAATAGGAAAAATGCCATCTGTTCACAGATTGGAGTGTCTGGATGTGATGCTCTTGACTTCATTTGCTCTTGGTGACTCTTAAACTTGATGCTGGATTAGAACCACCTAGGCCGTATGCTAAAATGCAAGTTACCCGGTTGTCTCTGTAGCCTCCAACTTTGCATTTCTAACAAGACCCCCCAGGGATGGTAATGCTGTGGTCTGTGGTCTACCTTGAAAGCCATTATTTTAGCCAAAATAAATTTAACAAAACATGTGTGGGAGGAGAAGACAGACAAAAAGGGGCTGGGGAGGTAGCTCAGTGGTGGAGTGTGTGCCTAGTAGACCCAGGGTTCTCAGTTCTAGCCCAACACTGAAAAAAAAAATTTAAAATGATCTTTTTTGAAGACTTGGAAATTGGTGTTACAGGGCTTGAATATGCCCCTCCCCCCAATTCTTATGTTGAAAAATTAATTCAGATTCATAAATTAGTGGTATGTGGAGAACTGGGGTTAGATGAGGTTATGGGGGAGGAGCCTCAAAGACAACATTGGGGTGTAAGTGGCTGCACAGGAAGAGGACCCACACTAGCTGCCCTGTGATGCGTCCACTGTGTCAGGTTTCAGAAGGAGGACATCACCAGACCATCTGCACCATACTCTTTGATTGTCTAGGCTCCAGAAATGAGCCACATGAACTCTGCCACAGCTTCTTCTGTGATTTATAAATGACACAGTCTTCAGCATTCAGTTTTAGTGACAGAATGGACCAAAACAATTGTCACGGTTTTTCCAGGGAAGTTCCAGGGGAGAAGAGCCAAAGCTGAGTCTTAAATTGAACGAAGGTGAGGTTGAGCACAGAGCTTGCTTCCTCCAGAGCGTAGAGGACAGTTCTGCATGTGTCTGTAACTGAACACCATTCAGAGACTTGTCCTTACATCCTCATCGGGCTGGCTTAGCATGATCCCCACTTCACAAGCTCCCCAGGAGCTTCAAATGCACATGGAAGCAGGAAAAGCCCTGTTCTGAAAGATTCTGCAGACTTTTAGCCTTGGTTCTGCCTTTTGTTGGCCATGAGACTGGGCTCCAGGTCATATGCTGAGCTGGGGTGGTCACTGACCCACAATTCTTGCCAGCTCTCAGGTGCTATAATTCTGAATCATAGCTTGACAGGTACAGACCCATTCTGCTTTTGGGGGAGGCTTCTGAGAACTGGGGGCCCTAGGGCTTCCCCCCTTTTCTCTCCTGTGAGGTGGTATAAGCCCCAAGAGAAGAGAGTGCTGCTGAAGTCGGGCTGCAGCTGCAGTACCTGAAGCCCTGTGAGCTGCTGGACTGCCTTCTCTTAAGAGCTCAGCCATGGGTAGTCTGGAGACCCACTCCAGTCTGAGGGCTCCAGGACTAACAAACAAGACCGTGCTGAGGAGCCTCCAGGAGGCAGCTGGACTGGCTTTGACTCTCCCCGGTCAGCTCTCAGTATTTACAACAAGATTCTAGTGTCCAGGGCCATTCAGAACCTTTAGGTACCCAAACCTGTAGGTCAGTGCTTTTCAATCTGTGGGTTGTAACCCCTTTGAGGTGGGTGTGTGTCAAATGCCCCTTTCACAGGAGTTGCCTACGAGCATAGGAAAACACAGCTATTTACATTACGATTCATAACAGTAGCAAGATTACAGTTATGAAGCAGCAATGAAATAACTACATGGCAGTGGTCACCACAGCATGAGGAGCTGTGTTAAAGGGTTACAGTGTTAGGAAGGTTGAAAACCACTGCCATAGATGCTTAAGTCCCATGTATGAAAAGGTGTGGTGCTCCTTTAGAATCCATGCAGAATTTCCCACATACTTTAATCATCTCTAGATGACCCACAGTGCCTAATGCTAAGTATACATGCCATGCAGATAACTCCTCTATTTGTTTGGGAAATAATAGGCAAAGGAAAACATCTGTGTATATCAATATAGACTCATTTCCTCCCTTGTTACCTTTTTCTCTCCCTCTCTCTCACTTCCTTTCTTTCTGATGGGTATCACTCTGCACCTCTGCTGGCTATGCAGACTCACCTGCCTCTGCCTCTGCCTCAGTGCTGGGGTTAATGGGGTGAGCGGGTCCCCACATTCTACTCATGGTTAATCGATCTGAGAGTGTGAAATTGTGGATCCAGGCCACTAGTTAGTTCAGCTTTCACACAAGAAACATCCTCCAAACTAGGAACTGTGAAGTCCTATGACTTATTGGAAGGGTTTCAGACTTGAAACATGAGTCAATTAATACTAGATGAACAGGAACGATATCCTGGTGGCCCAAATTAATAGAAAGTATTTTCTTTAGGAATGAATGTTTAATAGGTTTGATAGGGTAGGTTTCGAAGGGCTTTAGAACATTGGTTTTCATGATAAACACTCTTCCTCCCTCCCCCCTCCCTCCCCCCTCCCTCCCTCCCTCCTTCCTTTCATGTTTGTTTGAGACAAAACCTTACCGTACAGCTCAGGCTGGCTTCAAACCCTCAGAAGTCCCTGCTGGCTGGACCACCAGCCCAGAATCAAAGCCCAGAGAAGCCCTAGCATCAGAGCTAGACCCACCCTCCCAGGATCACATTTCATGGTCCCATCACTCTGACATGTTATTAATTTGAACCAGCTTACCCCAGACCTACTGAATGAGTTAAACATCCCTGTGACTGTGAGGTGAGCCGGCTCGCTCCTGTGATGGTTGGTGAATTTCTTGTAACTGTTGCTGAGAGACAACTTTTGGTCCTCTTTTCACTCGCTAAAATATTGACAAAGGTGCTTAGGACAAAGGGCCCTGGGATGGGGGTGGGCAGGACGAAGCTTTCCTTTTCCTCAGAGCAGTGTCTCTCCTGATTTCTGTCCATGGAAGTTTGGTTTCTGCAGAGACCAGTACCCTCTGCCGTGCAGGTCTTTCCACAGCAAGAGGAAAACAGGGAAGGACCTCCTTAAACTGAGTGCAGGATCAGCAGGGCTGGGCTTTCAGGCTCCCGTTACTCTGCAGCCTCCGATGAAGCACACTGTTGCTGGTGGAGGAGGCTGGCAGGGGCTTCTGCAGGTAGCATGCTGTGATTTTGTGCTCCCTTTTCTGAGGGGTCTTCTGAGCGGTTTTGCTGTTGGCTTTTCTTTTTATATCAGCCTGGTGTTTGCCTTTTCATGAAGAGCTTGAGGGGATTCAAAATTCACCATAGCTTTGCTGGGAATTGCACATCTCTGGAGATAGCCCAAATGCTCACCTGTATGAATCACTTAGATAAACGATCCCCCTCAGTATTGGGAAACACAGGCTTAACACTTGGATACATATATGCCTGTATTGATGCTCAAAATCAAGTGATTGCTGCAAGTTGTGAGCTCCACCCGACCCTTGACATGTCCACACTCACGCACACACACAATTTAAAATATGTAAACAAGAGAAAGCAGTGAGGTGGCTGCTTCTGTGGGAGCACTAGCTTGACATCCTGGGAAACCATATCTCCATGGATACCTTTTATGCTCTTTGAAAATGTTTACTTTGTATATAAGAGCCTCAATAAAAAAATAAATAAAATAAATAAAATAAAATTAAAAGATAAGCAAGTACTAGAGGCAGGGGTGGAGGTGGGGTGATGTGTTCCCCATCACAGGATACTTCTGGGGATTTGGAAGGATGCCCACCAGCCTGCTGTATCTGTGGCTTCAAAAGAGATGCACATCCCAGCCTCGTTGCCTTTGGGCTCTGGCTTCCACGCCCAGGCATTGAGCCAAGTTCTCCTTGCTGGGTGCAGCCCTAGATATTACTGCTGGAGTATGTTCTGCCCGAGGTCCCCTTCCGCCCTGTCCTGCTCTGTGGCAGTCCTTACCTCTTTCATTTGTTTGTTTAGAAGCCTGGGGTAGATTTGACTTTTCCTTTGGGAAACAAAAGCAATACAAAGGGCGTGTGTGCAGGGCTTCTTCCAAAACAGTGGGGCACTTGAAGCACGGGCTGCAGCTGCAGGGGCTGTTTTAATCTCAAAACTGCATTTTCTGAAAGCCCTTTAAAAATGCTGGAGAGAGAGAGAGAGAGAGAGAGAGAGAGAGAGAGAGAGAGAGAGAGAGAGAGGACTTTTGGAAATGAGATATTTTGAAAGACTTTCTTTATCTGCCCTTTGAAAAACAAAGATTGATTCCTTTAGAAAAAGGTTCCCCAATCTCCCTACATCACCGTGCACAGAAAATGACATTGAAGAGATCTGGGGTAAGACCAGAAGGAAATCGAGTGCATCTCTAAAAGTCTTTCTTTAAAGAAAAATTTAAGTACAGCTTTTTAAATGTTAGAATTGTGCTATAACATAATTGTGTGTATAAAAGTATCAGAGAAGATCTTGTTCTTAGTTAAAGCTTCCACATAACATTTATTCAGAGTTTAATTTAAAAAAAAAAAAAAAACTAAGCTTGTTTCTATGAACATATTTGCTTTTAAAAAAATTCAGATCTGGATGAAGAGATGAGTTTTCTCCCTGGCTGGCCAGCCTGGGGCTCTGGAGCTCCGTCACCAGCCAGCTTAGATGCAGAGCACATCTACACTGGTCCTCCTTATCTGCCAGAACCCTGAAAGGCACAGGTCATACATCCCTCACATCATCTGAAAACACTGTACGTTCTGTCAGAGAGAGTCTAAACACACCATCCACAACACCACTACCTCAGAAATAATTTCTCATTGTTAGCTAATACCCAGTCCATATTCGCTTTTTTTATTTGTCTAAAAAAAAAAGTCAATTTGTTGTTTGTTTATTTGAATCAAGAAAACACAATTTATAGACAAATTATTTACCATCTCTCATTGTTTCTTGTAAGTTTTGTATACCACCAATTTAATGTTTTTGTGTGTATTTTTATTTGTGTGTATTTTTATTTATTCATAATTATTTTTTGCCTATTAGGAAAGAGGCTTCATTGAGATTTAATTTACACGCAGTGTGGAAGCCTAAGAAATGAGCCTCCTACCTTTGACATTAGCAGGTCCAATGCCTGGCACTTAGGTGGCCCTGTATGCAGGCAGGGACTTACAGATGGGTTAGTTAGGATTTTGACACCGGGAAATCATCTGAGTGTGTCTTAAGGCCCACCTACATCTTTACAGAGCAGCCAGGAAGGGATGATACACATGGAAGGCTCTGAAGATGAAATGCAGAGAGATTTGAAGATGCTCTGGTGACAGGCCTGACGAGGCTACAAGCCCAAGAGTGTCAGCAGTGACCAAAAGCTGACTTGTCTGTTAGTTGATTCAGATCTGGTAAGGCTGACAGCCAGGATTAGCCATCACAGTGTGCAAGATGGAGAGTAAGGGTATTACTGAGGATGGCACTCTGGTCTCAGAAAGCCCCTGAGGGCCTGGTGGTATGCAGTAAGACTGGATTCCCCACATGGAGCTCCTGTATGGGCTGTGAGTGAAGGTACAGCTGAGACCCCAGGATAATGATGCCGCAAACATGGGACATCCAATAAGGAAAGCTACAGGCACATATGCCACAGGTAGCAGAGCCACAATGTCAGGACTACACAAGGCTGCTGAAGATATCTTGGGTACCGTCTTGCTGGCTCTTGCTTAGGTCTGCTCTGTAATAGGATGTTTCTGGCCTGTCTGGCCTGGCCCTGAGGTCTGGACCAAAGACTCGCAGACGTACAGACCCACAGAAACACACAGAAGCTTATATTGATTTCATTCTGTTTGGCCTATGGTTCAGGCATATTGCTAGCTAGCTCTTACATCTTAACTCAACCCATTTCCATTAACCTGTCCTGCCACATGATCCGTGGATTACCTATTTCTTTACGTCTTGCTTCTTGGGCAGCTAGATCACATCTCTCTTGACTCCACCCTTTTTCCCCTATTTATGCTCTGATTTCACTGACTACTGCTAAGATGCCTGCCATAGGCCAAAACAGTTCCTTTATTAACGAAAGATATTCACAGTACACTGACAGACCCTCTACTGATCAGTGCTCTCCTCTTGCTATGGCCCCATTCTCCTCTTTGGGGATGGGAGTGTTTACCCCCATGCTGTCGTTGGATGGAGTTATGCAACTTTTGCTTCGATTGTATAAGGTTTTGGACATCTGAAATGTTGAAACTGTTATCATTATATGCACCTTTGAGATCTGAGATGGCCAGGAAGCTACTGGGGCAGGGAACAAAATGTTATGGTTTGGATATAAAATGTCTCCCATAGTCTCAAACTCTTGGTTTCCAGTGGGTGGAGCTGAGTTTATGCAATGTTTGGGAGGCAGAGCCTAGCTGGAGGAAGTAGAACTCTGGGGAACTCTGAGGGAGAGGCCTTTTGATGCATGTTTTTTCTTTGCTGATGAGGAAGCACCCCACACTCAAGATGGACACCTGAGGCCACGCCTCCCACCTAAGGCCACGCCTCCCACCTAAGGCCACACCCCCATGCCCTGGTGAACTGTGCCCACAAGCCATGAGCTGAAATACTTCTGGTCAGACATCTGGTCACAAACTTGAGAAGTGGCCAACACAAAAGGCTATTCCTTGGTGATTGGCAGGATACATGGTGGACTGTCTTAGGTACAGCACACATACCTCTCTAGTAGAAGGTTGGTTTGTGAAACAGGCTGACTTTATGACTGTTTTGATGAATGTAATAGTGCAGAAATGATGTTCTAAAATTTATATGGTAGCCAGGCATAGTATCACATGCCTTTAATCCCAGCACTTAGGAGGCAGAGGCCCAAGGATTTCTGTGAATCCAAGCTCAGCCTGATCTGAAGACTGAGACCTTGTCTCAAAAAAAAAAAAAAAAAAAAAAAAAAAAAAAAAAAAAAAAAAAAAAAAAAAAAAAAAAAAAAAAAAAAAAAAAAAAAAAAAAAAAAAAAAAAAAAAAAAAAAAAAAAAAAAAAAAGTAGAAATTCAAAAGCCTAGGATAAACAAAATAATCTAGAAAAAGAGAAAGGTGGGACATCGGCTTTCTCATTTTAGAAGGTTAAGATAACTTTGGGTATTATACAAATGTAAAAATGGGCACATGCACTGGAATAAAACTGGGCAAGTAGACACATGCATATACACACTCAACTATCTTGAGTGTGTATATGCATGTGCGCAGTGTGTTTTGTTTTATATTTGTTTGTTTTTTATTTATAATGCATACAGTGTTCTGTCTGCATGTATGCCTACATGCCAGAAGAGGGCACTAGACCTCATTATAGATGATTGTGAGCCATCATGTGGTTGCTGGGAATTGAACTCAAGACCTCTGGAAGAGCAGCCAGTTGCTCTTAATCTCTGAGCCATCTCTCCACCCTGTGTAAAAATAGTCTCATATTGCACACACGGACCTCACAAGTGATGCACAGTCCATGCGACCTGTGAACTTATGGTTTTCCTGTTCCCACCTCGTGTGTCAGGACCACAGTTGATTTCACTGTGTACAGCTTGATGGTGTCTTCTATACAGGCGTCAAGTGTCGTTCAGTAGGGGATGACTATTGTCTACACATGGCATGACAATAATAAGATACATGATAAAAAGGAATCCCAGAGAGTATCTATGTCATACCACATGAAAAATTAATTCAAGGGGTTGAATGTAAAATCCACAGCCATAAAACTTCTATATAAATAGGAGAAAATCCTAAACCTAAGCAGATAAACATTTCATAGCAAAGACATAAAAATCACGAAGCAAACATAATAAATTGATTGTGAGAGCCAATCTTGGCTCTCTTTGACTGCTTCTGGTGGCAGCCCAGGTGGAAGAACAGGAAAGAAGGAATCTAGTTTTTGTTACTTGCCTCACCCTCACTGGAGAGTCCTGCTGCTGAGGCATTCCTTTAGTGGTAGTAAAATCCTTTGGGATTCCAATGCAGACTAAAGAGCATCAGCTCTCCAGGAATCCTCCAGGACTCCAGTGGCAGGTTGGGGCTGCTGAGATATCTAGCCTTCTGGACCGAACACCTGCTGGGTTGTCAGCCTCTCAGGTAAGAGAGTCATTGCTGGTCTGTCTGGATCGCATCGTGTGACCCAGCTCATAAATCCCCTTAGACTATGTTCACATTCATTCTGCCAACTCCATCTCTCTAGAGGACTCGACTGACACTTGATGTATTGGATGCTGTCAATAATTAAAAAGCCCACCTATCAAAAAATCACTAATAAAAAAAAAAGACAGGTCACAAGTTGTGAGCACAGGGATGGAAATGAGACATTGCCCAGGACAAACTTCCACCATCTCTGCGAGTCCAGCTGTGCCGACTTTCAAAAACCCATCACAGCTGGGCCTGATGACTGTTGACCTTCCCTCACTGAAGGAGGGTGTAGGGAGAGTTGTGAACCCTTCCCTGACTATCTGACCACACTCCCCCCAACCAGTTGTGTGCAACTCTGCCCTGATTGCGCATGACCTCGGGAGGTGTGAGAGGATAGAGATTGGCAGGGAGCAGAAAGGGGCTCTAGCTATGAAGCTACAGCTACATCATCATCATCCACCCTGGGTGCAGGCTTTCTAGTGTGGCCACTCGGGGGTCAGTCACACGCCTCACCCATGCTCTATGGGTAACCCTGATAAACTGGGTGTACTTTGGTGGCATCCCAGCTCAGTTTGTCTCTGGTACCTTAGGAGGAGGGTAGACATGCTTATGCATTCTCCAGGGAATGAGTGCTGGCAAGTAGCAACTGACTTTTTTTTTATAATTTGAGGTGGGAATATGTTGTATTAATTAGGAAAACTTTGTGTTTATTTAAGCATATCCAAAGCCTGTCCTCTACTCCCAGGTGTCCACCCAAAATCTGTGATTATATGTCATGAGACAATCAAGGGTGGTGGTTACATCAGCTTAGTTCGTAAGTAGTAAAAACCTGAAGAAATCTGTGAACAAGAAAAGGGATTAACAAAATTCTGTGTAGTCGTGCAATGGAATACTACTCATTAGCTAAAAAGAACAGCTCCGTGTGCTGTGGTTACCCTCCACCATAAGATTATTTTTGTTGCTACCTCATAGCTGTAATTTTGTAATAATTTGTAACATAAATGCCTGTGTTTTCTTAGGTGACCCATGTGAAAGGGACATTCGGATCCCAAGGGTTGCAACCCACAGGTTGAAAGGCACATTTTTATGGTTAAGGGGTTCATCTCGTGCTTTGTCACAGTGACTTATCTGGAGGTGCTCCAAGGTGTATGGGGTGCGTGTTTGTACACCAGCACCATTTTTGGCTTATCAAGTAAATCTCAATAAAACTGGGAGAAAAAGAATTTTCTGGGGGAATGATCATATAGGTTTATGCATTTAGCAAGATGTATTACACTGTCATCTTCACACATGACTTTTACTCTGTATACATTTTCTCTCTTCAAAGTGCTTATTTGTATCCCAAAGCATATTTTACTTGAAGTTTCTTTTTTTTATGTTTTTGTGTTTTTATTGGGGTACATGATGGGCGGGAACTGTCACCTCAAGTTATGCCCCTCCCACCAAACATGTCCGTTCTAATCCTCCTCCTGGGTGGCTTTCTGGGACTTTTTTTTTCTTTTTCTTTGTGCTGCTAGCAGCAGCTTCAGGTAGCTCAGAAGAAAATTTCCTTTTGTTCTTGGGGACACTGGGACTTGCTGCCTCTTCTGGTTCACTGGCCATTTCCTCCTTAGGTGAAGATTTCTTTCTTTTGGGAGGATTTATGCTGCTAGTAGCCATCTCTTCGGGATCACTAGTCAACTCCTCCTTGGGAAAAGCTTTCTTTTTCTTACTTTTTGGCGGGGAGACAGGTGGATCTACCATTCCATTTTCCTGTGGAGTCTCCTGGGGTTTTATCTTTTTCTTCTTCTTAGGTTTTTCATTTACCTCCTCACACTCTTCTGGAGTGCTTCTATTTTTTGAAGATGCCAGGGCCAGTGCAGCCAGTCGTTTCTTTTCCTTCTTCAAGCGTTTCTTCTCCTCTGTTTCTCCAGCTTCCTGGTAATTTCAGCAGCGGCTTCCTCTGCCTGAACCATGGCTTCCTTCATAACATCCAGGTACTTGAAGTTTCTAAAGTCAAATTCATTAACTGATACTTAAAAATGGTAAACAGCAACCAAGCAACAAAACTAAATAAGGCTTCAGGAGCACTTCTGCTTGAGTTATGTACAGAGCTCAGCTGCGGTGGATGACAAGTGTAAATTCACATGCAAATTTACCACCCTGTCTCACTTCTGCATGCAGAACATTCAGTAATCTTGTTATTTTTAAACATAAATCTGTGTTGCTTCTTTGATAACCTCATATAATGTGTTTATGAGAATGATGAGAATTCCATGATACTTACCCCCTGTTCCTACCCCCATATTCTTCCAGATCCAGTCCTGCCTTCCTACTCTCTCTCTCTCTCTCTCTCTCTCTCTCTCTCTCTCTCTCTCTCTCTCTCTCATCTGTGATAGGGTTTCTCTGTGTAGCCCTGGTTGCCCTGCAACTTGCTTTCTAGACTTGGCTGGCCTCAAACTCACAGAGACCTCTTTTTCTTTCTTTTTTTTTTTTTAAAAACTTTATTTATTTATTTGCCTTGGTGTTTGCCTGGAACTGGAACTACAGACAGTTGTTAGCTGCCATGTGAGTGCTGGGAATCGAACCCGGGTCCTCTGGAAGAGCACACGGTGCTCTTAACCGCTGAGCCATCTCTCCAGCCCGAGACCTCTTTTTTTTAAATAATGCTTCTTATAGACTCCTGGGTGTGGGACCATGAGCTAGAGTATAGTTGACTTATCAGGGCCACACCCTTAAAGAAAACAGACACCAGACACCCCCTCTCCAGTACCAACCAATTTACAGTAACTTCTCAGCTAGGGATGGGAATTCATGACTTTTCCCTCCCTGTGTTGGCTTTTGCTTGGCTTGAGTAAAACATAGGTTTTACTCAGATGTGTGCCTACACTGTCTAGGAAACTGCATTTGATGTAGCCATCTACCATCTCTGGCTTTTATATCCTTCTTCCCCCTCACCCACAATGATCACGCAGCCTTGGATGGAGTATCTGTGATAGAAAAGTCCCGTTTAGGGCTGAGCACTGCACAGGCTCTTATTCTCTGCACTTTGACTGGTTGTGGGTCTCCACACTAATTGCATCTATTGCAGCAAGAAGCTCCTCTTATAAAGGCTGAGAGAGATATCAATCCACGGGTATATGATAAGTCATTAGGAGGCAGTTTAATACCATGTCCACTTTGCAGAACAATAATAGTACATCCCAAGGATGTATGCCCTATCTAACTACAGGTTCAATAATGGGGCCAGGCATGGGTTCTGTCTCATGGAGCAGGCTTTATCTCTGATTAGAAATTAATGAGTTGCTCCACCACTTCCTACTCTACAAATATAGAAGCCATTTAGATTTTGTTCATTCCTTAGTTCCTGGGGTCTGTCCCAAGTATTTACTCACAAATATTTGTTGTTATTGAGTGAATAGTGTGGTCAGAAGTTTCTCTGTCCTACCTGGTTGGATCTGCAGCCATTTAGTCCCAAATAATCAATCACACAAAGGTTTACATTAATTATAAACTGTTTGGTCTATGGCTCAGGCTTATTACTTGCTAACTCTCACTCTTAAACTAACCCATGATTCTCATCCATGTCTAGCCACTCGGCTTGGTACCTTTTCTCAGTGCAGCTCATCTTCCTCTGTCTCTGGCTGGCTTCTGCTCTGCTCTTCCTCTTCCCGGAATTCTCCTCTTCTGGTTGCCTCGCAGATACTTCCTGTCTGCCTAGCTTTTGACCAACCAACATTTTTTTTAAACATTTACTTTTATTTTATGTGAATTGGTGTTTTGCCTGCATGTATAACTGTGTAGGGATGTCAGATCTTGGAATCACAGACAGTTGTTAGCTGCCATGTAGATGCTGGGAATTGAACTCATGTCCTCTGGAAGAACAGCCAGTGCTCTTAACCACTGAGCCATCTCTCCAGCCCTGCAACCAGCATTTTATTAAACAAAAATTTACAGTGACAAATATTTAGTGTACAAGAGCATAATGTAATAGTATAATAGTGGATTCAAGAGCAGAAAAAAATTAAACAGATTAATGTAGATTAAATTTCTTCCATCCTAGCATTATCCAGACTGACAATCAGCTCTTTTCTTCCTTAGATAAACATTTCCTAGGCTTCTCTTCAGGCTCTGAGAACTGGTACAAAGCCAAAAGACCCAGATAATAAAACCAGGTTGTTAGTGGCATTGTGGCAGATGTTAATGGTGCATTTACAGGTTGGCTACTATGAAGTGGGGCAGGCTCTTTGAATCTCTACATACTTTGAAACATCTTTGCTCACGTTCGCTTTACAGATAAAGTTAAGGAAGTTAAATTTGTTTTTCAAGTTTTAATTGTTGCCAAGTGATGTGGGATGTCCTTCTGTATGCTGTAAATGTCATTGGATAATAAACTGTTTTGACCTATGACAAAGCATCTTAGAAGGTGGGAAATCTGATCATAGATAAAGTGGAAGGGGGGCTGAGTCAGGGTCAGAGATGCCATCCAGCCACCCAGGAAGCAAGATGTAAAAAAATAGGTAAGCCACAGGCCATGTGACAAGACAGATTGATGGAAATGGGTTGAATTATGATACAAGAGCTAGCTAGCAATATGCCTGAGCCATAGGCTAAGCAGCATGTATATTAATTACAAGTGTCTGAGTCATTTTGAAGGACTAACAGACAGCAGGGTGCAGGCAGGTCTGAACCTCAGGGCTAGGTCAGGTCAGAAACCTCATCTGTAGCTAAGACTTCAGAGCTGCGGGAGACAACCAAAATTAAAGATGCAGGACAAAAACCAAATCAGTTAGAACCCATGCATCTAGTGATGATAAGTATCCTTTCAACTTGACAAGCTAGAATCACATGGGAAGAGCGTATAAATGAGGAATTAATGTGATCACATTAGCCTTTGGGCCTATCTGTGTCAAATTATCTGAATTACTATGTAGGAAGACCCAGCCCATTGTGGGTGGCACCATTCCCTAGCCAGGGGGTCCTATAGAGTATAAGGAGGAAGAAAGTTGCTTGAAAATAACTACTCAAAAGTTCACATATTTATTCTCTCTCTGCTCTTGGCTGCAGACATGAAGCTTTAAGTTTCTGCTTTTATTTTCCTGCAGGGTAGACTGTGACCTGGAACTATGAATAAACCATTTCTCCCTCAACTTGCTTTTGGTCAGGCTGTTTGTCATAGCAATAGAAATGACCCTAGGCTGGTACTGAAGCAGTGGGGAGGTGCAGTGGGATTGTGTTCTGCTCCATTGTAAATAACTGTCCTGCCTCCTGGTTAATAAAAATGCTGATTGGCTGAAGGCAGACAGGAAGTGTGGGTGGGGCTACTAGACTAAGAAAATTCTGGGAACAGGAAGAACAGGGCAGAGATGCCAGAGAGTTGAATGAATTGTCAGCAGAAGCAGAGGAGAGAAGCTGAAATGCTGTTCTAAGAAAAATGTTGCATGAATTCTGGTTGTAATGAAAGAAACTGAGAGCCAGATATTAGGGAAAGGTTGAAATGTCAAAGAGAGAAACACCACAGTCAAATCTTACCCAGATATCTTCCAGCTTCCTCACCCTCACTCCTGATCGCTTCTAATTGTTGCTGTTTTCCAATGAAAGACTCTGGGTTCTAGGGTTTGACCCAGGCATTTAGTTTAGGTATCCAGTAGATAAGACTTGTCCCGGCTTGCCCAGACATGCCCAGGCTCCCCCGTCCCTCCCCACACAAGCACAAGCCTGCGAGCAGGCAGATAGTAAAAGGGGTTGCTAAGAAACCATCAGATAACCAGAAGTACGTGACCGGACCGCATACCACAAGAAGCCTGTAATTAGGGAGCCCCCCTCCCAGCAAGCGACCGTTTCCTCCCGCCGTTCCTTCCCGCCACTAGGCCTTCATCCAATAAGTAAAAGTTGTTGTTTAAATGAGCAAATGATTTCCTTGTTTTCCCTATAACCACGCCTTTTGCTTCTGTAAATCTGCTTCCCGCTCTCCCCTATGCTATAAAAAGCCCCTGAACAAAGCCTCGGGGCGCCAGTCTACTCTCCGAGTTACTGCCGCCCGAGGATATCTTCATAACCTGAATAAACCCTCTTGCAATTTGCATCTGATCTGTGGCTCAGCTCGGTCTCTGGGACTCGGGGTCTCCTTCTGAGGAAAGGTCCTCATTTGGGGGTCTTTCACCTAGCCTGCCTTAAATACCTTCTTGTCCAGCTGTATCTCATCCAGGTTAAGATTAAAGGTATAAGATTTGATAGTCAGCCTTGAACTCACAGAAACACAGAAAGATCTCTGTCTCTGGATTTATGGGATTAAAGGCGTCATAGGTCACCACTCCCGGCTCCACCCCTCTCCCCAGTGCTGGGATTAAAGGTGTATGCCATTGAAGCCCAGCTGTTTGGCTTTGTACTTACAGACATCTTCTGGATCCCCATGCTGTGTGAGTTATCACTGCTGTGTTATCCCTGGAACTCTGGAGCTACCTCTGCCTAGTTTGACTGTGAGTTGATCTCTTGATGTTCCAGGTTTTATTAAACATATAAACATTTATTGTAACTTATCACCACAGAAAAAGTACCTAGCCGCATGGCTGAACATGATAAGAATCATGGGTTGGTTTAAGAGTAAAGAGTTAGCAAGCTATGTGGCTGGGCCCTAGGCCAATTAGCATAAAATTAATGTGAGCATCTGTGGGTCTCTGTGGGACTGTGGGACTGTGGGTCTGCGGGCCAGAGCCTCATGTTAGGCCCAAAAGTCCAGACCAGAAACTTCATACAACAGGGAGGAAGAAGAATCTGCAGACAAATGAGCTGCAGCCTCTTAAACAGCAGCTTCTATCACAGATTTCTTGTAAGAGAAGTCAGATCATGGCTACTTATAGCAGGCTTTCTTGGGTTACCAACTCTCAAATCATAACACAGACTTATTATTAATTATTGCTGTGAAGAGACATCATGACCATAGCAACTCTTATGAAGGAAAACACTTAAATGCAGTGGCTCACTTACAGTTCAAAGGTTTAATCCATTATTATCATGGCAGGACATGTCAGTGAACAGGCAGACTTGGTGCTGAGACTTCTACATCTTGCAAGCAACAGGAAGTGGACTGAGGCACTGAGTGTGGCTTGGGCATATACAAACCCTCAAAGCCTTCCTCCACAGTGACATGCTTCCTCCAACAAGGCCACACCTCCCTATAGTGCCATTCGCTTTGGGGCCTATTTTTGTTCAAATCACTACATTCTTCTTCATGAGAAGGTAACAGGAAATGGTCTGAGTATCACACTGAGTGAAGCTTGAGCAAAGGAGACCTCAAAGCCCACCCCCACAGTGACACACTTTTTCCAACAAGACCACACCTCCTCATAGTGCCATGCTCTTTGGGAGCCATTTCTTCCAAACCACCACAGGGTCCTACACAAAACAAGAGAGAGGAAAGCCAGTTGAGAACAGCCATGCAGGGCCATGTGTCCCTTCTCTTCTTCCCTCTTTGTCTGCTTCATGGTTACCACAGAGTGGCCTGCTTTTCCTTCTGCCATGATTCTCTCTTATCACAGGCCTAGAAGCAGTGACCCCCAAATAACCTTTTTGTTTTTCTTTTTTAATTTTTTCAATTTTAATATTTTTTTTCTGAGACAGGAGCTCTCTGTGTGGCCCTGGTTGTCTTGGAACTCACTCTGTAGACCTGTAGACCGTGCTGGCCTCAAACTTACAGAGATCTGCCTGCCTCTGCCTCCCCAGTGCTGAGATTAAAGAGGTGTGTCAACACCATCCAGCCAAAATCTTTCTTTAAAACAATTTATCTCAGGAATCTTGTTGGAACTGTGGAGAATTGTTGGAGAACTATAGTTAATTTTCCTCTCTCTCTCTCTCTCTCTTTCAAACTTTAGGAAGGCCTATATCATTACAATGCTTAGGGATCTGATTCTGATGGGGGTCAAAGGCTGGGATCACATCCACGCCAGTACCTGGGTACACAGGCTGATCAGTGTGAACTGTGGTCAGTGTAGAACTCAGCTCTCTATGCCTCTAGTTGGGAACCTGTGAATTCCATATCCTGATTTCTGAAGTTATTCCAAATTGTCTCTGATTCTGTCTGTCCTTTGGCGATTCTGGTAGGAAGCTGATTTTTTGGGGAACTGCTAAAAACCTAACTCTAAGCTGAGTTTAGAGGTGTCAGACTAGAAAAAACACGAATGAAGCCCTGAGTTATGTAGAAAATAAACCCAGTGCCATTTAGAAAGCAGATTCTCTGTCCTGGAGGGTCTGAGTTGATCTTTAATAAACTTCTTTTTTTTTTCTACAAAAGAATGATTGTGAGTGAACCAAGTCATTCAAGATTAAGAAAAACCAACCAACCAACCAACCGTGCCAAGGCAAATTGCACTAACCCTTGTGTAGAATGTGTGCCATAGGTCAGAAGAGAGCCAGCTAAATCCACAGGTATGTTAGTGAAATGCGACTTATTTTTCTGCTTCTACGAAGGGGGCACTGTGGTCATTTTTGGCCTTTGTGGATCCTCATGATCTTGAAATCTAATCTGAAAACATACCAGACCCAGGAGCAACTTGGTCTGCTAATTTTTTTTTTTTTTAAGGTGAAAAGACAGTATTAAAAAGGCCAGTTCTATCCAACTTGTGCTAGGGCTATGCCATCATCTAATTCTTGGAAACAACATCAGACTTAAAAACAGCAGCAGCAACAGTAGCAACATCTCCAAGTCTCCCCAGCCCCCTTTTTCACATTTTTCTTCCATTAATGAAAAGAAACAGACATGGCATAGTGCTAGAGTTGGGAGCTTGCACGGATTCAAGGGGATGGCAAAGGGCTCCCAACTGCCAGTGTGCCAGGTGTTTGCTAATTATGAAACAGAATAATGGATAATAACTGTCTTAGTGTGTTGATCAATGCAGTTTGCTCCTATGATGTAGGAGAGGTCACAGGAGACAATGTGTAGGCCTCTCATGGCGCCTATTCATTAACAAAACACAGCCGGCTAGAATACAGGCTCCATTACCTAGCGGCGGCCATGACAGGAGCCCTGCATCAAGTTGTAATTAGGTTTGATCAGGGCTGGGGTATAATCAGAATCACTCTGAATTAATTTTCTACTTGTGAAAGGATATGCGGTTAGGTTGATTTAGTGGTAACCAAAGCAACCCCTTTTCTATGACTCTTCAAGCTGAAAAAAGAGAGACTGGGGGAGAGAAGAGAGGAAGAAGACAAGAGAGGTCATTTCAGCCTATTAATCTCATCAGGGCTACTTAGGAGGAAATGAGCTACAGCAAGTGCAAATGCACTGTAGAAAGCAGCCGCTGTCTGGGTCATAGAAACCTCGGTGGTCTCTCTACGCCTAAAGCAGAGCTGGGGATGCTCCATTTCCCAATCTCTTAAGAACAAAGCAAAACAACAAACTTGTCTCAAAACAAAAAAACAAAACAAAACAAAAAAAATGATTTCAGCATTGCCCATCATGCAATCTAGGGGCGATGTTTTCTTAGCCGAGGTTCCCTCTTCCGTAGTGACTGCAGCTTGGGTCAAATAGACACAAAACTGACCGTCACAATAACTAAGTCAAGAAAATAACGATATAGAGGTAGGACTGTTACAAATGATCCAGTTGGTGTCCAGTTTACGACATGCATAGCAATCGGCACTGACTCACAGAGGCTAACTTCCTGTTCTGTCTCAGATATTTTTGTACACGTCACAGGATAAACAGAAACACATTCTTTTTCAAGACCTTTTGTTTAATTCCGTCCTGAGTGAAGGAGAGTTGCTGTAGAATGCCCACCACAGACCTTTGCAATCTTTCCCAAGTCTATTGTTCACTCAGTTTTGGAAGGAGTTTAAAAGAGAAGGGCCCTTGAAAATCTTTCTATGCCTGGTGAGGACCGAGCTGTTCTTAACCAGAACTGTACTGGGCGTTTTTGCACAAATTCTACTAATTCAGTTTAGAAATCAAGACAAATGCAAAATTGCTACTGTCTGGGAGCTTTGAAGGAGTTTGTTTTCTCTGCTGATCATAGAATTTAAAGTCAAGAGAAGTCTCAGATACAGCAGGCAGCAGCAGGCAATAGATTTTACTAAAAGTGAAAAAACATACACCAAGGTACACAGTCCTAAGGACTCCTCTAACGTTCTAAGGGGATTTGGAAACTAAAACCCACCCTCCATCCCCCCACCTCCCCAGACTGGGGGTTTTACAGGTTTTGGGTGGCCTGGGATGGTCCCCTCCCCCTCTTTTCACTTTGGTCAGCCTAGACAAAGAAAAGTGGGCTAATTGGCTCCCAGCTCATGTTCAGAGCCAGCTCAGGCAGAGCATCTGAAAGGGGGCCACTGTGGGTAAACGGAAGCCTGTGGGTAAATGGAAGCTTGTTGGGTCTCTGTCCTGGATGAAGACAAAGTTGGGGGTATGATGTTTTGTTTATTTATGGTTCCTTTTCTCTGTCAGCCTGCCTGCCATGGGCTATGTGACTGCTATGTTTCCTCAGAGTGATGCTGAGAACCTGCTTGGGAAGAAATCAGCAGGATAGGACAGAGTGGGGCATACCTTTTGTCTTTTGACTCACCCTTCTCAAGAGGAAGCCCCACCTCCATCCTGAGGCAGCTTAGATGCAAATGAATTTAAATTCAAATCCTTGAAAAGCAGCTATGTTTTCAGAATTGTCAGCAAGGAGCTCAGGATCACAAGGGCCATTCCTTCAGGATGATGGGGAAGGGGGTGAGTGTGGGGTGGTGCTCATTCCTGTGCATGAAGTGCTGTGGTCACCAGCATCATACCGCACTCTATAAATTAACAAGTTGGTGGTTTATTTATTTATTTATTTGAGACAAGATCTTAAAATGTAGCCCAGGATGGCCTTGAATCTTCAGTGATTCTCCTGCCTCACTAAGTGCTGGGATTATAGGTGTGGGACATCATGTCCCACCTAAAGAAGCCCAGGGCATGGTGGTCCATGCCTTGAGTCCCAGCACTCAGGATGCAGAGGCAGGTGGATCTCTGTGAGTTCCAGGGCTGCCTGGTCTATAGAGCTAGTTCTAGGACAGCCAGGACTACACAGAGAAGCCCTGTCTTGAAACAAACAAACAAACAAGCAACTCTCCACCCAACGAAATCAATAATAACAACAAAAAAGAAACCCAAGCAACCAAAAAGATAATTGTAATGAAACCTTTTTCTTGAGCCTTGGGGCCATTAATGGTTCACTTTGACTTTCATAGAATGACATGTGGAACATGTTTTAAATACATTGACTTAAAATGTGTATGTGAAATGTTACAGGCACAAGTGAATCTCATAATTGAGTATATTATTGAGCCAGCACCCATTTCTGGATACTTATACTCATCTCACTATAAACATTATGTCTCACTTTCTTATTTTGAGGAACCATTTGGTTGTTCTGGAATCCTAAAAGCCAGCTCTAACCTAAGAGTTTCTGTATGGGAAAGCCTAAGAACATCCAAATGGTGGCCAAGCGGGGTCTCCTGTCAGCTACCTGTGAACACAGCCCCATTGCTACCATAAAGAAATTGCTTGTGAATGGCAAACAGATCTTTTTTGTTGTTGTTGTTCAGCTTGTTTGTTATATGCTAATTAAAGGCAAAGGATTTTTTAAAATTTTATTTAACTTTATTTATGTGTATTGGTATGAAGGTGTCAGATCTCTCAAACAGGAGTTACAGACAATTGTGAGCTGCCAGGTGGGTGCTGGGAATTGAACCCTGGTCCTCTGGGAGAGCAGCTAGTGCTCCTAACTCCTGAGCCACCTCTCCAGCCCAAAGGCAAAGTTTTTAAAAATGTCTACATAAAGGGCAAGTTTTTGTTTCTTTGGTTGTAAGATGACGGTCCTTTACTGTGAATTTGGAGCTGTGAATTGCAACCTCCTGCTCTTGTTACTACGGTCTACGATCCCTCCCTGCTCCTCCACTTATCCATCTTCCTTCCCATGTTCCCTAGGGCCTTTCTAAGGGTCCTGCTCTGTCATTCTCTTGACTCTCAAGCTGTCATTTCTATGCCTTTCTTTTTCAGTTACATGCGTTGATCATCCTTTTGTCTATTTTTAATTCCTAACATCTAACTTTCTTGGTTTGCTGACACTGGTGAAGTTTTCAGTGTTGCATTTGGTCGTGTTGGACGGTAACATTTTCTCAGGCTTCAGATCTCTTCCAGGCTGTTCCTGGGGTTAAGTAGCTGAGGTTGGTGGGACCAGTGGTTACAAGACATCATGTGCAATGTGGGAGGGAGAGGGAAGACCTCCCAAGAGGGTTGCATCCCTATTGCCTCAGCTTGCCACATACATGTTTATTCCTGTGAAGTGCTTCTCCTGTTTGGATAAATTCTTTTTTTTTTTTTTTTTTTTTTTTTTAAATTGCACATTGTGGCAAGAGCAACTAGTGGGAGTTAGTTCTTCCCTCCGCCATGTGAGCTGTGGATTTTAGTCAGATCGAGCTTGGAGGCAGGTGCTGTTAACAGCTGGGCCATCTTGACAGCCCTGGATGAATTCCTAAGTGTGATGCCCAGAGTAAAACACTGCCAGAAATGAATCTGTTCAAAATGACACAGATTGAGAGGAGTCTGAGGCTGTAGAAGAGTTTCTAGAAATGCTGGAATACTTTAAAAGGACCAAAAGAAGACATGGAAATGCTAGTTTGATGCTGAAGCTGGCTTGGATAGTGTGCAACTAAGTGTTCTCAGAATAGAAACAATTACCAACCACCGTATCTCGAATCCCAGCTGAACCAAGGCTGCAAATCGCATCCATTTGTAGAGTTCGACTGGGAGATGACTCTCTGTAATGAAGACTCAGAAACCAAGGCTGTCGTTTGTGTGAGATGTAAACAGTCTTGCTTGTTTTCACTGTGGGAAGCTCTAATTCATTTCTAATTACCATCTCTGGGGAAAACACTGTATTGTGGTTGCCTTTTAAATGCCTTCCTCTTTTAGGAAAAAAAAAAAAAAACCCACATATTTTTAGGTCATTAAGAAAATCTTGTCTTCCTTTGGCTGATGTTTTTGTTCAACAAAGCAGAATTATTATTTCATTTCATTCCCAATTTACACATCGGAGGAAGTGGCTGCACGTGTTTTAGATTGGTGATGGAGTAACAATAATTGAGGGGTCTCCCAGTGCTTTGCTCTTCATGGCTACTGTGTTCACTCAAGACAGATCCTTGCTGTCTGGAGGACAAATGTTGCCATGTGATATACTTTTTCTTAACTTTCTACTCAATATTGCATTTTAAAATTAAAAATAAAAATCTATGAAGAAAAGATAAATACCCTTAAAATTAACAAATGTAATAAAGAAAACCCTGTATGGTTTTGTATAAACAGAGAAGTAGAACATGGCAGAGATCAATATGTGTTGGTTCTTCCTTCATATTATAAAATCTTATTCAAATGTATGTTAAAATGTAAGTGAGTAAGGTTGTTTTCAGCTTCAACTGAGGTTATTATTTTTTTCAGGGATCTAGTTAGTTCTTATAGTAAGTTTTGGAATTGTCTGGACTAACGAAATAGGTTTTTTCTTTTTCTTTATTTCTTTGAGGCATGGTTCAAGCTGGCCTTGTACGTGTTAGGTATGTTCTCCAGGTTGGCTTTGAACCTGTAATCCTCCTGAGCCAGCCTTCTAAGTGCTGGGTTACAGAATGTATGTCAGAGCTTGTTTTTCTCTGATAGTGAATGAAAGCAGAGTCAAGGCATTTCACACAGATGCTGCTGTCCAGCACTTCTCCCTTCAGAAGATGTGGGAGGAAGGGAGCTGGGATTAGGTGATGGCTGGAGGACTAAGCCTGGGGGACTGCCTCTGTCAGGGCATAGACCAGAGGGAACTGTGGGGTTCAAAGCACGTGATTCCATGTCTCCAAGGTGAATAGTAATGTTGAGAATTGCTCAGAAGTGGGCCAACTCTAAGCATTCCAGAAGAATAAATTTTTTAATATTTAGGTTATAGAAAATCAAGAAGGTATTTTGGTTACCTTTTGTTTTAGTTTGTTTTTCTGTGATAGGGTTTCTCTGTGTAGCCCTGGCTGTCCTGGAACTCACCACGTGGATCACTCATCACTCTGCATGCAGGGTGCTAGGATTAAAAGCCACCATGCTTGCTTGAGAATTTGGTTATTTCTTATATTGTTATTAAAGCACCAGGCAAAAGTATTTTCTCATTCATTTTTGATACCTGGTTTTTGCATGATAAAGGTTGACTTCATTTGTTGCAATAATGGAAGACTGGAAGGGCTGAAGAGTCAAAAGATATATACATTATATAAAGTTTCCTCTGTGTGTGTGTGTGTGTGTGTGTGTGTGTGTGTAATTTTAGATGGTAAATTTGGAAAAAAGATATTTCTAAGATAGTCTTTTGAAAACATGCTTCATCTTAAAAGATCAAAAATACAAGTGCTCAGCCAGGCATGGTGGTGATGCACGTCTTTCATCCCAACACTTGTAAGGCAGAGGCAGGCAGGTCCCTAAATTTGAGGCCAGCCTGGTCTACAAAATGAGTTTCAGGACAGCCAGGGTTATTGCACAGAGAAACCCTGTCTTGAAAAACCCAAACCCAAACTCAACCCAAACCAAACCAAAACCAAAACCAACCAAACAAAACCCCACAAGTGTTCAGTTCCCACTGCCCATCATTGGTTATGAACCTGATATTTTACAGAACCAGGCGTTTTCAGCATGTATTTTTAACCTGCCATCTTTTTGACTTGTGGGAGAAATAAAGAAACAGAAAATCAGGCCCGGGACCCCTTAGCTGGAACGTCTTGGGCAGCAGAGTAGTCCTGGGCAGTGTGAGGAAGAGTCATCTTGATCGTAACCCCACTCAGGACCTCCTGATTTAGAAATCCTGAGAGTGCAGCCCAACAGGCTGGATTTTGTTTTTGTATCCTGAATTATATCTGTTATAGCACTGATCTTTTCTTTTTCATTGTTTTTAACTTAGAATACAGATTACTTTTGTTCATATTTACCCTTCTCCCTCTCTTCTAAAACTGGCTTTTTTTTTTAAAAAAAAACTTTATTTATTTATTTATTTATTTATTTATTTGCCTTGGTGTTTGCCTGGAACTGGAACTACAGACAGTTGTTAGCTGCCATGTGGGTGCTGGGAATCGAACCCGGGTCCTCTGGAAGAGCAGAGGGTGCTCTTAACCGCTGAACCATCTCTCCAGCCCCCTAAAACTGTTTTTAATTGATGTGCTACCTCAGTTTTATGCCAACCAGACACAAACTAGAGTCATTTCAGCAAAGGGAAATGCCCCACAGATTGTCCTGTGGCAAACCTGAGGTGATTGATGTGAGAGGGTTCAGAACACTGGGCGGTGCCGTGCCTGAGCAGGTGAGCCTGGCTTGTATAAGAAAGCAGGCTGAGCAAGCCATGGGGAGCAAGCCAGTGAGCAGCACCCCTCCATGGCCTCTGCATCAGCTCCTGCCTCCTGGTCCCTGTCCTGACCTCCCTCAGTGTTGGCCTGTGATGTGGAAATGTGAGTGAAATAAACTCTTTCTCCCTCAAGTTGTTCACCATAGTAATAAAAAACTCTAGCTAAGATAATTGAAAACTATGATTTGTACATATTTATGGGGTACAGTATATGTATATAATGTGCAATGCTCAAATCAGGCTAATATGCTTTCCCAGCACCTGAAATATATCTTTGTGTAGAAAGCATTCAAGATCCTCCCTTCTAGCTAGAAAACCTCTGACATGTGTACATAAAAGAGAGGATTAATATTTATGCAAAGAGCTCCATTAAAAAGAAAGGGTGTGAACTGAGCAGAGAGTTCTCAAAAAAGGAAACACAAATATCCAGTGACTATTGAAAGCGTTAAAAATATAAAGGGAACATAGATTAAAGCTCCTCTAAAATGCCCCTGGGCCCCTGTCAGGAAAACTATCAAGGAAACAAAGATAATGTTGGCAAGGATGTGGGCAAAGTGTGCAGAGGAGCAGAAACTGCTGCTGTCCCTTTGGAAATCAGCCCAGAGCGTTGGTTTGGCTGGTTGGTGTTCTCTGTGTAGCTCTGGAACTCACCCCGTAGACCAGGCTGGCCTTGAACTCACAGCCATCTTCCTGCCTCTGCCTCCAAAGGGCTGGAGGTGAAGGTGTGCACCACTATCCTGCTGAGGCTTCTTAAGAAGCTGGCAATAGAACTAGTTCAGGACACAGGGATGCCACCCTGGGCTCATACTCCAATGGCTCTGCATCCTACTGTAGAGCTGTGTGGATATCCATGTTTATTGCTGTGCTATTGGCAGTAGCTAGGAAGTACACACAGCCCTAGGAAAATTACTTCATCAAATTGCGAAAATATTTTCCTAAAGTATCATGATATGTTCTCGGAGGAATCTAGACAGTTCTTACTGTGTGGACTTCGACTATCACCAGGTTTACAAGCAAAAGTTTTCGTCCTGGGTGGAGAGAGGCTCAGACCTCAGTGCTGGAGGAAGTTACCCTTGCTCCTCCTTCTACTCATACAACCAAACCTAATGAAACTCTGAGTTACACACACACACACACACACACACACACACACACACACACACACACGAAAGAGGGCGGGAAGAAGGGTTTGGGAGGAGTAAAAAGGAAATGAAGGAGAAGGGTTGGATATAATCCCAGTGCTGTATAAATATGCGGGAAGATTTGAAAGTATGAAGGAAAGAGATAAATGAATGTGAACACTAGGAAGGAATCCATCATGTCTAATGCAGTAGCCTCTCACATGAAGAGGGAGAAAGCAAAAATCCAACCAACTAGAGGGCAGCTAACAAATACAATGACAGGAATTCGTGAAGACTTTCTTCAGGGATAACCTCAAATAATTCACTGATAAGAAGGCAGAGACTGGGTGGAAAAACTACATCACACTATCAGCTGTCTCTAAGAAACATGCCTTTTCTGGAAAGGCACCCACAGGCTGTGTCAAAAGACGGCCTGGATAAGCCACAGTCATCAAAACTTCTGTCCGCTGTGAGTTACTGTTCAATAAATGCTGATGCTGTGGACACAGACATGATCATCTGTGTTTCTGACCCAGAATGGTCATGGCCCAGATACACAATTTCACAGAACCATAAGGAAATCATCATGACATTTGCAGAAAAATGGATTGAACCGGAAATCATTATGCTAAGTTTAATAAGCCAGATTGAGAGAGACTAATTCTGTGTCTGTCTTATATGTAGAACCATAGAACTTAGATGTTTTTTTCCTTCCTTCCTTCCTTCCTTCCTTCCTTCCTTCCTTCCTTCCTTCCTTCCTTCCCTCCTTCTTTCTTTTTGAGACAGGCTCTTACTCTATAGTGCTATCTGACCTGGAACTTTCTATAGACCAGCAGGGCCTTGAACTCACAAAGATCTCTCAGTGGTGAAATTAGCGGGTACACCACCATGCCAGTGGAACCTAGTTTTAATTTTGTGTGTTTGTGTATGTACCTGTAGAGCATGAAGCTAGACTAGAAAGAAGACCACAAGAGAGGGGGAAGGCGTTGTGAGGGCGTGAGGAGAGTCAGTCTAAGGGAACACGTGAGAAGAGAGCAGAAGGGGACCCTGAGAGCGGGATGAGTGTGGGAGGCGATGGAGGAGGAGAGTGGAGTAGAACAAAGTGTAATGGCACATATGCATGAGAATGTCACAATGAAATCCATATTTGTGTGCTAACCTACGTTGTTCCTTTTTCTTTCTTTCCTTCTTCCTTCTTTCTTTCTTTCTTCCTTTTAAAGGAAAAAGAGGCAGCTGCCACTGTGGCAATCTTCTTGGAGTCCCAGTCCACAGAATCTGAGTCAAAGTCATCCTTGTACATTACTAAGCCTTAGGCATTACATTAGGGGTACAGAGGGGCTAAAGTATGGAAATGCATGTTTTTACAAAGCAATAATCTCAGTAATTTCTCAAAAGCAGATGCAGGTGACAGAGAAACTGTGGTCTTCCCTAACAGGAACCCTGTGAGAGCTGCAATATGCATGTCTAGCAGGCATTCTGGGCCCCACCTGCCTGAGATGCACCATCATAGGAAAGGACACTTAGAATAGGCTGTCTTGACAGCTGTGGGGCAGGGAACTCAGCTGAGGCATCAAGGAAGTCAGACAAGAGAGTGGCATGATGATTCTGGAAGACCTTTGAAGTACCACAGGGACCTGTTAGTGGTCAGGAGAATAAAGTACTTTAAAGTGACTCTCCCTGGTGTGACCTTCCTGGCCACCTGCCTCTGTGGTCTCTAGGGGTCTCTCAGCAGCACACAGGACCTGGCAGGCACTGTTTCTAGGGCTGTCATTACAAAGGACTTGGCCTTTTAAAAAGGATACGAGGCCAGCAATTCTTCTAATATTTAGAAGCATTACTTTATTATTTTTAAAGTTGGGTTCATGAATGTGGGTGTGCCTGGCTTTTTACACGGGGGTTGGGGACTAGCACTCAGGTCCTCTCACTTCTGCAACACTCATCCTTTGAGCCTTCTCCCAGCTTCCAAAGTTCTGAGACTTAGGTATATTAAAAATACAGAAAGCCAGCAAAGAATTACTGAAATAACAGTGTACATTTTAAGTGTATATGTAGAGATACGTAGCTTTATTTAACTATATAATGTGAGGCCATTTACTTTTGAATTCATGAGTCAGTAAGATTTCTTTACAATATTAATTCATGCTAGGTGATAGAATCCAGAAATGGAACAGTTTTAAAATTGTATGATGGTCCCTTTTTTCCCCAGTACCGACAATGTGCCTTTGTCTAAGTGTCCATTGGGGGATGACGTCAGAGTGCTAAATTTGAGGTCCTTTTGTAAGTGACCTCTGAGACAGATAGCTCCCTCCATTTGGGTCCAGAATAAGTTCTGTTAGTAAGTATGCTCTCTATGCTTTTATTTATACAATTTGCCAGTAATTTTGCAGGCAATTTCTTGCTAACCATCTGCATACTTTGAATGAGGAGGCACAATGATCATGTCTGTTTCTTTTGACTTGGTGACTTGTTTGCCAAAGCTATGAGCAAAGCCTGAATTTAGGCTACTGCCTGTGGCTGGCTCGTGGTACTGGCTACATCGTACATTTGTGGTGATTGGTTCTTTTTTGTCATGCTCTCCTCCTTCCTCCTCTTTTCCTGACACAGGGTCCCTGTGAATACCAGGCAGACCTTCAGCTTACAGCCCTCCTACCTCAGCCCCTACAGTGTTGATTTTCCACGTATATGCCACCACGTCTGGCTAGAAAGTCTGTTGTTTCCATATAAATTTGACTTTCTGGATTTCACTGATCCTTTGTGACTGACAGAGGTGCAGCCGCCTCTGTTGAGCCGTGTTTAAATTAGCACCAAATCATATCAGGATGCTCAGCTCCAGTAATAGCCCTATTGGCCAAGGATGTTTGTTACTGGTGGGTTTAATGAGGTGGCCCTTTAGGTTCTTGCTGGTGAACTGGAATGACCAGGTGCAGTTTGTCACATAGCTCAAATATGTGAAGAATTTCAAAAAAATTTCTCTGGCATGTGACCCCACTATACTATTCCAAGCAGCTGTGGCATCAAAGTGTCTGTGAGGTTACTCATTCACTGTGTCTCTGTGTGTGTGTTCTCATCTTCAACATTGTTGTATTTGTAGATTCAATGAGTGACAGACTAGAGAGGAACAGAGCCTTGCTGAGAAGTGGAGAGCCTGGCAGCTGTGCCCGTGGCCTGCTTGCCTCCTAGGGGGTTGTTCCTGACACCTGATTCTGTATTGCAGGCATTCTTGAGGCTAAGAGCCAAGCAGGCCCTTGGAGTGACAGAATCATATACCTCATGATGGAGCCAGGCAGATGGGGGAAGGGAGACAGTGGATGGGGAGGGGCTTGTGAGGAGAGCTTAAAGATGTGTCTTCATGCATGTGCTCATGGAGACTCAGCTGCAGGAAGGCAGTCCTGATATCATTGCCTTTGAGCCAGGAAGGGATGCAAGATGGACTGTCAGAGCCTCTCAGTGCCTTTTTACAATCACAACAAGCTCCTTTTCTTCCTCCTTCCCACTCTTCCTCACTTTCTGCCCACTTTGTTTGAGATAGGGTCTCACTATGTCTTGATTGGCTTGGAACTCACTGTGCAGACAGGCTGGGCTGAAACTCACAGAGATCCATGATTCTGCCTCCACAGGGTTGGGATCAAAGTTGTGTGCCCTTGGACATGACAGAAACAAGGTTGCTTGCTAGTTTTTAGAAGTTTACTGAATTCCCCTCTCAAATCCACTTTCTCATGTCTAGCTCCCCCTCACAGATCTATCTACCTGCCTGACATGGTCTACAGATAAATCCCAGGACAGCATCAGGGTAATACAATGCCTGTCTTTTGATTCATACCCTGTGGTGTGTGTCCATGCCTTGCTGCTGCAGTTAAGGTGATAAAGTCTTTGATGAATATGACAGTGTCACTTTGCCTCCTCAGTAGCAAGGACCCACAAAGTGTGGACTTACTGAGCTGCAGTGAGTCTTAATGGAATCTTACCAATTTATATTTTGAGGGTCCAAGCTAGAGTATTTTGGTTCATAGGCTTGGGCATAGACTCTGTTTAGATGCCTCCTGCAAAGCCTGGTGGGGAGGCTGCCATCGTCTCAGCTCTGTTTGCATTAAACTCTGTTCATTCATGGAGAAGATTCAGTTCTTAGTGGAATCTATCACCTTCTCCATCAGCTAGCATGTTCCCCGAGTTCATGAAGATGTCACACATGCACAAGTCAAGACCCTGATACTCAAGTCAGAGTCAGAGTTTCCTGAATACCACATGCTCTGCTGTTTAGAAATGCTCTGTATGTTTTACTCCTTAAATAATTTAGCCCTGTTTTATTTCTTGGAATAGATTTTAAATGATAATTTTTTCCTTTCATTTAATTTTTTTTGTGTTGTGGTGTGTGTGTGTGTGTGTGTACACATCCACAAGTCAGTTCCTCTGTGCTAATACAGGCACATGCATGCTCTCTGTGATGTACACAGTCTGGTTGGCTCATGCACTTCCTGTTGCACACTGGCCTTCCTGTCTGTGCCTCCACCTCCCTGTACTAGTGCTGGAATACAACTGCTCACACAGAGCATCTGGCCTTCCCATGGAGTCTGAGCATTCGAATTCAGGTCCTTCCCTTCTGTGGCAAACTCCTACCAACTGATGTATGAAATATGTAAGCTTTTTTTTTTTTAAAAAAATAAACCAACAACCACACATATTGTGTGTGTGTGTTCATGCGTGAGTGCCATGGTACATGTGTGGAGGACAGAGGAGCAGAACTTGTTGGAGTTGTAAATTATTTAACACATGGGTCCCAGGGATTAAGTTTAGATCCTAAGGCTTGGTGGCAGGTGCATTTGCCCACTGAGCCATCCCCCTGACTAGAGGCAAATTTTCTTATAAGGAAAGAGAGCATCACTTAGTTACATCCCTCTTTCCTCATCACCCTTCCACTTGGGGTAGGATCGGAACTATTAGCCCATTATGATTCTGTGTCTCTCCTCCTCTCCATCCATCAAAACCCGCCTGTTCCTGTTTACTCTTACAGCCCGTGAATGTTGTTAGCACAGTGATAACCCTGGGAATGCAGCCAAGTAGAACAGGCTTTGCCATTGGGACCAAGGTGTGTGCGATGTAAGCAGTAAAGATATTACTTCCTGGCTCCTGGCTTTGCCTTTTCTGCTGAGCTCATGTTTAGAAAGTGCCCGGTGCTGGCGATGTGACTCTTTATTCTTGGCAGTCAGAAAGGACTTTAACTCTGCAGCTCATGAAAGAAGAGCTGTGCAGAGGGAAGCAGTGGAGGGAGACCTCTGTAGAGGAACCTTTCCTGACATTTTAAAAAGTATGGTACGGAGTTAGATGTTTATCCTACCTGACTGAAATATCCTCTTATGTAAAAGGGCACTTCTTCAGGTCATTTCAGTATCATATCCTAAAGTGCCACATACATTCTAATGGGGAGACATTCAATGTGACAGGTGTACAGGATGTGGTTGGTGTCCTGAGGGTACCAACATGGCACTCCTTCCTCTTTGTGGATGGCTTCTAACCATACAGATCTATGACTCCCTGCAGGGGTTAGGGGGAGGTGTCTCAGATGTCAGGAGCTTGCTTGGCTCACTATGTGCAGCAAGCTTGCAGAACCAGGGAACAAATCGAGTGTCCTGATTACGAAGAGGGACATAGTTAGTGGGAAATCTCAGGCCCAGTCTTGGGCCATGGCAGTCTCCTCAGATAATAACCTTCATGCTTCCTACTTCCTGGTGGTCCTTCCCCCCCACAGCCAAACAAAAAGTCTTTAATCCTAGTTTGAACCCAACCCCAAAACAATAACACATATTCATCTTAACAGCATATATTTTTGTATGTACTGAAAAAATTTGAATTGATAACTTTAGCTGTGAGTCCATGGATGCTACTAAGAGTTATGGCACAGACCTGTGACCCCAGCTCTCAGGAGGCTGAAGCAAGATTGTGAGTCACCTGAGGCCAGCCTGGGCTAAGGAGGAGTCAACAAGTGGAGAAGAATGTATGGTAGAAGCTACTGCTGACCTTGTCAGGAATCGAAGGTCCCTGCCAAGGTGAGGCTACACAGGTGCTTCTTTGGGTCCCTGGAGCCACAACCCCTGAGGAAGTTTGCAGTTTTACATGATCAAACCTTCATCTCCTCCTAAGTTGTCTTCTCTTAGTCTCTCAAGGATGGATGTCATTAAAAGTCTAAAAAAAAGAAGAAAGGGAGAATAGGAAGAAGAGAAGGAACAGGTAAGGGGGAGGGGGGGAAGGAGAGGGAAGTGGGCAGAGGGAGGGAGAGATGGAGAGACGGGTCAAGTATGAAAGAGCTGTTATTTTTGTTTTGTTTTGCTTTTAAAGATTTACTTATTATGTATACAGTATACAGAAGAGGGCACCAGATGTCATCATAGATGGTTGTGAGCCACCACGTGGTTGCTGGGAATCGAACCCGGGTCCTCTGGAAGAGCAGTCAGTGCTCTTAACCTCTGAGCCTTCTCTCCAGCCCCCATGAAAGACCTGTTAAACATACGGATTCTCCAAGAATCAAGTAAGAAAACCGAGATTGTTTTTACACAAACAAAGCAAGCTTCTTTCCTTTAAAAATTAAAAGTATATTTATTATTTTATTTTTTAAATTTTTGTTTAGGTGATAACCACTGTTGTTTTTAAGGAAGACTCTTGCTGACAGTTGAGCCAGAAAACACTGTGCCTGATTTTGATGCAAATAAAACATTTTAAGAAACTGAGTATTTCACAGATAGTTATGTGCTGTGCCATCAAAAAAAAAAAAAAAAAAAGATTAGGTTTGGATTAGAATGAACTGTAAAGGACAGGGAAATACAAAATAACAACTGCCTGAAAATAGCTGATTTTCTCATGTGAAATACTGGGTGAATGGTCTGTGATCTGTGTGATAATTCATAACCAGGGGACTCTGGTGCTCTGTCTCCATGTTGCTCTCTGTTCTCATGCTCATCACTGCCTAAGCAGGCTGCTGCAGCACAAGCCCTGATGTCCACAGTGCAGCTGCAGAAGGAGATAGAAAAGTTGCACATTACTTATTTTACATTTCTTTGGCCAGAACTCACCTAAACTTTGCAAGGAAGACTGCTCTTTATTTTGTGAGTCCACATGCTTAATAAGGCATCCTTTTGAAATGTAAGCGGGAGAGGGCCAGGATGTGGGTAACACCAGCACTGTAGCCACCCCGGGTGCTGCAATCACACATAGTTCCAACTAGCTAAATTTGGCCTGCTATTAAACCATCAGTCCTATTTAGCGTACTAATGACCTTGCTTGGCCCCCAAATTACTCCTAATTAAGCCTTTGCTGAAGCTCATAGACAGAGCACATTTTTCATTTGCCTTCCTGTCTGATGGGCAAAATTCAGCCCATGTAACAATCACACAGACTCTTTATTCTCTTTTCTGAGCATTCTAATTTGGCCATTTTCTCATTATTCAAAAACTGGAGCATGGAAAGATGATAAAGAATGTCTGGGTGGTTTTTCTCTTCATGACATTTGCAGAGGACTGAAGTAGAAGATATGGCAATAATAACCAAGCCGTTGGGATATCTGTCCTAGAAACGGTCCCTGATGTCAGGTTTTGGGCAGAGTCCTTTCTTTGCTATCTGTAATTGCAGCAGTAGCCTGGGGAGAAGGTAATGACATCTCCATTTGGGAAAGGAGATTCACAGAGGAAATACACTCCTGTCTTTGGCACTGCTCTGCCCACTGGCTCCCTCCTATAGGAGTTTAGAAGCATCCTCTCTCTGCTGGAGAGACAGTTTCTGCATGCACACTGACTGGACTAAAAGTCTGCCCAGAAGATGCAAGCAAAGTGGCTATGCCTGCTGCGTGCCCACCATGATGTCTCTACCTTCCACATTTTGAACTTTGCTATTAGCAGCACTTAGGGGCATTTGAAAGAGTGGTACCTGGGGCATTCAGGCTCAGGCACTCCATAGAAGACGAAATAGGGCACCTTCATGCTACAAGACTCTGGAAGACCAAAGACAGATTTGAAATGACATTTACTTGGCATCTCATCTTGAGAGGGGACAATCATTACTTGTATACACACACACACACACACACACACATACACACACACACACACACACACACTGGTTGGCCTAGGGACTCTAATTTAAGGCTTGATAGCAGAGCCTAGTAATGGGCCATTTCCCTCTGTTAATCCTCAGATGATTTTGGCCACTATTCCAAAGAGTATTTGAATACAGAATCTTGTACTTGGGTGCAATGCAGTGAGTGCACTGGTCAGAGGTTGAAATGTAGGCAGTGGACAGTCAAGTCTGGAAAGGATGTGTGGAACACATATTTGAGGACATTTTAAAGTGAAGTAGTTTCCAACAGATCATGTGAAATGGGCTTTAGATGGTATGCGGGATGATCTCTTGGGGGAGGGCTGGCCACAAACTGATTAGAATGCCCAAAAACACCTGACCAGCCAGCCTGCCTCTGGGCTCCTGCCTCATCTGCCCCTGGGATAGCACTTCCCTTGCTGGATGTCTCATAGCCAGCTGTTTCACATCTGTGTTGCCACACTCATCTTCAGTATTGTCATCTTTTCTGGCTGGCCAGACCTTGTAGGAGATATTTTGATGATCACCTTTAACCCTGTGCTAATATCCTTCAATTCTCATAAAGCAGAAGGGGTGTGGCTTTGCTATCACAGTTGGAAGGCTTGGGAGAATCCTGAGTTGAGCAAATCACATTCTGCACTTGAAATGTTCATTCTACATTGAGTATTTGTAAAGGGATTTGGAAGGTCCCCTCTGGGGGAGAGAGTGGGCTTGTCCAGGCTGGTGAAAGGCTACACATTGCAGTAGTCCAGAGGCTAGCCAGTTAGTCTTTGCCTCTGTGGGATGGAGTCAGGGAGCAGGTAGATACTGGAAAGAGTGTTTTTGTTGGGCCATTATTTTAACTTGGATTCCCCACTCCAAGCTGATCCTGCTGTAAGTTGGTAAAGGGAATACAGGCAAGGTTTGGGGAAGTGATTTAGGAAGGGGAAGGCAGGCAGCAAATGATGTTCTCCAATCTGTCATTTCTGTGGGCAGCTGGGACTCAAGTGGGGGAAGTGCCAGGACATTAGCAGAGGACTGCTCTGTGGTACCTGTGCCTGTTGTTAGGTGCCTAACTGATTCTAAGAGGCAGAGGAATGGCCAGGTAAGTGAATGCAGACATCTGTGTTGAAACCAGGCCTGTAGACCCAGCAGTGGTGCCTGTGAGGGGCTGAGGTGGAGCACTGGACAAAGTTGGTACAATTGTCAATGTATTAAGCAAAGTGGAGAGCTGTAAGCATGTGCATGTATGTAATATGTATGTGTGAATGTGTATGCAATTTTAGGGCTAGAGATTCAGTTACCAGAGCAGTGCAATGGAGGCTGTGAATCCAAATGCCCAGACTTAGTCCCACTCTGGGCCCTGAGAAGTCTTTGGTCACCCATTCATTGCCTTCTGGGAACTTCTGGATGGAGAGGCTTCCTTTGTGCTTGGCGAAAGCCAGTGTTGACTGGTAGGACCACAGCATTCTCATCTCTGCTACCAGGGCAGCCAGGGAGCCCTAACTGGCTACTGTGCCTTTGAGGGGGACACTGGAACACTGGAAAAGCAGTAAGAGCCACTGATGTTTTCCTAGTAGACATCCCCACAGGCCCCCTTGCCATTCTCTGTGGACCTTACTGGTCAAAAGCATTTGAGAATAAAGCTTCGAGAATAATCCAGTGAGGGAAGGATGAGAACTCACTTCCTAATTACTCCAGAAGCTGTTTCACTTTTCAGCACCTCCTTTCTGAAAGGGAACCACAGTGAGTGAGGGGAGCTTTGGGGTTCCCCGGCTGGAGCCTAAGGTCCTCCATGTCTCCCAGCTAGGAAGCTTTTAAATCCTAATTGTTCATTTCCCTTTTTCTTCCAAAGATCAAAACAAGCCATTTGTGTTTCATATTCTTTGGTCATATATATTTACGAATAAATATATATATTTAATGAATCATTTTAAGTCTTGTTTACATTTAAATAAAGCACTTCTAAATGACTCCATTTCTGATTGATAATTAGATATTTTAATATTGTAAATCCTTCATTTGGGTCAATGGTGATTGGCAGATAGATGCCTTAGAGGGCCATACAAATCCCCCAAATTCATGTGCTTCTTTCAGCCTTCTGGGTGGCATTAATAGGCTTATTTTTCACACAGTGCTCCCCACTGCCCATTGCATATCATGGCCCTTATTAACCATAAGTGTTCTTGCTTCACGCAGTTTGAATGGCTGGCACACGGAATGTGTTTTAGGGAGAAAATTTAGATAAGAGTTAAAAAACTCATGATTGTAAATATTCAGTAGGCATTTAAATTATTGTTTCAAAACAGCTTTTGTGATGCAGAGAGCATGTTTTTCTGTCAGCTGTTCAATATTTATTTTAACATATTAAACAGCCTCAGAAATATTCACTGCACGGAAACCTTTCTGTGTCTGAGTGGATTAAATTTACAAGCTGAATTAATGGTATAAATTGCATTTACATAATTCATTTCCCACTAAGCAGAATTTATTTATCTGGCATCTCTGCTAATATATATATTTATGGAAAAGGCAGCACCTTTCTGTTGGCCATGTAGTTAATTTAGCCTAAGTAGAGCTTAGAAGGCATCTTTGTGTTTTGTTACCAGATGTCCCCCCTCCACCAGACACCATCTAAATGTGACAATTAAATAGCATACATGTGCACAGTCTCATGCAAGGAGACAGATCTGCTAAACAAGTCAGAGTCCCTTATTTGGCTTTCCAAAACATTCTGTGATGTCTTTACAAATCATCTATTACGTGTACTTTGCTAGTTTTGTGTGAAACAGCGAGACCAGCAAGAGAGGAACAAAACAGGCTGAAAAATCTCATGGAAACTTTGAAACCAGAACTCAAACCAGAATAAATCTGAGATGAAAAAATAGGTAGGAAGGAGCATGTTGGAGCATTGGCAGCACATACAGACCAGAAAGGCGGAGATCCTTTAATAGATGCCTACACAGAGTAGGGTGACAGCTACCTTTGCGTTTGCCAGTACAAGTTTGAGTTTCTTGAGTTTCAAAAGTTAATGTTTTGGAACAGTATGTTTTAAATCATGTCAATTATTAAGCACACTGTCATTATCCAGTGTTGTGTGTCATACCCTGTTACTGGCAGAGGGGACATTGCTTCACCTTGTAAGGCTTGGCTTTGTGCGGCTGGCACTGAAGCAGACATCTTTCCCTCAATCTCTCTCCCCCTCTCTGAGTGTTCCCCTCAGCCTCTCCCCTCTCTCTGTGTATTCCCCTCAATATCTTCCCCCCTCTGAGTGTTCCCCTCAATTTCTCCCCCTTTCTCTAGTATCCTATTAAATTTCCTTGTGAAGGAAGCCCAGCTGCTTGTTTTATCTCAGGATGATGGTTGAAAACCTTTTAAACACTCCTGTGGAACATTTTTTCTATAGAGCTGACACTGTTCTCTTTGCTATCTGTCTGTCTGAAAGATGACATGCATTAATCCTGTGGCAATAAAAATGCACAGAAACACAGGATGTGACATGGAGTTGGAGTCTAAGGGTCACCACTCTTGTTCTTCAACTCTGCAGGGCTTCTTCTTTCTCTACCTCCTCACACTAGTTTTTAAACTGAGGTACAATTTTTATATACAGTCAGATGTGCAGAATTTAAGAACATAATTTGCTGAGTTTGGACCAGGGTATTTTCCTACATCGCCATCATCTCCATTGAGATACAAGACATTTCTATTGCCCTAGATAGTGCTCCCCTACACCCCCAAAAACCAACTGTGGTTTGGATTGTGGTCACCATTAGCAGCTTTGGCAGGACTTGTATTTTATATCAGTAGAGTCCTACAGGATGTATTCTCTTGGGTCTGACTTCTTTCCTCAACACACCACTCTCAAGATGTATCTGCATGGGAGCACAGAGCAGTGGCTGGCTGTAGTGTCCTGAGGCCCCAGCAACTGAGCTGTTCTATTCCTGGTTTGTTTGTTATTTTATTTCCAATTTTGGTTATTCTAACTACAATGGTTATGAATGTGCATATATAATATATAGATACATACATACATATGGTTTTGTGTACATATTTGTTTTCATTTCTCTTGGGTAAATATCAAAGTACATAATCACTAGCTTGTATGGCAGGTATATATTTCACTCCATAAGAAACCTTGACAGGATAAGACCATGTTCCTCCATCTTGTCTTCTGGCTGAAGCTGTTGAAGGTTTAACAATAATTTGATCTCCTGGATGGAGAATCCCATGGAAGATGACCCAGCTTTATTCTGGGAATCTGAGGTCAAGACATTTCAGCTGACTTCTGTTAAACTGCCTGCTTGTGCAGACCTCCCCACCCCTGCAGACCTCCCCACCCCTGCAGACCTCCCCACCGCTGCAGACCTTCCCACCCCTGCAGACCTCCCCACCCCCTGCAGACCTCCCCACCGCTGCAGACCTCCCCACCCCTGCAGACCTCCCCACCCCTGCAGGGCAAGATACCAGGATGTGGGTTTTGCCTTTAAAAGCCCCTAAGTCTAAATGCTCAAGACACTTGGTCTCCAAATACTTGAGTGTAACCCCAGCTGGCTGGAATAAATTGTTTCAGTTGGCTATAAATTGTATTTGAGTGGTCATCCCTGTGGGCTTCCCACAACAAAGAGTTATCCAAAGTGGGAGTTGAGTCCTTCTCTTTTTTAAGAAAAACTAAAAACATCGATATTGAAGAAATAATGAATTTTATCTCTGGTGATTAGACCAGAGACTATGGAATTTACATGGGAGTCAAGGCCAGGTGTTATTTGTCCTGTTTTATGATGTGGTTGCTGTTTTGATTTTTATTCTTTATTTATGTGTATGGGTGTCTTTATTTATGTGTATGGGTGTTTTCCTTGTATCTGCCTAGTGTGCATGGAGACCAAAAGAGAGCTTCAGATCTCCCAGAACTGGAGTTGCACACAGTTGTGAGCTGCTGTGTGTGTGTGTGTGTGTGTATGTGTGTGTGTATGTGTATGTGTGTGTGCATGTGTGTATGTGTATATGTGTGTGTGTATGTGTGTGTATATGTATGTGTATGTGTGTGTATATGTGTGTGTGTATGTGTGTATATGTGTGTGTATATATATGTGTATGTGTGTATGTGTGTGTGTATGTGTGTGTATGTGTGTGTGTACGTGTGTATATGTGTGTATGTGTGTGTGCATGTATGTGTGTGTATGTGTGTGTGCATGTGTGTGTGCATGTGTGTGTGTATGTGTGTGTGTATGTGTGTGTGCATGTGTGTGTGTGTATGTGTGTATATGTATGTGTGTGTGTACATGTGTATATGTGTGTATGTGTGTGTGCATGTATGTGTGTATGTGTGTATATGTATGTGTGTATGTGTGTGTGTGTGTGTTGGAAGAGCAGTAAGTGCTCTTGGCTGAGGAGCCTTCTCTCTGCTATTCCCCTGCCTCTGCATCCCATGACCACAGGCTATAAGCATGTTCCACATGCCCAGCTTTACCTTTCTTTTTGGAACACTTTTACTTTGAGGTCAGTGTCAGGTCCAAAGGAAACTCCAATGCCTCAAACTCCTAAAGCGAGTCCATACATAGAGAAATGAGCTCAAGCTGGATGGAGAAGATTTCTGCTGGTTAGATAAAAGCCAGTATTCTTTAGGAAACTTGGAAGGTAGTTCCTGTCTGTCTGAAGGGCCCTTCCCTTCATCTCTGGGAGAAGGACATATGATGACCAATGGCTGTACATCAAGAGCTTGCCAGCCTCTAGTCCCTCAGCATCACGTTTGCTATGTATTTGTTATACATTTCAAAGACCATGATAGCAAGAATTTCAGCCCTTCTCACCTCCCCAGGCTTCCCTCGTCCTAGATACTCAGTCTTCCCTCCCTCCCTCCCTCCCTCCCTCCCCTCCCCTCTTTCTAGACAGGGTTTCTCTGTGTAGCACTGGCTATCTTGGAGCTCACTCTGTAGATTTTCACATCTCAAACCTGATCAACTGGCTCAGATGTTCAATAACATATCAAACTGGACTCTGGCTGCCAAGTTCTCCCAGGATTCCTTAGTCCTCACCTGTTACAGGGTCTTCCAAGCTGGCACACTGCTCTACTCTGGACTCTCCAGCCCACGGACTTGGCTGCCCTGCCTCCAGGGGCTCTTCCCCATATAATCTAGCCATTTTGGCTCCACTGGCCATTTTTTCTTTTGTTTTTTGTTTTTCTCTTCTGTCCCCTGGTCCCTTGGTCTCCCCTCCCTCTCCTCAGTGATCCACTTTGCATGGTATGTCCGCTCTGGACTCTCCAGATGTCTCTGCTCATATCTGTGCTCTCCTTCATATCTATAATCAACCCCTGCCTCCCATACTTAGGAGGAGTCATGCCATTTTCATTTCTTTTTTCATTCATAGAACAGCTGGCCTTGAACTCAGATCTCCTGCATCTGCCTCCCAAGTGCTGGGTTAAAGATGTGCAAGGTTCTTTTCAGGCCTCCGCTGTTCTCACTGTGTTGTTCTCTTTATTCTCAGTCCCCTGCTGTTCTCGCTTCTCTCAAAGATAGCCCAACCAGGTCCAGACTGTGGGCCTGTTCAGTCTGCTTCTGTGTCTATGTCCCACCCTAAACCTTCCCAAACCACGGAGTAGTCATGTTGGCAGTTACCGCACCCTTTAAATACAGAAAGGGCTTTTTTTTTTTTTTTTTTTCAACAAAGCGATTTGAGGCATGACAATAAATGGAAATGGAAAATATTTTGCTTCCTTTTTGCTTTAAGAAGAACTGTATCCAGGACTCAGGCTGGCAGGAACTAGATATAAATTTGAGCTACATTGTTAAAACAAAACAAAACAAAACAAAAACACAAAACAGACACAAGGCCAAATCTGCAGGTTCCCCCATGAAAGGAGTTTGTGTTTATGCAGCAGGACTCAGTATGCATCAGTCTCTCCATGGCAACACAGATGCTCCATGCTAGTCAGTCAGAGGAAGGAGGAAAAGGCTCAGAAATTTGACAGCTGTCTCATGTGCTCTGAGGCAAAGATGAAGACTCATGGAGAGTGTCAGGCCTGACAAATGTGTGGACCTTTTTGACACACAAATTGCTCATGTACCTTAAAACTGCCCTAAGCAAACTGGTTTGGATACTTTGAATCTGATCAGTTGTTTCTGATCAGTTTATCTTGATGGGACTGAATTCTACTAATAAGAAATAACACTGTATTCTGCTATCCAGTTTTCCAATTTGGCAAGGAGAGCACAGGGCTGTGGTGGGAACATGGGTGTAGGCATCTCCCCCAACTTTAGAAGCAAGTGATTTAACTAGCAAAGTCCTGCTTTAGATTCAGCATTCCTGGCCTCTTAGTTTTGAAAAATAACATCATAGTAACTCCATAGCTGCCCAGTTCATATAAAACAAAAATAAGAAACAAAAAAAAACATAAAAGGAATCTGAGAGATGCTCAGTGGGTGGAGATACAGCATAAAGCTGAAGGCTTGAGTCCCTCCTGGAATCCACACAAAGGTGGAGGGAAGGGCGTCACTTGCCTCTTGGATTGTGGGAATGCTTTGTAAGAAAGAACTTATTTTTCATTCTTAATTTTTTTTCCTGAAAACTCAATAATATTATATTATCATTCTACTCTATAATGTTAAATAAATCATTACTGTATCTGTACTCATTGGGCTTTGGGCTGGAAGAAGTGCTGAGATTTTGTTCATTGTTGTCCCTGCTAAGCCCACTTGCCACTCCTTGCTTCCTGTTCTCCTTGGTCTACAGCCTGCGATGCTCTCAGAATGAGGCCAGGACCTCTAAGAGGTGGGGCCTATCAGAAGGAAGTTAGGCTACTGGGGGAGTGACCTGGAAGAGGTGTTGGGATGTTGGTTTCTCCCTCCATTTTTGTTTGTTGGCCATTATACAATGAATAGCCTCCAATACAACCTGCTCCTTCCACTATGTGCTGTAATTGGAAGTTTTTGACCCATTGGGAGTTTCTGTCCTGCCAGAAACTTCCAAATACCTGGCAGCCACTTTCCAAATAGCCACTCAGATATAATCTTAAAAGAGCCACTCACTTTTGCCACTAAAGCTGAGTAGAAAGCCTTCTCCTAAAGGAGCCATGTTCTGCTTGCCATTAGCAAACAGCCTACCCAGAAAAAAGACAGTTACCTGGAAGCTGCACGTGGCTCTGTTCTTTTGTGTGCTAGAATCCTTTTTTTAAAAGGCTTTCTCGGGTTTTATATGGAAATTCTGGTCAAGCATTTGGGCAACACATGTAGCTGAAAGTTTCTGTCCCACCAGCAACTCCCAAATACCTGACAGCTAGTTCCCAAATAATGATTCAGAGGTTTAATATAAATTATAAATGCTCAGCCAGTAGCTCAAGCTTATTACTAACTAGCTCTTACACTTAAATTAACCATATTTCTCTTTATGCTTTGCCACATGGCTCATGGCTTGTTACCTCGTTTTTACATACCCTGCTTGCTCAGCGTCTGTTGACTCCTGATTCTACCTTTCCTCTTCCCATTCTTAGTTTGGTTGCCTCGCCTATACTTCTTGCCTGGCTACTGGCCAATCAGCATTTTATTAAACTAATTCAAGTGACAAACCTTTACAGTGTGCAAGAGGATTATTCCACAGCAGCGTGTTGTCTCAGATTCAAAGCAACGTAGCCAAGCATCCACAAACACAGCTTTCCCTCCCAAGCTGATCATCTTAAGGTTTTGTCTGTGAGAGGAAGTAGACTCTCATATATGGCAAGGCTTTGAGAGATAAGTCCCAGGGCATCTAGATATCTCTAACTGTTCACTCCTGCTGCAGCTTTAGAAATGAATCTCTGCTCTGTAGTTTGAAGTTTCTGGTCCAGACTAACCCTGAGATCCAGAACAGCAGTTCCAAATAATCATACAAAGTAATTACAAGCTGTTTGAGCTGTGGCTCAGGCTTATTGCTAACTAGCTCTCACATCTTAACCCATCTCTATTAATCTGTGTTTTACCACATGGCTCATGGCTTACCTGAGTTCCATCCATTACATCTTGCTACCTTGGGTGACACCTCAAAGCATTTCCCCCGACTCTGTCCTTCTTCCCCTTTATGCTCAGATTTCCCACCTGCCTCTAAGATGCATTGCCATAGGCCCAAGCAGTTTCTTTATTATCTAATGATAATTCACAGCATACAGAAAGACATCCCACATCATGGAGTTTATGAACAGTGGGCAGCAGTGCTCTACTTGGAAGCAGTGTGAACCCTAAACTTCCCTAGAGTGAGTGGTAAACATGGTTTATGAAGCTAAACTCTCTATGAAACTACACTAAGTAGCTGGGTGGAGCCAGCCAGAACCTTAGCCAAGTCTTTAATCTTAGTCATGCCTTAGTAGATTAATGGTGCGGTCAAAATATAAACAGTAAAGACCAATTAAGATGGAGAAAATAAATAAATAAAGCAAAACCAAAAACCTTTAAATGGTGTACAGTGTATTTAAAATATACATAGACTTGGGAGAAAAAAGAGAAAGGGAAAAGGGTAGAAAAAATCCTTTAAAAATAAAGTTACATATGTATATACATGTATATGTGTTTATATATGCCATATAAAGATGGAAAATACACAGAATATCTGGATACTTTTTTTTTTTTGCTTTTTGTTTTTTAAACTTTATTTATTTATTTTATTTATTTGCCTTGGTGTTTGCCTGGAACTGAAACCACAGACAGTTGTTAGCTGCCATGTGGGTGCTGGGAATCGAACCCGGGTACTCTGGAAGAGCAGACAGTGCTCTCAACCGCCGAGCCATCTCTCTAGCCCCCTGGATACTTTTTTATTGTATTGTTTCTGAGTTCTTTTTAACTGCAAAGGAAGTAGCAAGGTCTGCAAAGAGACATTTGATTATAAGTGCTGCTGGATTAATCTAACCTATGTCTTTTATAAATGACTTGACTTTAAAATTGAAATCAAGGGGGCTGGAGAGATGGCTCAGCGGTTAAGAGCACCCTCTGCTCTTCCAGAGGACCCGGGTTCGATTCCTAGCACCCACATGGCAGCTAACAACTATCTGTAGTTTCAGTTCCAGGCAAACACCAAGGCAAATAAATAAATAAATAAAGGAAAAAAATTTAAAATTGAAATCAAAAGACATGCTTCTTTGGAGAAGAGGTTTTCTTTTTATTTCCACAGAAAATGAGAGGCTGTAAATTTATTTCGGGTTAAAGAAAATAAGGTTTGATCAAAGAAGACTCCCTGAAAAATCTCTGCTGGGAAGAGATGGCCACATCAGCTTCAAGGTTGCTGACTAAGATGATCCAGCCTCAGGACCCCCATAAGATTTCCAGCCACCCAAAAAGCAGGAAGTAGTAATGGAAAGCTATGCCCAAATTCCCAAAATATTGTTTAGAAATGTTTGTTTTCATTATAGTTAATTGCCATAGTCAATCTCTTTCTAGAGAAAAAAGGGAGTTATGTAGAAATGATAAAAAGATAGATTATTGAATTTACTTTAATCCAAAAAGAGATCTTAATCTCAAAATACTTTACATGACTATAGATTTTGTTTTATTGATACAAATTTAAGGTTGTTTATATTTCTACTCTTGTTTAAGGTATTATGTTTATGTAACTCATTTAAAACTATAATATATAATTAAGAAATGCAAATTAATAGTCATCTATAATAATCAACTTATATCAGTTAAGTTTTTAGATATACAAAGATATAGTTCAATTAGATAAGTAATCTTCAAACTCTTTTAAAGACCTGCAGAATGTGGCATTTAAAATATTTTAAGAAGGTAAACTTTTCTGAACAATGAGACATATCTGATCCTGGCAGGACAAATCTACTTCAGGAGGATAATGAACATTGAAGAAACTCCACATGGAATTTACTTTCTTTGTGGCAAAAGTTAGCCACTGGGCAGGAGACTGTTCTTGTTTCAACTGCTTGGCAGTGTGCTGTATAAACTAGACATTCAGGAGCCATAGAAAAGTGATCTCTGAACTTTGGCAGAACAAGCCGAGATGGTTCTTCATGTTCCTGCTTTGCAGAGAAAACTGCCAAACATTCTGCAGGACACAGGGAGAAGGGGCTGATAAACCTTGCCAAAATGGATAGAACAGTCCTTCAAATTTCCAGCTTCATTGAACTCTATGCCAAAGACTCTAGGCCTGTAGTCTGAAGATGGATGCCCCAACATTACAAAGGAACTTTGGATGACTGCCCAGGTAGCCAAATATCTCTGTCATTTCTAGAATTTGGAGGTTGCTTGAAATATACTTCCTGTTTACTCAGGCAATATTAAATCTTTCTGTGGTGTTTGATGGAGTTGAAGACTAGACAGAGTTATAGTTTTCCATAGTTATAATAAAAAGTAAATTAGATATGAAACTTTGGACTCACAAAGATAAGGTAGATGATAAAATATTTTCTTTAATTTTGTTAAATACAAATAGACTAGATATTGCAACTGTAATTCTTGCTTGATAGCTGTTTTGTTATATGTAATTTTGCTATTTTGAAATTGAAACCTTCCTTTTTGATTAGACAGAAAAGGGAAAGTGATGTGGGATGTCTTTCTGTACACTGTGAATTACCATTGGATAATAAAAGAACTGTTTTGGCCTATGGCAAGCCAGTTTATAAGCAGGCAGGAAATCCAAGCATAGACAAAGAGGAAGAAGGGTGGAGTCAGACGGAGATGTTGCAAGCTGCTGCTGAGAGGGTCAGATGTAAAAGTACATACAGGTAAGTCACGAGCCATGTGGAGAAACATAGATGAATGGAAATGGGTTGAGTGAAGATGCAAGAGCCAGCTAGCAAGAAGCCTGAGCCGTAGGACAAACAGCTTGCAATTACTAGAAGCCTCTGAGCCACTTTAGGGGGTTAAGCAGCTGTGGGTGGGTCTGGACCTTGGGGCTAGGCCAGGCCAGGAATTCATACTATACTGCCCTGCATTCTTTAAGTCTGAAGCCTTGGAAGCCATGGAGAGGCAGAGGCACCTCCTTATCCCACCTGTTCTATAGTTCATTATTTTCCAGTTGGTAGACAGCTGTATGGAAAGATAAGTGTGTGTGTGACTTCACCCCAGACAAGAAGTTAGTTGTGGCGAGCCGCTTCTGGCCTGCAGAACGAGTCACCACATGCACGATTCTTCTCGGATCACACTTTATTGGAGTACAGCTCAGTTGAGAAATGGTGGAAAGAAGACCCCGAGCCTGAGATGCAGCCTGCTTATATAGGGAAGCCTGGCGCGTGATTGGTGCCCAATACAATGCCTCATTAACATATAGCTGGTGATTGGTTCAAAGTAGTACTCATTAGCATATGGCTGGTGATTGGCCCCAAATAATGGCTCATTAACATATTTGGGGATCGCATCGGATAGGTCCTTTCTCGATGCCTAATTAGCACATCGGATTGGTCACTACTCAATGCCTAATTAGCATAAGCTGCAATAGAATGTTCCGGCAAGTTGTGCAAAGGCAAACCGCACCCTACAGTTAGTGACAGACTAAAGTAAGATTCCACCCATGTCTTACTTTGGTGAACCAATGAGTTCACTGGGGTCACTTACAGGAGCTGAGATGGCTCAAAGGCAACGGCGTCACCCACACCTGCTCCACGTAGGTGATGGCTTATGAACGCTGTATCCATGAAGCTCTCTGCACTGTGTGTCAGCAACCTGGCTGGTCAGAGACGCCTCTCTCTCGAGTTATTGTTCAAGGAGGAAAAGGAAGGCCAAAGAAAGGGTGAGATAAAAAGAGGGAACAGGAGGAGGAGCTGGAAGAGAAGAAAGAATTAAATGAAGGCCAGTGTCAAATGGTCCTTGGGGACTGACAGCTGTCCTGTATGGTTAGTCACTGAGCTACCTGCCTTAGGCAGATGGTCTCAGAACATTTACAAAGTTCCACGCAGTTTTTCCTCTTCTTTGACACTAGCCCCTGAGTATCAGGTTGGAACATATTCGTTTTAATGTTAAGCTTGTTATGAGAAATGTGGGCAAACCAGCACTAAGAGTCTGTAATAAGAAAGCAGCAGGGTGAGAGGTGTGGTGGGGCATGGTAAGGGATCAGATGCTTCTGAGTCTCATCACTGTCCTGGGCAGTTGCAGCAGCAGGAATTATCATTCTTCTTTGCGGGAATCCTAATGTCCCTGGGCTGGAGAGACAGTTCAGAGGTTAGGAGCACTGGGTTCTCTTCCTGAAGACCTGGGTTTGATTCCTAGCACCCACATGGTGGCTCAAAACTATCTCTAACTCTAGACCCCTGGGATCATATGCCCCATTCTGGTCTCTGTGGTACTGCATGTATGTGGTGCATAGATACATATACATGTAAAAACTCACACACATACAAATAAATATGTTCTTAAAAATTAAAGAATCCAACAGTTCCTCGGAGCTTGCTGAGTTTCTGGAGGCACATGGGAGTCTAAACAGGAAAGCCCTGCTCTGTAGAGGCAAGCTGAGGTAATTCCAATGCTCTCACAGGGAGGAAAGGCGGCACTTGATCACACCAGACCAGATGTTTCAGGGGAGTTACAGAGGAACAGATAGAAACCTCTGGAGATAATGTCTTGTTTGGGACATTGCTGCCACTGCTAATCAGCCTCAAAAGGAATTTGGATCTAGGACCCAATAGTGTTGAGGAAGCAAATCAGGAGCAGGGGAATTCTACCTTCTTTTGGATCCTTCAGCTCTTAACAGAAGGCACTCAAGGGTTCCCCTAGTATGTGTGTGTGTGGATTTAGTTAGTACTGTGTCAATTGTCCAGCTCCTTTCCTTCATTATCAAAAATTCCCTTTCTTTTAGCTCCAAGACACCACCCCATCAGCTTCTTTAAGAAATATATGTCTGTGTATGTATGTACATATGTATGTATATATATTTCTGTATTCATTGAGAAAAGTCAGAGGAAGCGCCCATCCTGAGGATGCATAATAGGACAAACAAACAAAAAGCTGAGGCAAAGCAGGTTCAGGGATTTGGTGATATGTTACATATTTAATACAACCTGGAATATCAAGAGATTAATCCAGTCAAAAACTAGGTAGATTCAGGAGTTTTGGATCTCTGTGAGTACAAAGCAAACAGCTGGGCTTCAGTGGCACACACCTTTAATCCCAGCACAGGGAAAACCTGGGAGTAGTGGTCTACACCCTTAATCCCATAACTCCAGAGACAGAGATCTTTCTGTGTTTTTGTGAGTTCAAGGCTGACTACCAATTAGAGTAACTCATGCCTTTAATTCTAACCTAAATGGAATACAGCTGAGCAAGAAGGGTATTTAAGGCAGGCTTAGGAAAACAGCAGCAATTAGGAGCGAGGCTGAGGAAGCTGGAAGACAGCTGGGTGAGATTTGACTGTGGTGTTTCCTCTCTCTGATATTTCAGCCTTTCCCTGGTATCTGGCTCTGAGTCGCTTTCATTACAATCAGAATTTGTGCTGTATTTGGCATCCAACTTTGGGGCACAAATCTCCCCTCCCCCAAAAAAGCCAGGCAGTGGTGGTGCACACTGTTAGTCCCAGCACTTGAGAGGCAGAGGCAGGAGGATCTCTGTGAGTTTGAGGCCAGCCTAGTCTACAAAGTAAGTTTCCAGTACAGCCAGGACTTTCAGTTACACAGAAAAACCCTGTCTCAAAAAACCAAAACCAAACAAGACTGGAGAGATGGCTCTATCCTTTGATATTTCAGGTTTTATTAAATATGTAACATATCACCACACAGGGACCTTAAGTTCTTGGCAGTAGCAGTAGCAGAAGCTTCCCAGGGCCCAGAATGCTGTCAGCCAGGAAGTCAGCACTGCAGAGGGAGAAACCATTCCATGGGGCACCCAGGAAGGATGGTAAGAAGAACTATACTCACCCTCCCATCTTACAGGACAAAGTAGGTGGTAGCTGAGGTTCCATAGCTTTTACACCATAAAGAAGTATAAGTGTGGGGCAGGAGAGATGTTCTGAAGTTCAGAGCACTGGCTTCTCTTCCAGAGTACCTGGGTTGGTTCTTAGCACCTACATGGTGACTTACAACCATTTGTATATAATTCCAGTTCCAGGGGATCCAACACACTGTGTTTTGGCTTCTATGGACATAAACATACATGTAAGAAAATCAATCATGAGCATAAGATTAAAGTAGCTAAATCCTTTAAAAATGATAATTAGGAAGGCTTGTACCCTTATTTTGTTATTTTAAGTTTGTAAAGTCTGAACATTTGGGCTTAGACATGTAGAACAGAGGGAGATATGCTTGCTGATTATTCTCGCTCATTTTGATATCAGGGGGATGGGAACAAGGTCACAGGCCCTTGGAGATCAGGAGTAAACTGTGGTAGAGAAGAACGCTCAGCTTTCATTCTGTAAAATAGAGACACTGTGTAACATTCTGCCTCTGATTAACTATCATCACTGACGTTAGTTAGAGTCTGTGGACTGAATCTCAGCACAGGCTGCTCCATTTGTGCGTGTCACTCATCTTAGCAATCAGGATGGCAGTTGTTCCACCCCTCAACTTGAATGTGGCATCTGTTCAAATCATTTTTCTATGTAACTCATTAGCTATCTGAGCCCCTATGTCTGCTCCAACATGTGGGGGCTGGCTCTCCAACTTTCCACTTGAGCGACACTGAGTGCTTTCCTGAGCTGAATCGCTAGCCAAAGAAGAGAACAGCTGTGTCTGCACACTCCTGAGCAAGAAAATAGGAACTTCACTGGTATCCAGCCCAGGATGGCAGTGATTTATTCATTTTATTTTTATTTATTTAAGTTTTATATGCTAATTTGAAAACTGAATGGATATTATTTGTAGAATAGTAATGTTTAAAATTTTAATACCACTATGGTCTGGAGAGTGGCTAATAGCCCTGGATGCTCTTGCAGAGGACCTGAGTTCCATTCCTAGAGTCTATATAGGGTCTCCCAATCCTCTATAACTCTAGTTTCAGGAGGTTTGACACCTTCTTCTGGCATCCTTGGGCACCACTTGCATGTAGTATACGGACACCCAGACACATAAAATACAAATAAATGAATCTTATAAGATATTTAAGACAATTATTTAGGAAATTCTAGTCAGGATCTGCTACCTTCATTCTCAGTGAGGTACTTAATGTTCTAAAGGAAATGGGAGGAGGCGATGGCAGTTTATCTGTAAACAGTTTCCCTCCCTGTGTGTACAAGCCCTTCCCTACTGACAAAGAGCACCAGTTTCACTGCCTTATCTAATCCAGGCTGACCTGTGACCAGCCCTTGACCAACAGAGTAGGAGAGTAAGAGTACCACCCTGTGTCCAATTCCCAAGCTGCCTTGCGGCCTCACTGACTCTCTTTCAATGTGCTTTCTTCAGGGAACCTGGAGACTATTCAACAGCCAGGCTACCTTCAGACCACCATGCTATTTTCTACTGGCTCATTTTGTCCCAGTCTAGCCGTATAGAAAGGCTGCTTGGAGACAGATGTGCAGGAAGCCACTGTTTGCCAGTGCTGTCACTAAGCATGTGAGTTAATCCTGTAGATAACTCATGAATGCAGTTTCAGCCTGTCTGTCACCAAATAAGTGACACCAGGTGAGGACCAGCCAGCTGAGCCCATCCCCTCCAGGAACATGAAGGGCAGCAATTAATGGTTGGTTACACTATTAAGCTTTGGGTATAGGGTGTGTGTGTGTGTGTGTGTGTGTGTGTGTGTGTGTGTGTGTGTGTGTGATATAAGTTACAGGAACAATTTAACTATGAGACAGATGTGATAGGTTGTAGTTTGAATTTTAATTAAAATTCTCAGTCTTCTGTTAAATTTTATGATAGATGGGAATAACTTGAGAAAATGCCATGATTTATGATATAGGACAGCATTGGCTAGAGTGCATTGAACTCACTGATTTTATACTTGGAATGAACGAGCTTGTATTTGAGATGTGTGTATATATCTTCTCTCTATGTATGGATGTCCTGGGATGTAGCTCAGTGGCAGTGGCAGAATACGTGGCTTGCATGCACAAGTAGCCCTATGATGTTTGTAATCATTCCAAATAGAAGAGCACTGGAAAAGGGCTGGACACATGACCACCTTGCCTAGCTAGTACCAACAGTTCTGAAATCTGAGGTTTAGGAGTGAGGTTACTGGCCTGAGCTCACATAGCTAGTGAGTGTGGGAGCAGGATTTGAATCCATTTGACTTGATAAATTTGGTCTCTGGGCATTTGGTTGACCCTAGGCGGTGACTCATTTCCTGGCATTCGATGGCCAAGGGTTCTTTTTGCTCTTCCCCTTTCTGCTAATCTCTGTTGTCTCCTACCCCTCCCCCGCACCCTCCGTGGGATATCCTACCCTATAGACTTCTGTTTCTGGCTCAGTGGAACTGTGAATATAAAACAACCCAAAGTTCATCTGCGTGTAATCTTCATTTCACATTACCAATCCAACCAGTATCCAATATATATCCATATCCAATATCCAATGACTGTTCAGACATAGCATGGTAATTTATAAATTATAAGTGAGAGGCTGATAGTGCCTACTCATAATAAATAGAAGCACTGATGATCATCTTGCTTACCAGTTAAAAATTAAAAATAGAACCCCCTAAGCAGATAATAAATATCTTTGACATCTATTAAAAAACTGTCTGTAGGGGCTGGCAAGATGGCTCTGTGGGTAAAGGCAAATGCTGCCAAGATAAATAATCTGAGTTCAATTCCCAGGAACCCACGATGCAAAGAACTGACCCCAGCATATTGTCTTCTGACCTTTACATATGCACTTTGCCTCCTTCATTACACATTAAATAAATAAGTACAAACAACAACAAAAAACAAACCCACAGACCTATCTGTGTTTCAAAGACTCTTTTCATGAAGATTTTTATGTATGTAGCCAAATCCTTACATGTTTTTGGCAGGTTAAAAAAAAATAATGTATAAAAGCTCCCTAAAACTGTGGAAGAAAGACTAGAGAAACATGAAAGCAAAGAATGCTTGGATTTCAAGATCAAGATTGTATTTGGTTACGATAGACAGGGATAACTTCATAAGGCAAAGGGCAAGTAAGCATGAGCAGGTTGGAGATCCAGCTGCAAATCTGCCCTGCTCTGAGAAGTATATGAGAGTGTCCTTGGGAGCTGCACTCTGCCTCCTAATAGCCCGCTCCTCCCAATCCTTTGGTGAAGGCATCCTCTCTGGTCTTAGCCTTCTTAGGGTCTTCTTAGGCTGTAGGAAGACACTTTCATGGTGAAAGGCTTTAGAAGGTGCCGTTTGTGGGCTGCGGAGATAGCTTAGTGCTCACCTGACCAGCAGGACCTGAGCCCAGCCCTCAGAACTGTGTTCAGGAAACTGGGAGTGGTGTTGGGGTGGTGGAGACAGGAAGGACTCCGGGGCTAGTTGGTCGTCTCTCCTAGCCTACATGGCAATTCCAGGTCAGGGAGACTCTGTCTCAAAAAGCCAAGGTGGACAGTACTTGAAATACCTGGGGTTGATCTTAGGCCTCACATGTGCACCTGTGCACACAGGAACACACAAGTCTCTGTTTGATTACAGGCAGCTTAATAACTTGATTGTTGAGTTAAGGGTGTGTGTGGGTGTGTGTGCAAGAGATAAAAATTAAAAATTCACATTAGCCAGCATGTTCTACAAATACAATTTAAGAATAAAGGATAAAATGAGTGACTTCTCAGTAAAAAATGCTGGGGTCTCCTAATGCCAGTGTGGGCTCATGAGGACTGCCATTTCAGCATCATAGTCTGTGGTGGGAGGAGGAGGATGCTCGTAGGGAAAGTTGCTTCTCCGATGCTAATTAGCAAAGTAGTGAGGGAGGTTGTGTGTGTTTAAATCTGTGGCTGCAAAATCCCCTGAGTTAGATGAGATGAATTCTAGGACTCTTTTTATATATGCACTTGTGTGTGCATGTGTGTGTGTTTGTATGTGTGTATATGTGTATGTGTTTGTATGTGTATGTGCTTGTGTGCTTGTATGTATGTATGTGTGTGTGTGTTATTAACCATCTTTCTTGTCTGCTTTTGTGTTGGGTCATGTTGTCCCAGAGGCCTTTTGGTTGCCAAGTATTAGCTTGGTTTAGAATGATTAATTGCATTATATTAGAGAAAACATCTGTAAATACAGTCCTGAGTGGAAATTAATTGAACCATTTTCTACAAACCCACTCTGTGGGACTCATGTAAAACAGACACTTGAAATTCAGTATGTCACTGGCAATGGCATCCTTGGGCAGTGTCCCCTACCTGGGAGACTATGTATTTTAGGAGAGTGTGCATCCATGGTCAGGGCTAGAAATGGGACAGACCTCACACATGATTTCCTTTTCTTTCCTTTTATCTCCAAGGCTAAGAGTTTCACCAAAATACATTCCATAAAATGGACCCACTTAAACTATAAAATCCCACCTTTTTTTTAAAGTGTATTCAGGGCTGTGTGACCATCAGCAGTTATTAGAACACATTTTTTTCCATTCCAGAAAGAGCTGCCATGCTGCTTCACAGCCAGGTTGCTTTGCTAGCTGCTAGCCCTGGAACACTGAAGCATTTTCCATCTATGTAAATGACTCTGTTAGAGACATTTCTATAAAAATAGAATAGTACAATATATTTTGTAACCAACCTTAAAAATTTAAGAATAATGTTTTCAAGGTTCACCAATGTAATTGTTAGTACTTTGTGCTTTTTAATTGTTAAATAGCATTCTATGATATGAACATGCTGCATTTTACTCATTCATGTTAAAGTTAATGGGAGTATGTGTATTTACACCTTTTGGCTTTAGCTATAAACAGTGCTGTGTGAGTCTTTGTGTAGACATGCTTTCATTTCTCCTGGATGTATACTCGAGGAGAAGCTGCTGAGTCATACACTAACCCAAGATCCTGTTTCTTGAGGACCTGCCAGGCCACTCCTGAAGTGACCTCACCATCTCCCATTTTTTTTTCAGCATTGTGTAGGCTTCAGCTTCTCTGTGATTTTGCTGTGACTGTCATTGTCCTGAATTTCAACTGTCACCATCCTAAGGTGAAGAGCATATCCACAGGGGTTGGTTTTGCATTTCCCTGATGGCCAATGATGCAATGTATCTTTTCCAGTGACTCCTGACTATTTGTGTATCTTCTCTGGAGAAATGCTCACTTTTACAATCAGTTATTTGTCTTTTTCATTATGGAGGTATAGGAGCTCATTGCATGTCCTAGATACAAAGTCCTCTCCAGGTGTACCATTGAGTTTTCTCCTTCATTCTCTGCTCCTTGAACTGTCTTGATGATGTCTTTTCAAACACAGAGACACTTAGTTGTCATGAAGTTCTTTGTTGGATATGCGTTTGATAATGTGGCTAAGAGACCAGGGTCACAGAGATCAGACACTATGATTTTGTGCTCTCCATCTCACCAACAGGAAAGTACCTCTCGAGGTTCACAGCACCTCACCTCACAGACCTCCGGGTCAAAAGCGCTTTGCTGACAGACATCACACTTCTCTCCTGCTCTCCAGCCTGTT